>CM072815.1:71150524-71750524 GCA_036937905.1 Salvia rosmarinus | reverse complement strand
TCACCTTGTTGACTCATAATTCAACAAAACACTAGTGTCTTTCTTTCCGTAGCTTATAGCTTATAAATTATACGAAAACCAATTAAAATCTTAGAGATGAGAATAACAATGATCGACAAATAGTAACAAAACATGGATTCAAACAAGCAAACAAGTAAATAAAAACTCACGAGAAGCTAATGGTAGTTTGATCTTTAGCCCATTCCCGCCACATTTCGAGAGTCAATGGAATAACGAGCTCATTGCTTCCTTGCTTGACTCACTTCTCTATGTCCCTTGCTTTGAGCTTTGATATACTTTAAGAATCACAAAGAGAGATCGAGAATCAGCATATTGATCCTCCATAGTCCATACGGACCATACCGTGGAAAGACAAAGCTAAAGATTGAGTGATCACATTACGAAGGCTAAAGCGTAGGGGAAAAAACTCACCCATCAAAGAGATAGATATGCGCCAATTAATTGCAACATCACCCTTGAAATAACTCTGGTTTACAGACATAAAAGCTGGCATTACAACTACACATATTCATTACGCATGTTCCTCCCAAAAATATATGAACACACGAAAGGAATTATTGTGATTAAACCCTAATTAAATCAAGGAATTTTACTGCATAAACTTAGTCTCTGCTTGTCAGCCTCCATTGTTCAAGTACAGGAAGCCAAAATGAACACCAAATTAAAATAAAAAACAATTTGCAATGCAAACAAAATTCAATAACTTTACTTCCAATTCAATAATGAAACAAAATTGCAGAAATAAAGAGATTAAGATATAAAAGTTTGGGGGAAATGGATAATAGCTTCACCTGTGAAGATGATTAATCGAGAGATTGTTACAAAATTGCTGTGAAGATGAGAGACGACGGGCGGGCAGGCGGTGATGGTAGATGTGGGCGATTGTAGAGCAGAGAACAGGTGTAGTGGCGGGTGGTGATGGTAGAGGCGGCGATGATGCAGACGAAGAGGAGAGGCGGTAGAGGAGGAGAGGTGGTAGATTTGGTATTATGGTTCACAATGCAGACGTGCAGACGAGGAGGAGAAGGAAATATGTATTCGAAAAATTAAATATTGCTACGGACCGAGTTCGTCGTAAAACCAAAAAAAAAAAAAAATTAACTAAAGACGGATAGAGTCCGTCGTAGAAGCCCAACTACGGAAAAATCCATAGTTATTCCGTCGTTGGTCGACGCGCCAAATTTATCTGTCTCAAGTCCGTCGTTAAGTCTGTAATTGCTTTTATTTTCACTATCCGTCGTTGATACGTCGTTGATCCGTCGTTGGATTAAGACAAACAACAATCCGTAGTAAAGTCCGTCTTTAATCGATGAATTTCTTGTAGTGATGTGTATTTATGGTATATAAGTGGATTAAGATGATGTGAAAGGAGTTTTCGAGCTTAGTCGAGTATTGTAAAACTTAAGTTTAATTTATTCACTATTAATTGAGGGTTATTGATGCATAAATACACTGACTTTAAGCAAATTTTGGTTTTTTCCACAAACTTTAAAAATTGTTACAAAACTTAATGACTTTAGTGTTTTTACCACGATTCAAATTCATGCCAAATTATATCTGACTTGGTATCTCAAAAATTTACTATAGACTAAACGGTTAGTAATATAAACGACATCGTCAGAGAGATGACATAAAACATCGTCGTTCCATCAAAATAAATCAGATTTTTTGATTTCTAGGATTCATCGCGTCAACTCTCGTTACAAAACCAAGCCTTCTCGTTTGTTTCATCGTCTGGTTCTAGTTGAGATCAAAACAATCGATATCCTCGCTCTACGATGTCTTTTATATCACATCTATGGAAATTTTTTGAGATGTTAAGTCAGATTTAATTTGGCTTAAATTTGAAAGCTGTAAAATCGCTAAAGTCATTAAGTTTGTGTATTTTATGATAATTTTTAAAGTTTGTGGAAAAAACCAAAATTTGCCCAAAATTGATGTATTTATGCGCCAATAACCCTAATTTCAATTATAATTTTATTATAGAAGTTGAGGATTTTAAAAGCGAAAGCAATGTTTGTGATATTTTTTGAAAATCGTGAAAGTTGTTGATATAAATTATGATGTGTTCATGTGTGAAATAACCAAATTCATAAATTGTATACTAAATATAATCACATCATAATACTGCTACTCGACTAGAGGTTATCCTTTCATCAACATTCAGATGTCAATTACATTGATTTCATACAAATTTGTCACGTCAAAGGATTTTTCTGTCATTTCTTTGAAGATTTGATAGTTTTGATAACAATATTATAGATGAGAGTAGTTTTAGTAGTTTTAGTATATAACTTACGTGGGTGGTTAGGATATTTTTTTCCAATTATGATTAATCTTATTTATTATAATATTTAAAAAGAAACAATTTTATTCAAAAAAAAATACTCCCACCGTCTCCCATTTTTATGCCAATGAATACTCGGCATAATTAAATAAAAGTTGTGGAATGTACTATGAGTGAATAATATGTCTTACATTAGAGTAGTGTTAATTTAATTAATAATATATAGATAATAAGAGATAAAATGTGTAAATAAGGATAATAAGTAAGAAAAGTGATAAGTCATGAATAAAAAAATGTAAATAAGTGTTGATGTTAGAGGTAATAATTAAAAAAAATTGTGAACTAATGTCCATAAATAATCAATAAACAAATATGGGGATTTACGGAAAAGAAAATATAGGCACACATATGAGGTACGAAGAGTATAATATATTCATTACATGTATTACTTTCTTGTAGCCAAATGCAAATTTAATATATTTATTACTCCTTCTGTCCCATTAAAATGTATCACTTTCATTTTTAGGTTGTCTCATTCCATTTTATGAAGTAATTATTCATTCAAAAAATGTAGGTCCTACCTAGGGGTGGTCGATGCGGTATCTAAAATTTTTCACTGCATCAGATATCCGCACTCAAAAATTACGGTATGCAAAATCCATCTCGATATCGATCAATAGTTCGGCATACCGAAAGTCGGTATACCAAAAATTACGGTATGATAAAATTTTATACCGTTACCATACCGACTTTTACGGTATACCATACCGGACTTCGGTATACCGAAATTACTGACTTCATACCGAAAATACCGAATTCATATCGAAAATATCAAAAAATACCGAATTCATACCGTACCGGATTTCGGTATACCGAATTCATACCGAAAATATCGAATTCATACCGCGGTACCGGTATATACCGCGGTACGATATATATCGGTATACCACGGTATCCAAAAAATTGATACCGTTACCGTACCGAAAATTAACGATAATGTATCATACCGTACCAAAAATTACGGTATACCAAAAATTCAGTATTTTCGGTATTTTTTCGACATGATAAGTTCGGTATACCGTTTTTCGATATTTTTTTCCACCCCTAGTCCTACCCACTTTTTATCATTTTAACTATTTTATACATTTTTTCTAAATACATGTACGCAAAAGAAATTAGACAATTTAAATACACTACTACAAATTTACCTTTTCTCTACACCTCATAGACTACGCTTTTTCTTAAAAATCGTAGTCTATAGGTATAGACTACATTTTTTTATGAAAATAGTAGTCTATGTGCGAAAATTATTGAAATATAGACTATGTTATACTTAATATGCGTAGTCTTTATGAAGTATTGACTATGCTTAACAAAAGTGTAGTGTATGTGAGTGTTTTTTACACCCAATACACTACAGTTATCAAAAAAGCGTAGTCTATGTGCATAAATTAAAAAAATAAAATAAAATTATAGCCTCAAGTTTCGAACTCACGACGTGTGAGTTAGTAATAAATGGTTTAACCATTTTCACCAACAGTTCAACATTATATTATATTGGATTTTATTTATATTTATATTTACAAGTTTGATAGAATTTACATTACAAAGCACTTCATATTTCGGACTTCAAGTTATTCTCTCTTACTAATCTCCCTCTCTCTCCTCTCTCTCTTCGCATCTTCTCCTCCCGACTTCCTTGCTTCACCCATCTACTTTTTCTCCTAACGTAGCTAGAAACCCAGGTCCCAAAATCACTCTCCTATTCGCCAAGCAAGACACCAACGCCGAGGGCACCCGTCCCCGTCCGCTAGCAGCAGCAGGATTTCACCAGCCGTCCTCGCAAGCCTAATGCGCCCGCCGGCATTCGATCACACCGTCCATGCTGCCACCCGTCGCTTGGATCGGCGCCATCACACGCGGTTCTTACCAACCGTCCCCAACATCTCAACTCCATTTCAACGAGCCCCATTTATATGCGAGCCCTAATTTCGGATCTAAGTTCGATCTTTCTCCCTTGATAAATCTAATATATGTTAGTATGTAAGATTTATGTAAAGCAGTAAAGAACACCAAGGCTTTTACGTGGTTCGATCGTTAATGAGATCTACGTCCACGGAGGAGTGATTCCTCAATACTTTCACTATGGTTTGATTACAGTGAGTATAGCTAAAAGCCCTTAGTATTCAAGAAGTTGCTAACCCTTCTACCTTCGATCTAACTCCTATTTATATATATATGAGGGCCCTAAGGCGAACCGATCCTCCCATGTAGGGACTCTTCGCCTACGTATGTAGGACTGCTCCTCTTGCCCATAGGGACTCTTAGCCTTGGCCATGGGGACTCTTAGCCTTTGATTAGGGTTTGGAGGCCGCTTAGGGTTTGGGGATGGGCCTTTGGCATAACCGTGGGCCGCTATTAAAGTCGCCCACTCGTTTGGGCTGTCGGTGGGCCAGTGGTTGGGCCATATCCCATCATAGCCCCCCCGAAAGTCGAGGAACAGCCATGCCGAGGTGAGGTGAAGAATGCGCATTGCCGAGGTAGGATGTTGCTCGGCTGATGTTGTTCTCGAAGGTTTCTCGATTTCTTTGGTGTCAGGATTTGATCGGTTCGCCTGGATTCGAACTGAGGTAGGTGGTTTGGTGTTCTGGGCATGCGCCCCTTGTTGGGGACCGAG
Organism: Salvia rosmarinus; assembly: GCA_036937905.1. Taxonomy (NCBI): domain Eukaryota; kingdom Viridiplantae; phylum Streptophyta; class Magnoliopsida; order Lamiales; family Lamiaceae; genus Salvia; species Salvia rosmarinus. The sequence goes on along the minus strand of CM072815.1, from coordinate 71,745,539 downwards.
CTGGGGTCGCCTGTCATTTGACAAAGATGTGCTGCAAAAGGAAGTCGAAGTCCGACCTGGATAGCGACCCCTGTATAGGTTACACCGAGGTCCGATCTGGAGCGGCACCACTCTTCTGGAGGATGCCGAGGTCCGACCTGAGTGGCAGATCTGGATAGAGATGTCATGCGGGATGATACCGAGGTCCATCCTGAGTGACACCGCCCTTCTGGGGATGTCGAGGTGTGGCCTGAGCGGCGCCGATTTTGGAGGACGCCGAGGTCCGAGCTGGATGGAGGTGTTCTTGTAGGGGACGATGTCCGTTGGCAGGACCCCGAGGTCCGACCTGAGGTGCCCCCCTTTTTGGATGTGGAAGCGGACGAGGTCCGAGGTCCGAGCCGTCTGAGGTCAACGTAATCATCACACGCGATCGGGCGGCGGTGCCTTACCGTAGAGTACATCATACGCGCCAGGCGGCAGTTGGGTGCTCGAACCGCGTGCGCACGTCAACTCCACATCCAATCGCGGATAGGCACGTGTGAAAGTTGAAACGGCAGTTTTTAGGCGCCATTTGTCCTATAAATAGGCCCAAATGAGGCAACTGTTCACTTTCCCCTTCGTCGCTTGTTTCAGAGATAAAAATTTTGAGAAATTTTCCAACTTCTTCCCGATCTCGTTGAAGGAACCAAATATTCTAGCGAAAAGTAAGTATGTATTCTTCATCTTCTCCTTCTCGTTCTGAAAATTCTGGTTCTGCCTCGGGTTCTGGCCGTTCGTCCTCCGATATAAAGGACTATATGTGCTATAACCGCCTGTGTAGGTCCATAGGATTTAGTGCTAGGGTCCCGCCGGTATCATCGGTATGGGACGGACTTAGGGTTGGCGTGACGAGGTCGAGGTTGACACTGGAGGAGCTTTTTGAGATAACGAAGGAATACCGTATTCCAGAGGAGGCGTGGTGGTGCCTGCCGCGACCGGATGATAGGGCGATGACCCCTCCGGAGGGATTTATTACTGTATATGTAGATAGCTTGATAGCTAGCCTTAGGTTTCCTTTGGCCCCAATTTTTCTTAGCTTTCAAGAATACTTTCAGATCCCCATATGTCAACTAACCTCGAATTCAATTAGGTCGGTGGTGGGGCTAGGGCTGTCCTGCTATGGCGTTGGCGGGGAGTTGTCCTTCGAGGTCTTGATGCGCTTTTTTAGTGTCAAGACCATAGGAGGGGTGTATTATTTGTCTCCTCGGCAGAAGCTTAAGATAGCGGCTCCCTCGAAGGTGTCCCATTGGCAGAATAAGTATTTCTTCCTGCGGGCTGAGGGGCATCCGAGGTATGAGTGGGGCCTCGGTACGATGAAGGACGTGAAAATCAAGCCCCTGGGCCACATGGAGGAGTTGCTGAACGACCTTGGTGAGATTTTATCCATTAGTTTCACCGAGGATGACCTGAAGAAGGCCGGGCTGAGTGTTTATGGGTCGGAGGCATCGGGATCGGGGTCTGGACGGGGTGAGGGCATTCCCATCTTCTTACTCCTTATAAGTCTGATTTTGCTGTGCTAACACGACTTTCTTCTGTCATGCAGTGAAGCTAACGGAGCAAGAGCAGGGCTCACGATCACCGAGCAGGAAGCCTCCAAAGAAAAAGGCGAGGTGGGCTGAAGTTGCCAAGCGCCCGAAGAAGGTTGACGGCATTAGTCAACTGATGACGGGGCCTCTGCCGGGGTCGAGCCCGGTGTTTGGTATGATTTTGTGCTGATTCTTGGTATTGTTTTGCGTGTCATTTTCTATGGTTTGTCCTATTTATGCCATCGTTTTGATTAGTATATATCGATTCGGACTTACTTCGTTGTTTCGATGTTTTGTAGAAAAACGGCATTAAAATAGGATAAATTGGATGTGCCAAGGATCAGGTATATTGAAGATCATCTCGATAGGATTCCGTAGGCACAAACGGATTACAAATCAGAGTTCAAACGAGGAAGAACGGAGCGAAACGACAAAGTCGCGCAGGACTTCCCGTCGCACGCGTCGGACGCCCGCACGCACAATCACCGCGCCCCCGACGCCCGCACACCCTCGACGCCCAGCGCGCGCCATCCCAGCGCGTTCACCATATTTCTCTCGCGTTCGGCTGAACGCTCACTCACCAACCGCGCGCCGCCCCGCGCCTCGCGCCTCAACGCCACCCGCGCCCGCACACCGCCGCCTGTCGGTGCTGGGATCCAGCCTTGCCCGCCCGCCACGCGCGCTCGCCCGCCCAGCCGGCGCTCGCCTGCAGCGCCCGTTCACCAACGCAGGCGCACGCCCATGCGCGCGTAATCTTCCCACCCGCTCTAGCATGCCGCGCGCGCTTCCTCGCTAGCTTTCCCAACGCGCACGCTCCGCGGCGCCTCTCCCGGCGTTCAGCCCCAGCGCCCATTCACCGCGCGCGCTCATGCCTTTTCACCTCAACCGGCGTTCATTCCCAGCCAGCGTTCAAGTTTAATACAAAATGTTTTCTGAGCGTGAGCTCATTATGAACCGGCGCTCGTTCTTATTTATTATATATAAGCGCTAGGTCACACATTAGAGGGGTCCTTAGTTTTTCTTTTCACGAGCCGCGGCGCTGAGCCACTGTTCTTCAACCATGGTTCTTTAGGAGTTCTCCAACAGATCGACACAAACAAATAATTGTTAGCTTTAATTCTTGTTTTTAGTTTCATCATTGAATATTGTGTTTATCAATTTACGCTTTGGATTATCAGTTCTTGTGGAATCAATTTCATAGTGTTTGGTTTGATGATTTATGTTGAATTCAATTCCATAGTGACAATGGATCGATTTTCATATTCCGTTGATTTAATTTGCTTAATGATTTCTTGCTTTCGATTATTTCAAGTTCTTGTTGGATGATTCATAGTTATTGTTTATGTGCAATTAGATTTAGATTAGGGATTGACAAACCCTATGAATAATAGAATTGCATATGCTTTTGTTTATCGCTTTGATTTATCGCTTTCATAGTTCAACTAGGGATTGACAACCCTAGTTTAGATTTATTAACTTTATTAGTTTAGCTCAAGATTGACAACCCCTAGCTTAGGATGCTGTTTAATTTTCCGTATTTCAATTCTTGCATGTTCAACCCCCGTTGTTATTAGAGTGTTTAGGATTTAATCGCTTTCTGTGCACGACACGAACAATAGCCCTGTTAAGTTTTCCTTGAGAGACGACTCGTGTTAACTTATCACACTACGATTACCTCGTACGATTGTGAGTAATTTGAGTGTGTTTTTAGCTCGATCAATTTTGGCGCCGTTGCCGGGGAAAACTTTAAGCGTATTGTTTGTGTTGTTTATTTTCTGTGTTTCTTTTGTTATTTTGTTATTTTCTCCCCGGTGCGTGTGATCTTGTTTTTGTTGTTGGTGTCATTAATGCGGTGTTACCGGAATATGAGTATGGTCAGCGGTGGGGGAGGAAAGTCGTCGTTTTGGGCAAATTCTTCTTATGAAGAAGGAGCCCGATTCGACCGATCGAGGATATCCGTCGGGCATGAGCGACAAACCTATGATCCCCATGGGACCAACCACCTCCTCCGGTGTATGAAGATCAAGCCTACAATCCATGCCGGGAGCAACCACCTCCGCAATATTCATACTCGAGCAACCACCTCCACCTCAATATTCATACCCGCAGAGGCGAAGAACCCCTCGATCCGCTTCGAATGGTGGGAACCAAAACCCGACCGAATATTGGAATCCACAACACGGTTATGAATGGTGTGATCCACAGCACCACGGCCTCCACAAAGAACAATGGTACGACCAGCGGCGGAGTATTATTCACCACCACACGCATCACCACCTCGAGGTCATCATTTGAGGATTCGTTCACCCCACGAATGGATCATTACTTAACAAAATGGATGCCGCAAACACCTCATCTCGGCGTTTGGAGGCATAGCGGGCATGTTCACACCGCTAAAGAGTCATTGCGAAGAATGGAGGAACCCCCAATCCAATCCGATCAGGTCCAGACGGTCATTGTTCTAGAAAGTGACCCAATTATTGAGAATTGGGTGGAAAAGACACCAGAAGAGCCGTTGCAGCCACATGAGGTGGAAAATGAGAAAGTGATCAAGTCATGCCTCCCACACCAACCGATCGCACTCGACGGTCATTTTTCTTGAAAGTGACCCGATTGTTGAGAATGGGGTGGGAGACTCTGATGAGTCATCTTTGCAACTAGAGGAGGTGAAAACGAGGAAGAGTGGGCAAATGAAGTGAATAGCATGCCAACGCCCACTCTGGAGGTGATAGAACTACCCAAGCACGTGAAGGAGGATGAAGAGAGGATGGAGAAAGAATGGGCGCTTGAAGATACTCGAATAACAAAACCCGCTCTGGAAGTGATTGCACTGCCTCAACAATTGGAGTACGGGATCCCAGAAGAAGACAAATCGAGGACAAAGGTTGAGGTAACATCAATTATTTGTCAACATCCTAATTCACCAAAGTACTGTACTTTGGGAATTAAAATTATTTATTTTATTTTGGAGAATAGGATGTTCGACTTGAGCTTAAATTGTGCATTACTTGTTTTCTTTACTGTCCTCTGTTCTTGTATGGTTCATACTGATGCTTTGACCGAGATGGTATTCCTGCAGGTGAAGGACTATGGATAGTCCGTTGTTTATCGGAACACGTCGTGCTCACGACGTTAAATTGAGTACTACGTGGGAGTTTACCCACGGTTTTTTCTATTCTTTTCCTTTCTTTCTTTTGTTTGGTTTCTGCTTTTCTTTGATCTATCTGTTGTCTCTATGTTAGTGTTGCTCGAAATTGGGACTTCGTCGTGTGAGGTGAAGCCTCGATATTCGGTTACGCCGCACACGCACATTCCAACCACGCCACTGCCATATTTTATCAGGGAAGCCTCCTCCTCTATCGGCTATTTTTATGTTATTTATGTTTTGAGCACTGGGGACATTGCTCGAATTAAGTGTGGGGGAGAGAGTATTTTGGTTTTGTGGGTGTGACATATATATTTTGCTTAATGTTGTGCCCTTGTGCTTATTTTGATTGTTTGGACTTGAGTTTGTGTCTATGCGAATAAGTTAGGATTTTGATTTGTGCAACTGAACTCTGTGGTATTGATCGGACCTTGATGTATTTCTCGTTTATCTTGATGTCATGTGATTAAAGTACAATGTGAATTGACGAGATTGTGTGAATTGATTTTAAATCGGTGGTTATTGATGTGATTTGTCCGGCTAATGCTAGGGGGAGTGTTAACAGGGTGGTTACCTATATACTCGTTTCAATTAAAAAAAATCTGTTAATACCTTCTATGTTATCAAAGGAAACTTGTTGCTAAAGGTAACCATTTTAGTTAATTCACCTCTAGCGGAGAGTTGGGTCTGAACAAAAATAATCTACTTGTTTATTTGATATTTTCACAATCTTAGATTTGTTTCACGTTGTCTTTGATTATGTATTCATCATGTTTGGGGGAATTGCAAAAGAGATTTGATTGATTGGACTAAGAGTTATGCTGCATGAGTTATCTTTCTATTCTTATTAGTATAGACTTTGCTTGAGGACAAGCAAATGGATAAGTGTGGGGGAGTTGTTTGGTATGATTTTGTGCTGATTCTTGGTATTGTTTTGCGTGTCATTTTCTATGGTTTGTCCTATTTATGTCATCGTTTTAATTAGTATATATCGATTCGGACTTACTTCATTGTTTCGATGTTTTGTAGAAAAACGGCATTAAAATAGGATAAATTGGATGTGTCAAGGATCAGGTATATTGAAGATCATCTCGATAGGATTCCGTAGGCACAAATGGATCGCAAATTAGAGTTCAAACGAGGAAGAACGGAGCGAACGACAAAGTCGCACGACTTCCGTCGCCGCGCCGGGACGCCCGCGCACCATCACCGCGCGCCCGCACGCCCGCACACTCGATGACCCAGGCGCGCGCCATCCCAGCGCTCACAATATTTCCTCGCGTTCGGCTGACAACGCTCCTTCAACCGCGCCGCCCGCGCGCGCGCCTCAGCGCCACCTGGCGCCCGCGCACACCGCGCCCGTCCGGTCTGGGATCCAGCCTTGCCCGGTGCCTCGGCCTGCCGCAGACGCCCTCGATCGGCGCTCACCTGCGGCGCCCGTTCACCGGCCTTGCGCACGCCCATGCGCTGTAATCTTCCGCCCGCTCTAGCATGCCGCGCGCTCGCCGCTTTCCCAACGCGCGCTCTCGCGGCGCCTCTCCGATGTTCAGCCCGGCGCCCATTCATCATCACGCTCATGCCTTTTCACCTCAACCGCGTTCATTCCTACCATTGTTCAAGTTTAATGAGAATGTTTTACGGCGTGAGCTCATTATGAACCGGCGCTCGTTCTTATTTATTATATATAAGCGCTAGGTCACACATTAGAGGGGTCCTCAGTTTTTCTTTTCACGAGCCGCGGCGCTGAGCCATTGTTCTTCAACCATGGTTCTTTAGGAGTTCTCCAACAGATCGACACAAACAGATAATTGTTAGCTTTAATTCTTGTTTTTAGTTTCATCATTGAATATTGTGTTTATCAATTTATGCTTTGGATTATCAGTTCTTGTGGAATCAATTTCATAGTGTTTGGTTTGATGATTTATGTTGAATTCAATTCCATAGTGACAGTGGATTGGATTTTCATATTCCGTTGATTTAATTTGCTTAATGATTTCTTGCTTTCGATTATTTCAAGTTCTTGTTGGATGATTCATAGTTATTGTTTATGTGCAATTAGATTTAGATTAGGGATTGACAAACCCTATGAATAATAGAATTGCATATGCTTTTGTTTATCGCTTTGATTTATCGCTTTCATAGTTCAACTAGGGATTGACAACCCCTAGTTTAGATTTATTGCTTTATTAGTTTAGCTCGGGATTGACAACCCCTAGCTTAGGATGCTGTTTAATTTTCCGTATTTCAATTCTTGCATGTTCAACCCCCGTTGTTATTAGAGTGTTTAGGATTTAATCGCTTTCTGTGCACGACACGAACAATAGCCCTGTTAAGTTTTCCTTGAGAGACGACTCGTGTTAACTTATCACACTACGATTACCTAGTACGATTGCGAGTAATTTGAGTGTGTTTTTAGCTCGATCATCCGGCACCGGAGACGTAGCCCCAGGCCCACCTCGAGTACGAGGTGCCACCCTCTAGCTCGGTCGCACCCCTCCCCGAGGTATAAAGTTCTTCCACATCTGGCTTTGTCCGCTCTGCGATCTGTATTAACTTGTGTTGCTCTTTTTAGGGTGCGAGCTCGGTGATGGGGGTCCTGCGACGCACTGTCGGGGACCTGCAACTTGCCGTCGGGCTGGTCGCTGAGAGCTCAGCCCGGTATGAGGCATTGGAGCGGGAGCTTGCTGCGGCGCGGGCGGATGCTGATGCCGCCGTGGCTGCTGCAAAGGCGGAAGCCGAGGCCGCAAGGGTTGCCGCTGAGGCCGGGAGGGCTGCTGCTGAGGCCGCCCTGAAGAAGAGGTCTTGGGCACTGGAGGTTGCCCGAGGGGAGCTCGAAGAGGCTCGTGAGGAGGCGGCCGGGGCGAAGAAGGAGCTCACGGGCGAGATGATGCAGGGATGACATATGTCTAGCCCTCGCCCCGAGGATCTATCTTGGATATTTAATTCACCATACATTGATTATAATCCTAGCATGCGTCTATATAATTAATTGCAACACGTAGGGGTTTTCACGTGTTTACCTTTGGATCTGTCGGGGTCGATTGAACGAGATGAATGGATCGAATGGATCGGACTCGTGCTTTGATCTTCTCGGATCAGTATCCCGTTGCCCAATCTCCAACGTCGAGTGAGGACGATCTATGGAGAATGCTTGGAAAACACCCAATGCTCTCTCACAAAACTCACGAAAATTCTCTCAATCAATATGAGATGACCGAAATTTTGTGTTGGATTAATGAGCATTAACCTAGACTTTATCTCATACCTTATATTTATAATGCACTACCTTAAACCCATATGGAAATTACCATAATCCTATATGGAAGTTACCATAATCCCATATGGAAATTACCATAATTCTTTATGGAAATTACCATACTCCCGTGATTATTACAAAATAATTCTCGTATCTCGAGAGAACGTAATATGATCTGGGTCTCATTTTAACCTTTTAGGTTAAATAATTAACTTATAATAACATTATTCAATAAAATGATTTCAATTAAAATCTTTTCTCACAATTGAGACATTCGGATAAAAGTAATCGCTTTTTCACGTATTAGCGTATTTAATCAACGTATTCCATACGTTGTATCAAAAGTCAACATTTTGACTTTCCTCAACATATTAAATTAATAATTTCAATATAAATCGATTTTTAATCGATTTCTTTCCATAAAATTCTAATTCTCGATTGTTCACGCAAATCGATAAACTTGATTAATATTTTTCTTTAATATTAATCAACTAATACTTTTTATATCATTTTTCATTTCTAACGTTATTTAACATAACGTTTCGTCGTAAACATAATATACTATGTTTATAAAATCCCATAAATTCTTAATGGGTCCAAAATATTCTCTAATCATATAATATATGATTTTTCTTGATTAAAAGGATTTGAAAATTCTTATTAAACATCTCTAAGCTCTCGGTCTTTATGCTAAATTTTCAAACTTATTCCAAAAATTCTTCTAAATTCATATGGTACACTATATTATCATAGGGTTCATAATATGTATTAATATCAACTATAGGAAATTTGGAAATCACCTATAACTCTAATATAGGTCTCGAAATTTTTCCAAAAATTATCCAAATAATTTCCTAAAATTCTAATTAAATTACACAAGGCCTAAACATCATTATATATCATTAATCCTAGATAATATCCAACATATACCACTTCTACATCAATGTACCAATCGAAATAGCTCTCGGTTTTAAGACCAATTTAATTCTTAATGATTGAATCGTCACGATCAAAATAGTCGTAGATTTTCATCAAAACTCATATTTGAGTTAAAATCACGTCATTATGATGAATTACATGAAGTCTCTATCTCATAATTGTATAGCTCATAATTTCTTGACTATTTTTGGACTTTTGCCCTTTTCTTGAGCATGGTGTCGAAAGTAATAATACTCTCATTATATTTGGTTCTTACTCTCGGGACTAGAACCGTCATTATCGTCATATAGCTTGGTAAGGTGGTACATTTGTACACCATAACTTAAATTCAAGCATCTCATTACCATGTCTTCATTGTGGAGATATTTCTCGATACTTGATTTACATGCTAGGGCTATCCTAGTTGTTCACACATCTCGATGATTCTGATTCCTCAATCTCATTATCATTGGTTTAACAAGTCTCAATTACTTGGAATTGATTATGCTCAACATAATCTCATTGATTGAGTATAAAGCGAGAGATTAGATTATCGAGATGCTATCATTTCTTTACATATATATATCCTTTGAAAGAATATTGTGCATCTCATTCTTTAAACATGTCCGACCTACCAAGGAGGTTTTAAGGACAATCAACTATCTTAAAGATAAGTTGTAATCTCTCTCGTTATGTCGTAATAAGGAAATATCTCGAGGATATCATGCAGCTTCCTTTACTTCAACTCTTGCATTCTATGCTAAAAGTATCTCATTCATAACATTTCATTATCATAACGATCACATGAAGATATAACTTCCTTTGTTATCAATCTGAAGTAAGCCCGTCGAGTCATTGCATCCATGTGCATCATAGGAAAATATCTCGTCTCGTTGAGATCTTATTTACATCATATCTTCTTGATGTCTATCACTCTCTTGATCTGAAACTTTTAGGTTATCAAAATAAGTCAACCTACATCATATCGATGTTTATCACTTTACTAATTCAAAACTTGGGTGACGAGATAAGTCGACTGCATCTTACCTATTGGTCTCGGGATTGAAGAAAATTAGTCATATCGACTTTCAAAGATATGGGTTCATGATTCAGATAACATATTTCTGATTCGAATCCATATATTCTTTGAGCGGAATTATTTAGGATCTAGGGTCCGAAGACCGAATGACGACTCTTGAGATTTCTTTGGTCATATGGGTGGCGAGACCGTCACAAATATTTTCTCGGTCACACAAGGATTTGGTTTCAAAGGAACATTTGTAATTTCTTGGGTTGAAAATTTCCTTCAAAAAAGTGAGAAACTTCATTTGATTTCTCAATTTGAACTAGGTCGTAGAGTTAAACTCAATGGCGAGTGGGTAATAAATAAATTTAAAACTTTATATACACATTATAGGTCATCATCAAAGGTTCCTCTATATCATAGCACCTCTTGTACTCTTGGGAATACTACTTTCTAGTATCGTTCTAAGATTCTATTACATTTAAAGTTCCATTTATAAAACTATAAACTAACTTCAACTGACTCTCGTCAATTCTGGTGAAGGAATCAGGGCTTTGGTTCTTCATAAAGTATAGTACTCTGTGATAGAGTGCGTGGCGAAAACTGTTAAGTAAATCGGAGTTCTACGAAGGAGAGCGGACTAAAACAAAATATTGCACAAACAGTTTCTGATGCCGAGCTCGGGATACCGGTCGTAGTAATATCTCGATGTCGAAGTTGTTGCGAAGTCAATTGCCAATGCGAGGTCATTGCGAGGTTATTGACATAATGGCGAAATCATTTAGACCGACTTGAGCGCCGTCGAAGGTATCGGCGCGCGATCGATGGCGTACATGTCGATGCGAAATCGTACGTGATAATGCCGGCGTCAAAGCCAGGCGTGCGGTCGGCGAGGGTTGATCACCGGGTGAGGTGAGCTGGCTGGTGTCGAGATAAATTGGCGGTGGATGTCACACTGCGTTGCGGTCGAAGCGAGCTCGTACCCAGGGACTCGGCTTGTGGGGTCGCTGCCGAGCTCGGCGGGTGGTGACAGATTATTACCATAATCTTATATGGAAAGGATCTATGCATGTACCATAAATATAATAATATCCTTGTGGATAAAGAGAATAAAATCTTGCTATAGAGAGCAACATGGGGACCGATTTTCTCAAGCTAAAGGGCTGATGGGCCGACCGAGGATCAAATGCAGGAATAAAGATGGGCCTCAAATAAATTAATTATCTTATGTTCAAATTTCAGAACATAAATTAATTTATAAACATTCGATCATGCCACTAGAGAAAGAATCTTGACTTACCCCTTTATTACGAAGTTGAGTCGGCTTGCACTTAGACATTACGAATCCCGTATTTAAGATATCGAACGTCCATTAATTATTTACTGACATTACATTGCTTAAAATAATTAATATCTTTAATTCCTAAGTAGTACCACTCAACCTTATTATTGTACTTGAGCTAACTCAACTGCGAGTTTAGTACAATAAACCTTTTGAGCTCCTTAAGGGGCGTCATCATCCTAGCGGATACGGTGACTCGACATGATAACTAGCGTGACATCAAGATCGCCACCACCCAAGATGCGAGAATCTTGGGTTAGAACATATAACCCTCACCCATGACAAGTCAAAGTGATGGTCAGCAACTCATACTCACCTAATACCTTATCGAGGTTTAGATCATCGTAAGTCACCGAGATCTTGGTTCTTCACGACGGTCAGATAGAAGAACACATCTCACTGTGATCCTTCAATACGTCTGAGACGTACCAGCATAGACAAGCAACCAAGTCAAGTCACTTCTTATCTATACCGCAGCCTATACCGACAACTCGTCCTCAAGTTGTCTCAGCTGTGAAACTTTTTATATCTCATTAAGCTTGACCAATCATACAGACTTCTGTGATCTTCTACACACTGTATGATCTAACTTATATATGAGATAAGGGGACATGATATATGCAATCAAGTATTCAATTCGGATAGGAGATTGTAATAGTGGTAACAGAAACATTGTATACAAGCTCAACCAAACTACTTCGAGATACAAATCCAACAATCTCCCACTTATACTAAAGCAAACTTTTAGTATACAATGTGTCTCTCTACTAGCTATTACAAACAACCATCACTTTGCTTCTCCCACTTATACAAAAGTTTCCTTTCTAAGTGGGTGCCATCAAGCGCAATCGAAGTCCTCGAACGTGCGCCGTAGACTTTTGCGGCGAGCTCTTTGTGAATGGATCCGCTAGATTTTCCGTCGTATCAATCTTTTCAATCAGCACGTCACCGCGTCTAACGATTTCTCGTATGACATGGTACTTTCTCTCTATGTGTTTGGTCGCTTGTGGGTCCGTGGTTCCTTCGAGTTTGCCATCGCACCGAGTTATCACGATGAAACTATGATACTCTTGGGCAAACCAGTACCACACCTAGATCCATGAGGTAGTTCTTGAACCATCTGACCTCCTTAGAAGCCTCCAAGCGGCTACATATTCGGCTTCCATGGTAGAGTCCACAATGCATCGCAGCTTTGCACTCATTGAGGATACGGCTCCACCTCCCAAGGTAAACACATAGCCCGAGGTTGACTTTTTCTCATCACGGTCGACTTGGAAATCCGAGTCTCAGATAACCCAAAGGCATTAGACTATCTCGCATGGTAAACTAGCCTATAATCTCGAGTCCTTTTCGGTGTACTTGAGTATATGCTTCTCTGCGATCAATGAGCTTGTCCAGGTTAGGCGATATCTAGCTACTATGCCCACCGCATGCGGATATCGGGCCTCGTGCATAGCATTGCGTCATGAGACTTCCTACGGCGAGCGTGAGAACTTGTCTCATTTCCTCTATCTCCTTTGCGGTCATAGGTGTTGTTGTCTCAGATAAAGGAACGCCATGTCCGAAAGGTAGCAATCCTTTCTTGGCGGTCTGCATACTAAAACGAGTAATCACGGATCAATGTAAGGCGCTGAGATAAGCTCAACATTTTCTTCTTGCGATCTCGGTAAACCTTGATCCCAAGAATGTACGCTGCATCTCCTAAGTCTTTCATTTGAAACGATCGGATAGCCAACTCTTTACGCCGATAACGACTTCACGTTGTTGCCAACTAGAAGGATGTCATCTACGTAAAGTGCAAGAAATACCACATCACCGTTGACATCTAACCGATACACACAACTCTCGCTAGGCAACCGGGTAAATCCATGGGACTTTACTACCTCGTTAAAGAGTAAGTTCCATGATCGGGAGGCTGCTTAAGTCCATAAATGGACTTAAGCTTCCATACTAGATGCTCTTCACCCTTTACCACATAACCTTCAGGTTGTCGCATATAGATGTCTCTACCTTCCTCAAGGTAACCGTTTTAAAAGCGGTTTTAACATCCATTTGCCAAACCTCTAGGTTCAAGTGGGCTGCTATGGCCAGAAGAATTCTGATGGACTTGAGCATTGCTACAGGTGAAAAGGTCTCATCGAAATCGATGCCCTCAATCTGAGTGTACCCTTTCGCCACAAGCCTGGCTTTAAAAGCCGAAACCTCTCCATCGGAATCTCTCTTCCTCTTGTATATCCACTTACTACCAGTGGCTTCCTTGCCATCTGGTAGAGGTGTCTTCTCATATACATCCATAGCCGTTATGGACTCCATTTCTAAGTCCATAGCGGTGTGCCATGATCTTGCATCAATATCTTGTATCGCCTCCTTGTATGTCCATGGGTCGATTATTGCCTGTTCGTCTCCTGGGACTAAATCCGAAGATTCACCCACGAACATAAATCGCTCGGGTTGACGAACAACCTCCACTCTGACGAGGTTCTGAGCACAATGGCAGCGGTGGGTGCGAAACTTGTGGTTCTCTATCTTGCACAACTTCTTTGGTAGGTACCACTTATGCGGTCGGTATCTCGGTGGAACTCGACCCAATTCAATTTCTTGAAGTATCACGGTGTCGATCCCTCCCACTGACTCGACATCTCGCACTTTGGCCTAATCGGTGGTGGAATCGATCATCTTCTAATTCTTGAAGAATGATTTCTACTTTGGACTTATGATTTTCATATAATCCTCTTCTAAGAATCGGGCATTAGTGCTAATAATGACCTTGATCCTAGGACTATAGAATAAACCACATTTCGTTCCTCTAGGATAGCTAATAAAAGCCTTTGCGTCGGATCTAGCCTCCAACTTGTCGACCTTCTTGTTCAAAGACACATGTCTTTGGATCGCCCCATATCCTTATGTGGCTTAAACTAGGCTTGCCAAACCACAACTCGAAAGGGTCTTTTCGATGACTTGGGCGGTACTAGATTTAGCAAGTATGCCATAGTCTCTAAGGCATACCCCGTAAAGCGAAATAGGCAATGTTGCATAGCTCATCATTGATCTAACCATTTCTAAAGAGTCATATTTCTTCACTCGACACACCATTTTCTTTGTGTGTGTGCCGGTGAAGTCTTGTTGGGATGTAATCCCACACTTCACTAGATAGTCCATAAACTCGTTCTTGAGGTATTCATGCCGCGATCGGACCATGATGACTTGATACTCTTACCTAGCTTCGTCTCCACTTCCGCCTTAAACTCTTTGAATTTCTCAAAGCATTCGACTGCGGTGAAGCGGTATACGTATCCGTACCTTGAGTAATCGTCGATGAAAGTGACAAAATACTGCACCCTCCACGAGCTTGTGTGGACATCGGTCCACACAGTCGAAATAGACTAACTCCAATATTTCTTTGGCTCTATAACCCTTCGCTTTGAAGGGTGCAGTCGACATCTTACCTTCTATACAGATTCGCAGACGGGAATGGAGTAACCGTGAGATTACCCAACGCCCATTCTTAGCCGCCTTTGGATCCTATTTAGATTGATGTGACCTAGTCTAAGATGCCGAGAAAAGTGGTGTCATCTTCTGAAGAAAACTTTCTCTTTTAGGGTTTGATGAAGATGCAACATAGTTATAGGTATTATGTTTGGCGAAATAGTATAAAGCGAATTATATAACGTGCAACACGTATAACTTCGTCATTTCTTATGATAGAAACACCACTATCAAAAATAACGAGAATATCCATGAGTAAATAATTTCAAATGCGAAACAAGGTTCATGAAAATCCGGCACATATAAAACGTCTTTTAAAACTAAAACTGCTTTTCTCAAAACATAAAGTAACATCTCCAACCGCAACGGCCTCGACTTTCATTGCGTTGCCCATGGAGATCGTTATCTCGCCATCAAACAGCTCCCTTGTCCACGGGAACCCCGCAGGTGTAACAAACATGATCGATTATACCCGTATCTACTACCCAAGAACGGGTAGAACAAGTCGCTAAACATGTTTCAGTTACTAAAGCAAACAGCGTGCTGAGCCTTGAGCATAGGGCACTGGCCTTCCATGCCCGTCTTACCGCACTTGAAGCACTTGCCCTTCTCCTTTAGCTTCTTCAAGCCTCCGTGGCAACCACGTTCTTGTTCCCATTACTCCCACTATTTGCCTCGCCTCTTCCACCTTTGGTACCCCTTTTCTTTTCCATTTTGCAATGAAAATTTTGGGCCCTTAGATGTGCTAGCAAGAGCATGTGCTCCTTTTCCCATAACTCTTTCGCAAAGAACGAGATCATTAAGCAACCGACTAAGTGTAAACTCGGTCTTGCTCATGATCGCATTCACGCCGAAAGTTCTCAAAAGACTTGGGCGGTGTATTGAGGATGATATCGACCTTGGCCGCCGTCAATACCTCCTCCCAACCGATCAAGACTATCCATGAGATGAGTCGTGTGGGAGACATGTTCATGGACCGAACTTCCTTCTTCCATCTTACACGCTAAGATTTCTCTCATTGTGTGGAAGCGGATGTCGATCCAACTACCCAAACTTACTCTCGAGACTTGACCAAATATCGATCAAGGCGTCACCATCGATCGATCTTTGCGGTGCAAGCCTTTGGACATAGTAGTCATCATATAGCATTTAGCCATATTGATTCCAAAGTCCGCCGACTCCATTGCTCATTAGTCGATCGTCGATAAGGGCATCGGGTTTAGGAGTAGTGAGAACAAACATGTGTTCTTCAAATGATAAGAACATATTCCATGTTTCGTTTCCACTCGATAAAATTTGGACGGATAACAGTTTTGTGCGAGCATATTGATTATCGGCGTAAGAGACATATCTCGAAACGATAATGTAAACACATAAGCATACGATCGCATATAATTACGTAACAATAATATTGTAACCTTTGATAAAACAATATTAATTGAAACCTCCAATCGCCCAGGAATCCCACATGCAAGCCACGCGTGTGGGCGTTTACACGAACCCCCGACCGGACTAAAATATACCTTTTAGTCGTTTAATTTCAATCCATGTCAACTTATCCTTATGACAAATGAAATTAACGATTGGACCTTACTAGACCACATCACTATCGCGAAGAAGGGACTTCGCGGAAGTTGTACTTGAGGTGATGTCTAAGCAATGACCACAATTTTAACGTAGAAAATGAATTCTTAGAATTGGTATACTCACTCGGACCATACCGCTTCCAATTCAAATTCTTTTGTTATCTCATTTATATCTATCTCTAGAGAACTTATGAAAATCGCACATGCAAGCCACAGCGTGTGGATCGTTTACATGAAACTCCCACTTCTCAATAGATTTAAAATTTTTATTGAGGAATCTCATCTAACAAAACTTATGATAAAGCAAGGCAAGCAAGCAAACTTGCGCGTGTGGGCGTTTACTCACGGTCGTCTCACTTTGTTTAGAGATCAAAAGTGGAGGTCTTGACATTTTAATTCAAAAATTAATTTGTCGGGTTGCTTGCTTAGTCTTTTTGTTCAAAAGGTTTGTCCATGCGGATCACGTAATCCTAGCATGCTTTTCTATAGAACTCAACATGTAAAACATGCTCATGAAATTTTAAAATATGCTTTGATAAACGCGATAAACCTAGCATGCTTACTATGCGCATTCAATTCGTAAAACACTTAAAGGTTTGTCAACGTAATATAAACATACATAGCATGCTACTGCATTATTTAAACATCCACGACATGCATATGAGCGATAAAAATAAAATAAAACGTTCATCGCGCTCAATCGTGAAACACGCACTTTCTTGCCTAATCTATTACATAGAAAAGCAAAGTGCGTAATTAAACTTCAAAACAGGCCTCGCGTGCCCGCACGGACGGATTCAACAACGGGCCTCGCGTGCATGGGCACGGACGGAAAATCTGTTGGGTTGGAAAAGCGGGTGTGGCCGGTCGGCCCAATGTCTGCCGGGGCGCGCTAGGGCAAAGCCCGCCGCCGCCCGCCCTTCGCGCCGCGCTGCCAGCGTGTCCTCGCGGGCATCCTCGCGATCGCTAAGGCGATCGCGACCCGGCGAGCAGCGTGCGTGGCCACGGCCGAGCGCCGAACGTTTGCCGAGGCGTCGTCGCCCGGCGGCGAAACCGCGATCATGAGTGCGCTATGGTTGCGGGTTTCGCGCGCGAACGCAGCGCCCGTCGCCGCCAGCTCGCCGCCCGCGTTGCCAGCGGCGAATCTCGCGACCACTCGCTCGCCGAGTGGCGCCGAGGATCTCGTCTTGAACGCACGCCCGTCGCCCGTGCCCCTCGCGATCGCGAGACTCGCTCGCGAGAAACCGTCCAGGGGACTGCCGAGAGACCTGTTTTTCCCGTCGTTTCGTTCTTCGTTCTTTCGTCTTCGTTCTTCTTTTACAGATAAGATTTACAGAATAAAATCTAGCTAACCACGGATTTTCTCGTGGTGTAAAACAAAATCCGACAAAATAATAAGCGAGCCACGATGAGCAGCGGATCCACAAAAAATCAAACACACGTAATAATCAAACGTGAATTAATCCAACAGAGCGAAGATTCGATCCCGAGCTCGATACCAATCTGAGGATGACATATGTCAGTCCTCGCCCGAGGATCTATCTTGGATATTTAATTCACCATATATTGATTATAATCTAGCATGCGTCTATATAATTAATTGCAACACGTGGGGTTTTCACGTGTTTACCTTTGGATCCGCTTCTGTCGATTGAGCGAGATGAATGGATCGAATGGATCGGACTCGTGCTTTGACCTTCTGGACTGTATCCCGGTTGCCCAATCTCCAACGTCGAGTGAGGACGATCTATGGAGAATGCTTCGTAAAAACACCCAATGCTCTCTCACAAAACTCACGAAAATTCTCTCTCAATCACTATGAGATGACCGAAATTTTGTGTTGGATTAATGAGCATTAACCTAGACTTTATCTCATACCTTATATTTATAATGCACTACCTTAAACCCATATGGAAATTACCATAATCCTATATGGAAGTTACCATAATCCCATATGGAAATTACCATAATTCTTTATGGAAATTACCATACTCCCAGGATTATTACCATACTCTCAGGATTATTACCATAATCTTATATGGAAAGGATCTATGCATGTACCATAAATATAATAATATCCTTGTGGATAAAGAGAATAAAATCTTGCTATAGAGAGCAACATGGGGACCGATTTTCTCAAGCTAAAGGGCACGGATGGGCCGCCAGGATCAAATGAGGAATAAAGATGGGCCTCAAATAAATTAATTATCTTATGTTCGACCGAACATAAATTAATTTATAAACATTCGATCATGCCACTAGAGAAAGAATGCCGACTTACCCTTTATTACGAAGTTGAGTCGGGCTTGCACTTAGACATTACGAATCCCGTATTTAAGATATCGAGCGTCCATTAATTATTTACAAGATTCATTGCTTAAAATAATTAATATCTCTAATTCCTTAAGTAGTACCACTCAACCTTATTATTGTACTTGAGCTAACTCAACTGCGGGGTTTAGTACAATAAACCTTTGAGCTCCTTAAGGGGCGTCATCATCCTAAACGGATACGGTGACTCGTCTGAGATAACTAGCGTGACATACAAACCTTGCCACCACCCAAGATGCGGAGAATCTTGGGTTAGAACATATAACCCTCACCCATGACAAGTCAGTGATGGTCGACCTTTCATACTCACCTAATACCTTATCGAGGTTTAGATCATCGTAAGTCACCGAGATCTTGGTTCTTCACGGCGGTCGGATAGAAGAACACATCTCACCGTGATCCTTCATACGTCGAGACGCGTGCGCATAGACAAGCAACCAAGTCAAGTCACTTCTTATCTATACATGACTATCACCGACAACTCGTCCTCAAGTTGTCTCGGTGTGAAACTTTTATATCTCATTAAACTTGACCAATCATACGGACTTACGTGATCTTCTACACACCGTATGATCTAACTTATATATGAGATAAGGGGACACGATATATGCAATCAAGTATTCAATTCGAGATAGGAGATTGTAATAGTGGTAACGAAACATTGTATACAAGTTCAACCAAACCGCTTTGATATACAAATCCAATGGATGAGTGCTAGGTGGTGATCGGGGACCCATGTTGAGGGCCTTTGCTAGCAAGCTCATCAGTCGGAGAGCTTCTCGGCCTTTATTGCCGACACAGGCGCCATCTTTGAAGCCGAAGGTGGTGTCGAGACCATCCGGAGAGTTGGCGGCCGTCATGCCCGACTTTGACAAGGTCGAAGCATGGTTGGGTCGAGTCGCCCTCGGGAGCTGAATAAGGCCTACGCCCGGGTGGTCTCCGGGGTCGGGTCCTTCCC
Organism: Salvia rosmarinus; assembly: GCA_036937905.1. Classification (NCBI taxonomy): domain Eukaryota; kingdom Viridiplantae; phylum Streptophyta; class Magnoliopsida; order Lamiales; family Lamiaceae; genus Salvia; species Salvia rosmarinus. The sequence goes on along the minus strand of CM072815.1, from coordinate 71,725,949 downwards.
TGTGTTGGAGGCTTTGGCGTCCAGCTTCTCCCTCCTGACGGCGGAGGCCGTTGCTCAGTGCAAGGAGGACGAAGATCCTTAACTCCAGGAGCTTCTTGTCGAGGTGCGAGCCGAAGCTGAGGAGGAGGAGGAGGAGGAGGTGGAGGAGGAGGAGCCGAGCTCGGAGCTTCCTTCCGAAGGGGGCCTTGCGCAGCCACAGCAGCAAGTGCAAGTGGAGGCGGTGAGCCCGTCATAGAGCACGAGGTCGGTGGACCTAATGTAATAGATTAGTTTGCGGGGTCGATGGGACCACAGAGCACTTGTAAACATTCCCACTTTTGAGAGTAATAAAATTTATCACTTTACGAAGCGTGTGTTGTCTCTTTATTTATAGCATTCCCATCTCAATACCTTGGACTTGATCATGAATTGTTGACCAGTGAAAGAGGTCCGAGGTGTCTTGGTGAGAAGGATGAAGAGGTGTCGTTTGGAGTATCCGATCGTCCGAGCCGACTCGTGTTACGCCGCTTTGGCGTCGGCTCGGCATCGTTTACCAAGGCGAGAGAAGTTGTATAAGGCCGATCGCGGTGGCTCGCCTCTGGTGAGCGAGACTCTCAAGCTAAGGATTGCGCACTGAAGTCCGGGGTAGATCTATCTGCCGGCGTGATTCGGGCGCCCAATGCAATGCGGTCGAGGAACAGCTCGAGTTGGCTCGGAGAAGGCGGAGCAAATCTCGGAGGAGCACGCAGTATGAGAAGGTAATCCACCGATCCGGTGGAACTACCATATCGAGGCGACGATCGAGTTCGAGCTTCTTGGCGGAGGGCATGGTCTTTGAGGGATGAGGAGGGCTAACACAAAAGTTTAAAGACGCCTCGACTCCATCATGAAGTACATGCGGATGTATGAGATGGTTAGAACGACGCATGCCCCAACCCATGCAATGAGTCCACGCGGGCTCCACTGGTCCAATAATAGAAGAACCCGAGGAGGAGGCGGCTCGCCGATCACGCCCGTGCTCGGTTGATGGGTCGGTGAGAGGAACATTCGGAGGCGGTCCTCGTCGGTCGGGCGCCCGGGACATCAGTCGGCGTGGAGGCGGCGGGTCGGGCGGTCGCGATCCCGCCCGGCGTCAGCTCGAGGGCCGAGTGTGACCTCGGGTGTGGGAATGCCCCTCGGGTGGAACCCGTCATGCTGGGCTCGAGTGCACCCGAGCGGGCCGGGTGGTGCCGACCTCATTGATTGGGTGGAGGGCACCGAGTTCGTTTTCGGTATTCATCGCCGACCGGAGATTTTGTTCGAGCTGAGTGCGGCTTGGTGAGTCCCGGCGGGCGAGCTCGGGCCCGAATGAGTTGGTATATAGCTTAGGACCTTGTATGTAGTCGTAAATGTATTTAGACTCGTTATGAAGTGTATATTTTCCCCTTGAGAGGTACAAACATAGCTTAGGACTTCTTTTTGGTCGTAAATGTATTTAGACTGTATACAGAAGTTTATATCTTCCCAAATAAATGGGCATAATTTGACGAGATCCGATCTGGTTGTCTTTTGCATGTAGATACTTCAACTTAATGAGTGATATGTATGCTTGCATGTAGACGTTCAATTTAATGAGTTGCATGTATGCCTTACACTTAGACGTTTAATTTAATGAGTAATCTGTGAGTGCGGCGTGCGCTTAGTGAGTACCCTACTTAGTGGGTTTTTCATCTTCGTAAGGGCGTCCCCTTGTAAAGGTTTAAATGTGGTATATCCAAATAGATGTTCTCATATGTATAAGACGAGGCGAAGTGGAATACTTATTCAGAAAAACAAGTGTTTTATTGAGAAGTAAATAACATCGCACTTCGGCAAAAGCAACAAGAGGAGTAATCATGATGCTGATCTGAAATCGAAGCTATGTAAAGTACCTCCTTAGATGAGTGATATGCCAGGTTCGGGGGATAAGTTCACCGGATAGGTGAGCTAGCTTGTAGGCCCCTTTGCCGAGGTCCTCGTGAGCGGTATGGACCTTCCCATGTCGGATCTAGCTTGTTAAGGCGCTTGGCTCTCTTGGCTTCATTATTAGTAGGACGAGGTCGCCTACTTGGAGTGCGGAGGCTTTGACCCTTTGTTATAGTATCGTGCGACCGGCCCTTGTGCTTGGCTTCATATGAAGGCGAGTTCGCGTTCTCCTCGAGCATCAAGGTTGTACGCAGTCTTCCTCGTTCCCTGCCCGGTCGAGTGAAGAGTGCGCGGGCTTGATGCGCCAATCTCGGCCGGTATGGCGGCCTCGGTCCCGTAGACCAAACGAAAGGGTTTCTCCGTGCGAAGTCCGAGGTGTCGTTCTGTAGGACCAGAGGACTTGGGGGAGATTTTCAGCCCAATCACCCTTAGCTCGGTCTAGCCTCTTCTTTAATCCTTGTACGATCGTGCGGTTCGTCACCTCGGTCTGACCATTCGCTGCGGTGTGTGACCGAGGTGAAGCGCTGTTCGATCCGGAGCTCTTCACACCATTCCTTGAAATTTTTGTCGACGAACTGGGTGCCGTTGTCCGAGATCAGAATGTGCGGTATGCCGAAGCGACAGACTATGTTCTTCCACACGAAGGTCTGAATCTTCCTGCTCGTGAGGCTCGAAAGTGGCTCAGCCTCGACCCATTTTGTGAAGTAATCTACAGCTACGACTAAGTATCGAAGCTGACCTGGTGCTCGGTCAAACGGGCCAACGATGTCGATCCCCCACTGCATGAAAGGCCACGGGCTCTGCGGCTACCGGATCGATGCGGGGTAGCTTTTTACCACAGGTGGCGGCGCGCCGGACATTTTTGACGAGCTCGGCCGAATCTTGGGCGGTGGGCGATAATATCCCGACCTCGGCGTCTTCTTTGAGAGAGCTCACGACCGATGTGACTTCCACAAGACCCCTGAATCTCATTGAGCACGTAGTCGGCTTCTTCCGGCCGAGGCATCTCGGGAGGGTTGAAGGTAGGACTTCCCAGTGAGGCGCCCTCATGTGCGAGGTACTTTTGGGATTTCGCCATCATCTTTTTGGCCTCGAGCCGATCTTGAGGCAGTGCGCCATCTTCCAGGTAGGCCTTTATGGGAGACATCCAGTTCGGTTCTATCTCGGTGATGATGCCGATGTGGGACTCCGCGATGCTTCTGGAATGAACCTCCTCCACTGGTGGACTTGTTGATGACGCAGCTAACTTCCTGAGGACGTCAGCTCGGTAGTTTTCCCCTCGTGGGATTCGATGAATACTGAAGTACCTGAATGAGGTCAGCATCTCCTTTACCTTCTCAAGGTATTGCTTCATTCGATCCTCCTTGGCCTCGTGATTCGCTTAGCACCGGTTTACCACGACACGGGAATCTCCAAGATCCGGATCTTGTCCACTTTTAATTCGCTGCGGGCGGAGTCACGAGATCGGTGCCGTACTCCACCTCGTTGTTTGTGGTCGGGAAGGTAAACCGAGGGCGTGGTAACTTCTTGTTTGTGCGGGCGAGGAGGAGGATACTGCTCATGGCCGTTTTGCATGAAGCTCCGTCCACGTACATCTGCCAGCAGTCATCGGGCGGTGCAAGGACAGATTCCTCCGCTGTGGGGGCGGGCGTTGGGGCGACCTCGCTGGTAGAGCCGACCTCGGTGAATTTAGCCTCCACCAGGAAGTCAGCGAGAGCTTGCCCTTTTATGGCCGGCCTGGGGGAGTACGAGATGTCGTGCTCGTCGAGCTCCAGTGCCCACTTGGCTATACGTCCGGATGATTCTGGCTTTGACAAGACTTGTCTCAAAGGTAGGTCAGTTAGTACCTGGACGGAATGGGCTTGGAAGTAGGGTCGGAGGCATAGCTTGGCGTTCACCAAGGCCAGTGCTACCTTTTCGAGGCTGGTGTACCTCGTCTCTGGTCCTTTGAGAGCTCGGATAATAAAATAGATGGGGAGTTGTCGTCCCACCTCATCTCGTACCAATACCGCACTGATGGCCTCGTCCGAGGCGACCAGATATAGAGAAATGAGTTCACCTTCTTTCGGGGTGGACAGGGTCGGCAGGTCGGCGAGGTACTCTTTCAGTTGTGCGAAGACGACCTGGTGTTCTTCTTGCCAGGCGAAGTCCGGAGCTCTCCTCAAGATCTTGAAGAAAGGAAGGCGCTTCTCGGCGGCCGAGATAAGAATCTGCGAGGCGGCAGCACCGGTGAGTTTTGGATCTCACGAATGGTCTTTGCACTGCATGTCGAGCACCGTTTTCACCTTGGTGGGATTTTCCTTCAGGCCTTCTTGTGAAACTTCAAGATCCCGAGAATTTACCCGTCCTCACCATGAATGTGCACTTCTGGGGGTTGAGCTTGAGGTTGGCCGATCTAAGGAGTTGGAGGATAGTGCCGAGGTCGTCGGTGCAGCTCTCCGTTTTTTGACTTTTGACTACGATGTCGTCGACGTAGACCTCGACAATCTCCCCGATGTGGTCTTTGAATATCGCGTCCATCATCCTCTGGTAGGTAGCCCCGGCGTTCTTCAGGCCGAAAGGCATCTTCCGATACGCAAAGACGCCGAAGTCGGTGATGAACGCGGTCTTTGGGCGTCCTCCAAGCTCATCGAGTTTGGTGGTACCCTTGTATGCGGATCTAGGAAGCTGAAGACTTCGTGGCCCACCAGTGCCTCCACCTTCTTATCAATGTCGGGGAGGGGGTAACAATCCTTCGGGCAGTGTTTGTTGAGGTCGGTGTAGTCGACACACATGCGCCACCCCCCTCCTGGCTTTCGGACCACGACTGGATTAGCCATCCAGGTCGGGTACTTGACCTCGAACAAGATCTTGGCCTTCTGGAGTTGAGTCACTTCGTCTCTTATGACCTGGCTGCGCTCTGCCGCGAACACCCTTTTCTTCTGCCGAACTGGCTTAGTAGCCGGGTTAATGTTGAGGCGATGAGTTATGAGCTCGGGCGACACTCCGGTCATGTCGAGTGGGGACCATGCGAACACGTCCCTGTATTCCCTCAGAAGCTGCATGACGTGCTGCCGAATATCAGCTGGGCCCTGGATGCCGACCTTGACAACTTTGGAGGGTCGTCGTCAGATAGCCGGAGGTTCCGGTCGTCGTCCCGGGGTGGCGGCTCGGGGATTCAGAATTGCTATGCTTGAGGCGGGGCTACATCACAGGTTGAGACTCGTAGCATTCTTTTGCTGCCATTTGGTCACCCCGGATGCTTAGTACCCCACCGGGTGGGTATCTTGATTGTGAGGTGGTACACCGAGCGAATAACTGGTGGCGTATAGCGATCTACGCCAGGATAATGTTGTATGGAGAGGGAGCTCGTACGAGGAAGAATTGAATGGACTTTGTGACCGACCTGGGGGCACGTCCTACGGTAACCGGAAGGGTAATGACGCCCTCGGGTTGTACCGCCTCCTGATTGAAGCTCCGCAACTGGGAGGGAGCGGGGCGTATTTGAATTCCTCCGACCTCGAGTTTATCCAGACAGCTCTGGAAGATAATACTAACGGAGGCACCGATGTCGATGTAGACCCGGTGGACGTTCTTGTTGCCCACCACGGCTTGTATCGTGATGGCGTCTTGGTGGAGCATGATTTTGGGCACCGGGTCGTCTTTGGAGAACACGATGTCCTCACCACTCTCGAGTCGCTTGTTCTTGGCTCCTGGGGCCGACCTCCGAAACCATTCTTCAACGACGACCTCGCTCGTTCCTCGAGGAGCCCGTAATGGCATAGACCTGCTCCATAGCGTTGGGACCTTCGTCCTTGTCATCTTCGGGTTGGGTCGCCGTCAAGGTCGGCCCGCAGTTGTTGCCACCGTTATTTTTCCCCCTGCGCTTTTTGTTCCCTGGCCCAACTCGGCCGAGGTATTTTTTGAGGGCTCCTCCCTTGACGAGCTCGTCAATCTGCGAGCCTAGGTTTCTGCAATCCTCGGTATCGTGACCATACCCCCGGTGATAGTCACAATACTCCTCTGTGGACCTCTTCTTGGATCCTCCTTTCATAGGAGGGGGCTTTAGGAAGAGCTCGGCGTGGGCTCGAATATCTCCGCCTGATTTGAGTAGGGGAGGCGCTGCCGCTGGGTTTGGCCGAGGTCCGAGCACGGATTCTAGTGGCCTCTCTTGATTACATCGAGGCGCTTGCGATCGGCGCCTCGACTTGGTCATCGGCTTCTTTCTCTCCTTACGCTCGTCCTGGATCTCCTCATCTTCCGATCCAACTCGTCTCATTTGACGAAGTTGTCTACCAGTTCAAAGTTTACTCGCCGTCTTTGGTTTCTCCTCGGTGATTTCTTTGTTCGATCTTGGGGTCGGATCCCATTCTTGAGCGCGTTGATGATGTAGAGATCGTTACTGTCGTCAATTTTGAGCGACTCTTTGATGAACCTCGAAACGAAGTTCGACATCGTCTCGTCCCGCCCTTGGCGGATTGTGAGCAGGTCGGAGGAAGGCTGCTGAGGTGGCATCTTCTGATAGAAGCGCCATTTGAACTGATCCATGAGGTCCCAGCGGTGTATCTTGCTACGGCGGGCGAGGTGAACCAAATCGGGCGTTGGAGATCGGCACCTCGGGAAGATTTTGCACATGTGAAAATCCTCCATTTCTTGATTCGCCATATTGGTAGTGTGGCGAAAAGGAAGCGGGAGGGTCCCCGAGGCCATCGTGGCGACAATATTGGGTGCCCGTGCCGGCTGACGGCAAGGCGTGTCTAGAATCTCCACGGAGAAAGAAGAGATGATTCTTCCGTGCACGTTGAACCCCGGAGATCGTTGCTATCTCTCTCCGGAGGGTGGGAGACCGGTGGCGGCGTCTGTCGTCTCTCGAGGGAGTTCAGCTCGCCTTTCTCTCTTTTGCTTTGCTCTTTGGGCGGCATGCCGAGGTGGAGGCGGCCCAGCGGGCGGCGGGTGGTGAATGGTTGCGACCCCTTGGCGGGTGATTGACTTGGCGGCGGATTGGTGTCGCGATTCTCGGCTATTATGCGAGGTGGCGTTGACCGCCTCGGTGGGGTGGCGACCTCGAGCGCCCGTATTCGCCGATTCGGGCACTCGAGAGGTGCCGCTTTATTTGTCCTCCGGTGGAGAAGTTTTGGAATTGGCGAGATTGGCATTGAGGAATTTGGACACGGCTCGGCGGGCTTCGTGAGACCGGTGAACCGCCTGCTCACCGACGACGATGGCGGCGTCTTCTACCTCGTGAGGGCGGCGATCCTGAGGGTGTATGGAAACGTTTTCCATGTGGCCCTCAGGTGTGTGACCTCTTGTGGCATCCGCAATCTCCTTCCCGTGGCGCTGAGTGACCACCTGGTTGTCCTCAGCGCGGTTGTTCTACCGACATCGACGGCGGTTGCCGTGTCCTTGCTATTAATTTGTAGAAAGCGAAGCTTTTTGTTCGTAGCTTCCACGAGGAGGCGAGCAATGATAAATCTAATATATGTTAATATGTAAGATTTATGTAAGCGATAAGAACACTAAGGCTTTACGTGGTTCGATCGTTAATGAGATCTACGTCCACGGAGGAGTGATTCCTCAATACTTTCACTATGGTTTGATTACGGTGAGTATAGCTAAAAGCCCTTAGTATTCAAGTTTGCTAACCTTCTACCTTCTATCTAACTCTTATTTATACATATATGAGGGCCCCTAATGGCGGGGCCGATCCCTCCTATGTAGGGACTCTTGGCCTACATATGTAGGGACTGCTCATCTTGCCCATAGGGACTCTTAGCCTTGCGCCATATGGGACTCTTAGCCTTTGATTAGGGTTTGGAGGTGCTTAGGTTTGGGGGATGGGCCTTTGGCATAACCGCGTGGGCGCTATTAAAGTCGAGCCCACTCGTTTGGGCTGTCGGTGGGCCCTAGTGGTTGGGCCATATCCCATCATCCCTAAATTGCAATCCGAAATCAATTTACATTACAAGCATGAATTTTAAATTCGATTGCTTGATTAATCTGTACAAGCTCAAAGTTTTAAATTATGTTGCTTCATTTTCCCAACTTTTAAATTCTATTTCTTATAGTTTCGAATTGATTAACAAGCTCAACTTTTAAATTAAACTTGCTTATGATTTCGAATAATTCACGGACTGTTGGAAATTTTAAATCTATTGCTTTTGGTTTCAATTTCTTCTATTCCAGTATTATTGTGTCAATTAAAAGAGATATTAGCATGTTGATGGGTGTTCTTGGTCTCCAAGAGTATATCTGTCGGTGGGAAAAAAAAATTGCAGAGACTTAGAATGCACATGCATTTTATCGTAGTCTATTATGTTTTCTTGTAGTGTATAAACTTGACTTTTGGCAAACACCATTGGCTTGGAAAAGCACTATGTTCTCTTGTATAGTGTTAGGAATTGAGTTGTTACTAGCTTGATAGGTGTGGGTTTCGATCATTTACATTCTCATTTTAGTCTATGTTCTAAACGAAATCAAAGCAATTCTTATTCGAACATTGATGAACCTTATTTTCATAATACTTCTTTTCACATATTTTCTTTTCATTTGAGAGTCCGACTTCATGTCTTCATCTTTCTGTTAAAATCTTGTTTTAGTGGTCATGACTATGCAACTATAACCTAATGTCCATTTCCCTAAGATGGCGTTACCTGAAACATGGGTTATATTAATTGTATTGTTGGTTTAGTTGCATGATTAATTAAACCTCCATTTTAGTGTAATTATATCTTTTGGGTTGTGTTTACGCCAAGATTTTATTTTATATGTTCTCATCCCAGGGCTTTGGAAGAGACGGACATCTCAATTTTTCAGGGGAGGTTGTTGCGTGTCATGCTTGCTAACAAAAAGGCCTTCTTATTTGCAAGAGTATGTATTTGAGACTATCAAGTTTTACTAGATTTGCTACGTTCGGGCATTATCCTTTCATAAGAAGTTTATGAATTTATGAGGAATCTCACTTTGCAGGATTAAAAATGATGAAAGACCATCTTCAAAAACACTTAAGCATAAGAGGACTGACGGAAGGAAGGCATCCGAAGCAGCTGGAAACACAAGGCATGGAATAGTTTATTTATGCGTCATGATAATGTAAGAAAACTTGAAAGTTAGGCTTGTCATCCGTGATTAGTTGCTTTCTTATGTGATTTTAAGAATTTTATCGATGAGCTTAACATTATGAAATGTTTAAGTAACAATGGGTAGGAAGCAGGTAATGGCCATGATCTATTTCTCCTTTTGAAAAAGCTGCTTTTACTAATGTGGGGATATCCCTAAGCATCGGTCAGTTATATACTTGTTACATTCAACTCTTTTCTTTAAGTATCTTCATTATCTATGTAATGGTTGAGTTCGGTTTCTTGAGCATGAAGCTTGATCCCTATTCCTCGGGTTAAATGTTTGGGGATGGTAGCGGTCATGATGTCCTTTTCTTCCTCTCACTAATAATATGCTTTCTCTGCTTATAACTTGCTTAGGTTATGCTCTTTGACTTATTAGAGTGCTCTATCACCGATTTTTCTTGATCACTAATATTGAGGTGGTTGAGAACATTGCGACAAATTTGGTGTCGATGAGTGAACTTCTAGATAGAGAATCATGACCTTCTTTGTGAGAATTGCACTGGGAAACTCGGTGATTCTTGAGACTAAAAAACTCGGTCATTTTTTTCGCTCTTTCTCGACTCACCGTAAAGCTATTTTTGTCTTGATGGTTCATGGTTGGTGAGATTTGAGTTGTATTCTAGAATGAATACTAAAATTTTGGAAACACCGACCACTATAAATGTAAATTGTTCCTTATTTAATTGATTAGTTCCACGGTTCTTGCATTGTAATTTCCACCTTTTGCAACATCCGTAAATCAAGGTTTTCATTGCCACGATTAAAATCATTGCATATATTCATTCATTCATCTGCTTTGATTTTTATAGATTGAATCATACCAAGTCTTTCGAGGCCAATAATGTCATTGCATGCGGTGAAGATGCTATAGTAGGAGCCACAGGCGAGTTTGGTAGGTTCGTCTCAATCGAGGCTATAGTATACATGTTTGAGCTATGATTCTCTTTCATTTCTTTCAAAAGTTATTGATGAGCGGTCCCGGAATAATGATGAGATTTTGTAAAAGAACTATTCTTGATTGTACTTACAGTATTGTTGATTCCTTGCAGAGGCAATTGGAGACCCTTCGTGCTCGGAGGCGGTCTTGAAGATATGCTCAAAGAAATGAAGAGGAAGGTAAGCTTTCTTTGGTCATATCATATGCTAATTATTTTTATTTTGTTTTAGCATTATGTGCACACTAGTCTGCGATACTTTTTATATGTACTACAAACATAACTCACTTAGCTTGGAGCTCGATTTTGCCAGATCAACAAACATCGATATGCGAACACGTAAAATCACATTAAAATGCGGTATGACTCGGTTTTTGTTTCACTAGTGTGTTGAACTTTAAGATCAAAATATGGTAAAGAAATGTCACCACAATCCGGACCCTCGAGCAGTACCAAAAAGAAATACGAAAAGAAGAAAAGAGAGGCCCAATTACAATTCGGGAAGAAGAGTACTTCCAAAACTCTTGTTATTTTCCGATCTGTTTGGTTGTCTACTAAGTGCTTAAGCTTCACTTAATGGCATTTTGCACAATTCATTTTGAAGGGTATTAGAGTCATTACAATTGACAAGGACAATGCACCCAATGCAAGTCTCTCTCTCTCAAAATAGATTCTCACAAGTTATAAGTCATAACACTCTTGTCCTTCCCATACCAAACTCAATCCTTTCTTTCTAAAATTATGATGCAGTGGGACTGCCGACCACCGACGTTGTTGAGGCGAGAAAAGATCGAGCATGTATTTGACCGTTTGAAGAAGATTTTGGAGCTCAAGATTCCAACGGAGATGAAATCGGGTTGTCTTTTTTTTTCTTCTTCTTGAAAGTAGAGGTAACTAACCCCATGCGGTTTCAACTTCACCGATTAGTTCTATAAATCGATTTTCGGATGGCAAGGAAATATTAAGACTACCATATATCGCACTTCCAGTGAGCCAGAACTAAACATATAATACTTATTTTGAGAAAGGAGGTTCGCTTTTCACAACTTTAAAAATCTATGTAAGGAAGAAGAGAGGTCTCGATTTGAATCCACTACGTTGTCTTGTGATATGTGGGATACGTTCTTATTGTTTTGTTATGTGATGTAGCCATATTTTTGTATAGTGATTTTGTAGCGAGAATGAAAGCAGTTGTATATTTTGTATAGTGATTTTGAGCGTAATGAAAGTAAGTAAATTTTAATCTCATTTGCTATTAGATTGCTTTTTATTAATTGTACAGGTTTTTAAATAAAGAAATTAACTACGGTTGAAATTGAAAAACCGTAGTACAAAAGATATATTGACTACGGTTTACAAAGTCAACCGTAGTCGTATGCTAAATTGACTACGAATGTAATAGAAAAAACGTAGTATATAAAATATAAAATTTGGCATAAAAACCTTAGTAATTTATAAAAAACCGTAGTAAATTTGACATAAAAACCGTAGTAAATTTGCATTAAGACTACGCTTTTTCTTTAAAAACCGTAGTGTATATGCAAAATTAGTGTAGTATATAGTCGATATAGACTACGCATAAAACGTGTAGTGTATGAGAAATTAAGTGTAGTCTATAGTCGAATAGACTACGCTTAAAAAGCGTAGTGTATGTCCGAAATTAAGCGTAGTCTATAGTCGGTATAGACTACGCTTAAAAAGTGTAGTCTATGTGCGAAAAGTGTAGTCTGTAGTCGGTATAGACTACACATAAAAAACGTAGTGTATGCGCGCCTAGTTTTCTCTACACCACTTTTCTCAACGGTCCAGAACGCATATAGACTACATATATTATGCGTAGTCTATACTGATTTTTCTAGTAGTGATAGGATAGAGATAGTACTAATTACATATGAGGTACAAAGATTATAATATATTCATTACATGTATTACTTTCCTGTAGCCAAATGCAAATTTAACATATTTTTTATTACTAATTAAAATATTAAAATCAGAGTAACATTAAATTAATAATTTTATATTTTAAGATTAGTTTACTAACTAAATCAAGTAATACTAATCGTACGTATGACTAAAATAATAAACTCTACAAATTGAATTCGTACCATTTGCCACTCTAACGTGTGTGTGTGTGTGTGTGTGAGAGAGAGAGAGAGATCGAGTGTGTGCGAGAGAGTTTCTGCATCCCTTCCATGGCGACGGCGCTGGTGAAGTCATTCATGAATAAACTTGTACTGTGAATCCGTTAATTTGCAGGCAAGTCATTTCCATTTCGTACGACAATCGATTTTCATCCGCAGTTTCGATTTCTGTCAACATGATTGCTGTTACTCGCAAAAGTCTCCTCTGTTTAGCTTCAAACCCTAATTTATTTCCCTACAACTCCAATGTTTACTTCTCTCTCTCTATCCAATTTTTCTCAGTTTGGAGGGGTAAAAGACTAACACCGACCCTGAAATTTATGATGCAGTAGTGCAAAAACACCAATTTTCTCCTGAACTGGCTTAACTAGCTGCAGCTCGTTTACCTAAATTGAGAAGTCCCAAAAATGCCGAGTCAATGCTATCATTCCTTAAAGAGAACAGCTTTACGACTACTCAAAACGAGAAAATCGTCTTATACAATCCTCGGATTCTAGGTTTTACAAGTGAGGGCCTTGGATTAAAATTCAAGGTGTTCCAAGACTTAGGCTTTTCTCCCGAGGAGATTGCCAAGTTGATGATGACTAATAATAAGGCCATTTTACATTCGAGCATGGAGAACAAGATCATTCCCTCATTATCCGTGCATACTTGCTTGGATCCAATCGCGATGTGGCCAGGCTTATAAGAAATCTGCTTGGTATGTATCATCTGAGTTGGAGAAAAAACTCATATGCCGAATGTGGAGATCTTGAAAACCTGCGGTATACCTATGGAACGTATCCTTCATTTACTCCATTTTCGCCCGAGATGTCTATTGGTGAAAGTGAAACTGGATATTATGAAGAAATCTGTGGACAAGGCCATAGGCATTGGCGTCTCTTGGAGTTCAATTGCTTTCATCTACAATTCTGAATCATACTTTCTCCTACATCTTTAGTAGGGATGCCAATCTAGTCGGAAACTCGTGAGTCGGCCAGAATAGACCGATAGTCCGATAGGTTTGTGGTTGAAAATTTCTAACCCGACAATAATATCAACCGGAATTCGAATGAGTTGATTCGAAAATAGCCCGAATCCGAATGAGTTGGCTCGAAAATTGAGTAGGTTGACCTAATTAACTGAAATTTTCCTTATTGCATTGTTTTCAAACTTTATTACTTACTTTTGAAAGTTAGTATAATAAGATTTTTTTTTCAATTTATTTATGAGATATTTTTTTGGTTAATATTTGAAAGTTATCATTTGACTTTTTTGTCTTTTTTACACTAACATTTAATACACAATATTTTTTTTATCAATATATGATTATATATAAAAAATATTTAAGTTATTTTTTTCTTGAGCTTCTTTGCACAATTAGCCCAACTAGTTAGCTTGAAACTCGAAAGTTTAGAGTTAGAGTTGAAAATTTTTAATTCGAAAAAAATGCCAGCCATAATGACCATGACAAATAGTCCAACAATCCGAGTGGTTTGGCTCGATTGACATTCCTACTTGGGAGTTAGTTTTGCCTTGTGTTCTCATTTATTATTATTATTATTATTATTATTATTACTACGTTGTTGTTGTTGTTGTGGTGGTGGTGGTGGTTAGAAAGGTAACATCCTAATGTTCTGTTTATCTTGGATTTAACTCGCAAAAAATGCTTAAAGTAACATGTCTCCTCTACTAGTAATAACCCCTTTGATTTGTTTCAGTAGTCTCCCTTTCTTTGATTTATCACTGAATCTAAACTCCATACATCAATTCCCTAATTAAGACCTTATAGTTCGTTACTGATCTTTTCATTTCTCTATCTGTGGCATGCTTATTTCCATAGGTAATTGTGATGAAGTGTGCTATTTTCATCTTATATACACTGTTTCAGCAATCTGTATACTAAAATCTTATTGTGAAATACAGCCTATGCATTATATGTTTGGACTAATCTTGATCGATGTTGGCTTCTAATACTAAGGTCTCTCTACTGAATCCTTTCATTGATATCTTTGTTTCAGATAGGGACTACTTTGCGAAATCAATACCAAAAAATTGATTTGGTTAAATATTGGTATGTGTTATTACATCCATGCCTAAAGATAGGTCAATTCACCCTATGGTCGACTGAAGATTCATTCGTTTGAGCAGTCATGTTTAAGACTTGTCTCACCTGTATACATTTGTTTGAGATGGAGGTTTTTGTCTTCATGTTTCACGGTGTTTACTTTTGCATCATAATAATATTGTATCAAATTTTAAGTGCTGTCAAATTCTAAAAAATTAAATGAACTGTCAAACATTCTAATAATGATGATGTTTTTTTCTTTTGAATATATAATGACTAGTCATGTGCTTCAGGTGATGATGGGATCGGATTCACGTAGCATCGTTGTTGGAATTTTTCATATGTGATATATCCTTAAAAGCCTTCAATAAAGAAAACTCATTAAGAGGTCTATGATTTCAAAGCCCAATAATACTTTACACTTAGGGCTTGTTTGGTAGCCCTTATAAGGCCTAGATAGCAAACATATCTACCATTATCCTTTGTTTGGTATCCTAGTTTACTAAACTCTAAGGCCCGTCTTTTAGCCCAAGCCCGGTGTTAAATCACTATTTCTCCTATACTACACATCTCGGGTCACCCCTCTGATACCTAAGCTTTCTTTCAACATTAGCGCTGATAATTCCAAATTACCCTTTTGAAACACAGTCACTCGAAGATACCAAATCAGCCGCAGCACCATACCTTCCAAATCGAATCCGATTGAAGGAGTTGCATGCCGATTTCATTGACGAACCTTGAGAAGTAACGAGCCCTGAGGGTCGTGATTTTGCAGAACCCAGTTCATACACAATCGGACAGATCTTCTATCTTTTGGTAAGTTGTTTTAACCCGTGCACAATCGGACCTTGAGAAGCAACGAGAGTCGTGATTTTGCATAGATCTTCCTTTTCGTCTTCTTCCATAGCTGAAACTCCAATTTCTTCCATAGCACAGATCTACTATTTTTTGTTACTTGGGACTATTGTTTTCTAATCCGTGCACAATCGGACCTTGAGAAGCAACAAGAGTCGTGATATTGCAAGAATCAACAGAGAAAAAAGGGGAAAATGTTAGAGAGAGAGAATAAAAATAGAGATCCGTAATAGAGATCCGTTTTTATGGAGGATTTGAAGAGCGATGGACATTGCAAGAAACGAAGAAGAAAAATAGAAAGAAATATAATTAGAGTAACGGAGAGCCAAATTCATTTTCCTTTTCCATTTTCTTTCTTTTTCCCTTCTTTTTCTTCTTACCCTATAAAAAATGTAAATATTTAATTTTTTAATTAATGTCTCACTGTTCGGATCAAACACATTATACGTAATTATATTGATTGTTAGGATCGATGATGTCAAAAAAGTATTAGATTTTGGTAATAAGGTTAAATTGGTCATTTTGTTTCTTAATCTATGTTTTTATCTAATGAACCAAACAAACAAGGTTTGTTATCTATATTTTATATCTTATCTACCAAACAACAACATACAATACCAATCTCACATTATCTATGATACATATCTATATCTTATCTATCTTGATATATCTAAACATGTCTACCAAACGAGCCTTTAATGGAAGATCCCAAGTAAAAAGATAGACCTCTGCTGGCAGGATATGGGGTCTATCATAGCCTTTTTACATCAGATATGTGCCTTAACATTCCTTTGAATCAGAGCCTTATAATAACGCTCATGATCCCACGTCGCTCACTACTCAGAAATATTGGAGAATTACTCTGTGTACAATACCGTTATTGGTATTCTCTCCATTTATATCTCTATAAATAGTCTCTCCATACAAGATATAGGGGACATTACTTAGTGATATCGAGCAGAAGAGTGGGGATCAATCCTTGGATGAGGTTACGGGGCCTCGGCCCTTGTTAGTTTATCGACGGCGGAATCGGGCTTGAGCCCACCTTCGTGGGCCAATTTATATTAGTTTTAATTAATTGTTTAGTTTATCGATTATTAGTTGCTGTTTATTAGGAGTTCTAGATTTATTAGGAGTCTATTCTTATTAGGAGTCTTTTGCTGTTTATTAGGAGTTCTAGATTTATTAGGAGTTCTATTCTTATTAGGAGTCTTTTGCGGATGTGAGGAGAGATAAATATTGTTATTAGGGCTGTTTTTAATCTATCAAATTATTGGACATTTTACAAGCACGGAGGTCATGAGTTCGCTTGATTGTGTGTTTATCGTGCAATTTCTATCAATTGGTGCGGTGAACGTGGAACCCGATCCGCCGTGATGTCGACGACACGATCCACAGCCGAGAGATTGGACAAATTGGAGACCGACCAGACGAATCTACTACGCCAGTCACGGAAAACTCGTGACGGATGCAGGATTTGAGACTAGGGGTGACGGAAAACAACACCAAATTGCGGAGATGTCCGCCACATTGGCACGCCGTCCACGCGATTCGAGCCCGGAGGCTCGCTGAATCGAACCACCGATCAGGCGAGTTCGCGATGAACGCCGTTCATCGGTATCTTCTTCAATACGATTGCCGGTGTTCGGCGGCGAACCCGATTGCTTGGTTAGCTCGCCAACCAACCGAATTCGAATTGTACGGCACGGAAAATTCGATGGTGCCCGCCACTGTAGTGGCAATGGATGGCGCTGCATTGCATTGGGTTACTTGGCTGCGCAGCCGGAAACCTAACATCGATTGGAGTGAATTCTCGCACTCCCTGGTGGCGAGATTCGACTCCCGATTTAAATGAAGTCCGTATGAGAGGTTGGCAAGAGTTCGTCAGACGGGGACGGTTGAGGAATATGTAAATGTGTTCATACAGCTCTCTGGACAAGTCCCCGGGTTATCCGACGCCCATTATTTGGGTTACTTCATGTCGGGATTGAAAACGGCTATTAGCAATTCCCTGCGAATACTTCGGCCAGCAGATTTGGAATCAGCAATGGAGCTCGCGCGAGATGTGGAGGAGAATTTGGCGTGGCAAGCGGGAGAGAGACAATCCAGAACTACCGGAAGTTCGGGGCAACAACCACTGGTACACTCGGACGTCTGATGACCAAACTAGCTGTTGTCACCAGCCATTTGGGGAGGAGTAAATAGTCGGGAACTCGGCCGTGAGACAGAACCCCACCTGCCGCGACCTTTCGTGGCAATCCACGACGAGATCAAGGTTCACCCGTTTAACATCCAACGAGATCTCGGACTTAAGGGCGAAGGGGTTATGCTTCAAGTGTCGAAAGACTTATACGCCGGGGCACGGGAGAGTCTGTCCCATCGTGAGTGGGTCTTGTTGTTGAGCCGAGGAGGAGTTCGACTTGCAGAATCATGAGTACTTTGACCCCACAGCCGCGGAGGAAGTGGCAGAGATTATCGATGAGCCAGAAGAAGAAGAGGGGGCTCTACCTATATTCTCAATGACGGGAATTTCTAGTCCGGGAACGATGCGAATGCACGAAATCATTCGAGGATGCACGATAACAGTTCTCATAGATAGTGGCGCAAGCCACAATTTCATATTATCCTCTCTTGTACCACTGTTACAGCTTCAGCCGGATGACTCAGTTAAATTTGGAGTTCAGTTGGGTGATGGTCATCGCCAGAAATCAGATGGGATGTGTCGTGGGCTCGTCATGACTTTGGCAGGATGCGAGGTAACCACGGATTACTTCGTATTCGCGTTGGGAGGTGTCGATGTGATACTGGGGGTAGCTTGGTTGGCCACTCT
Organism: Salvia rosmarinus; assembly: GCA_036937905.1. Taxonomy (NCBI): domain Eukaryota; kingdom Viridiplantae; phylum Streptophyta; class Magnoliopsida; order Lamiales; family Lamiaceae; genus Salvia; species Salvia rosmarinus. The sequence continues at coordinate 71,708,118 of CM072815.1, read as the reverse complement.
AGGAGACGTGAGTATTAAATGGGAGCGCATGTCGATGTCGTTCAAACGAGAGGGGCAGAGAATTGAGTTGAGAGCGACCGGCACCAGCCGTAGCCCGGGTGGGGTTCTGTGGCCGTGCGCACTGAGACGCCATTATGGGTTGTAGTGGTTGATACAGAAGTAGTAAAGCTGACGGGAGCAAAGAAGGGGCGCGTGAAAGAGGTATTAGAAGAATTCTCAGAGGTCTTTGGCGATCCAACAGGGCTGCCACCACATCGTTCCATTGACCACCGCATCGAGCTGTTGCCTGGTTTCAAGCCAGTTTCTGTACGGCCATATCGATACGGTCTTTTGCAAAAAGACGAAATCAAAAAATTGGTGAACGACATGCTCACGGCTGGAATCATCCGGCCTAGCTCCAGTCCCTTCTCGAGTCCAGTGTTGCTAGTGAAAAAGAAGGATGGGAGTTGGCGATTTTGTGTGGATTACAGAGAGCTGAATAAAGTGACAGTTCCAGACAAGTACCCTATTCCGGTAATCCAAGAGATGTTGGATGAGTTGTCGGGGGCAGTGGTGTTCTCGAAGATCGATTCTGACGGGGTATCATCAGATAAGGGTGGCAAGTCCAGATATCCATAAGACGACCTTCCGAACCCACAATGGCACTACGAATTTTGGTTATGCCTTTGGCCTCACCAACGCGCCGGCTACTTTTCAGTCAGCAATGAATGACTTGTTCCGTCCCTTCTTGCGCAAATTTATTTTGGTTTTTTTTTATGACATTTTGGTGTATAGCAGAACTTGGGAGGAGCACCAAGCTCATTTGTCACAGGCTCTGCAGTTGCTGCAGGATCATCATTACAAGGCAAACTTCAAGAAGTGTGCTTTTGGGTGTTTACAGGTGGAGTACTTGGGACATATTATTTCAGCAGCAGGGGTAGCAATGGATCCTAGCAAAGTAAGCGCAATGCTAAATTGGCCACGTCCCAATTCGGTGCGAGAAGTTAGAGGATTCCTGGGCTTAACGGGGTATTACCGGAGATTCGTGCGGGAATATGGGTTAATAGCAAGACCGTTAACGAAATTACTGAAGAAAGCAGCTCCAGCAGTGTTCGAGTGGCCCTCAGAGGTGGAGGATGCTTTCGTTCGCCTTAAGAAAGCATTGACCGAAGCCCCAGTACTTGCCATGCCTCGGTTTGACCGCCCGTTTGTGGTTGAGTGCGACGCCTCAGGGGTCGGCATTGGAGCGATACTGATGCAGGATAGGCGGCCGGTGGCGTACTTTAGCAAATCTATGGCTGACCGGACTCTTACTAAGTCCGCATATGAACGAGAGATGATGGGATTGGCCCTAGCAGTTCTGCACTGGAGGCCATATTTGATCGGCCGAAAATTCGTAGTAAGAACGGATCATCGGAGTTTGAAGCACCTGTTAACTCAGAAGATTGTGACCCCATCACAACAGCTTTGGGTAGCGAAGCTTATGGGGTATGACTTTTCGATCGAATATAAGACGGGAGCCTCAAATGCAGTTGCAGATGCTTTGTCTCGTCGGGGCGAGGAGTTGAAGTTGGAAGCGATGAGCATGCCAGAATGGTTGGGATTAGAAGAGGTCCGACTGGAGCAACAGCAGGATGCCTCTCTACGCGACATCATTACCGCAGTCGAGATAAGTCCGAACAGTCGTCCGAAATTCGAGGTCGCCGGAGGATGTTTGTATTTCAAAGGAAGATTAGTTTTGCCAGTGAGGTCAAGGTGGAGACCGCGATTGATACAGGAGTTTCATGATACTCCTGCGGGGGGCCATGCGGGAGCCTTCCGCACTTACAGGCGGTTGGCAGCTAATGTTTATTGGAGGGGGATGTTTTGGGAAGTGCAGAAATATGTGGCTCAATGTTTGGTTTGCCAGAAAGCCAAGTATCAGACGCTCACTCCGGCGGGACTGTTACAACCTCTGCCAATTCCGGAATTAGTTTGGGAGGATATATCCATGGATTTCATCACTTGTCTGCCTAAGTCGAGAGGGCACTCTTCTATTCTAGTGGTGGTAGATCGGCTCTCAAAGTATGGACACTTCATCGCATTGAAGCCATCAATTACATCTCGTTCAGTAGCAGAGGCATTTACGAGAGAGATAGTTCGTCTGCATGGGGTGCCACGTTCAATCGTGAGCGATCGAGATTCGATTTTTATGAGTACATTTTGGAAGGAGTTGTTTGCCAAGTCGGGGACATCCTTGAAGTTTAGCTCAGCTTATCATCCGGAAACCGACGGACAAACTGAGGTCCTGAACAGGGTGGTGGAGACCTATCTGCGATGTTTCACATGCGAGCAGCCCAAGCAATGGATACGGTGGTTAGCTTGGGCGTAATATTGTATAACACTTCCTTCCGCACCAACCAAGATGACTCGTTTGAGGTAGTTTATGGGAGAGCCACCTTCAATCCAAAGGTTCCCGCCGGAGAGTGTAAGGTAGGCTGCGGTGGATTTGTTGGGTGGCGGGACAATTTGCTGCGGCGTCTCCGTCAAAATTTGGAAGCCGCCCAACAGAAGATGGTGAAGCAGGCGAATAAACACCGTAGGGAGTTGGAGTTTCAGGTAGGGGATAAGGTCTTCTTGAAGGTACGTCCATTCCGGCAGACGTCCTTGCAGAAACAGTCGCATCATAAGTTGTCTGCAAAGTTTTATGGGCCATTCTTGGTGGAGGGAAGAGTTGGTCCAACGGCATATCGTCTTGTGCTTCCGGCAGGCAGTCGTATCCATCCGGTTTTTCACGTATCGCAGTTGCGTCGCATCGTGGGGGACCATCCGGTGGAGCAGGAATTACCAACTTCCTTGGAAATTCCGGTAGGGCCGGTGTTTGAGCCTGAAGAAGTGATGGCTGCGCGTAATGTGACAGAGGAGGGGTGTGAGGAAGATCAGGTGTTGGTGAAGTGGGTTGGCCAGTCAGAGGACGATGCGACTTGGGTGGGACTGAGTGAGTTCCGGCGACAGTTTCCAGACTTCAACCTTGGGGACAAAGTTGTTTCGAAGGGGGATGGAGTTGATATCGAGCAGAAGAGTGGGGATCAATCCTTGGATGAGGTTACGGGGCCTCGGCCCTTGTTAGTTTATCGACGGCAGAATCGGGCTTGAGCCCACCTTCGTGGGCCAATTTATATTAGTTTTAATTAATTGTTTAGTTTATCGATTATTAGTTGCTGTTTATTAGGAGTTCTAGATTTATTAGGAGTCTATTCTTATTAGGAGTCTTTTGCTGTTTATTAGGAGTTCTAGATTTATTAGGAGTTCTATTCTTATTAGGAGTCTTTTGCGTATGTGAGGAGAGATAAATATTGTTATTATGGTTGTTTTTAATCTATCAAATTATTGGAGATTTTCTGAAGCCTGGAGGCTGGCAAGCGAGTTCGCTTGATTGTGTGTTTATCGTGCAATTTCTATCACTTAGTCTCTCCATACAAGATATAGGGGACATTACTTCATATACATATACTTTCATAAAACAATATTCTTACACTAATATAATTATAACAAGGAGACGTTTACTTTACATGATTAACATTGTGAATTATTTAGTGATTTTTGGATTAAATGTATAATAAGATAATTTTTATATATCTATTATTTGTTAATTACTAAGAATTAGTGGAAGATTATCAGCAAGAAATAATTTTATTTTTATTTGGAGGATTTGTCCAATCCCATATATATTGGTTGGATTGAAATTAATGGAGCACAATCCAAATGATTAAAATAATTAATCTCGAACTCTGATATCTTCTCAAATGTTAATTTTTAAAAGTAAATGTTAGATTAATTTTATTTATCCAATCTTATCATGCAAATAAATAATCTAATTTTATATTATTACGACTGAAAGAACTTAGTATTCTTTTCAATTTATGTTGTCTAGTTTAGTTTGTGTTCCTTAAATGTTAATTTTCAAAAGTAAATGTTAGATTAATTTTATTTATCCAATCTTATCATGTAAATAAATAATCTAATTTTATATTATTACGACTGAAAGAACTTAGTATTCTTTTCAATTTTTATTGTCCAGTTTAGTTTAGTATTCTTTTCAATTTATATTGTCCAGTTTAGTTTGTGTTCATTTATTTAATTTAGTGGCATTTTCATCATATCGAAAGACTTTGAAAGGAGATCCATTTAAAATTAGGGTATTGATAAATTTATATACTATGTATATACATAATGATGGGTTTTCGGTAATTTTCTATTAATTTCGAAATTATAGTAATTAATTCCTTTAATTGAGTTTGTATTTTACATATATAACATTTGTATTAAATTTGTGAATAAATATGATCAAATCCCTATATTTTTGGGAATGTGATACATGCAGTATTTTTCCCGTTAATTTAGGAAACATTATATATATTCAATTCCCTAATATAAATATATACACGTTTTCCTTTTTCTTTCTAAATGAACATTATTATTCATTATCAACAGTACCTATATATATACATACAATTAGATTGCAAATTTTATTTAAAAATATTAAATGATAAATATAAAACATAGTAATACTATTTGAAATAAACAAAAGTAGAAGATAAACCAATGATAATTTGATAATCGATCGTAAAACAACGTCCATAGTTCTTGAATGAATTCATATATTGCAATTAATAAGAAAATAAATACAAGTTATTTTTTGTATGAATTTATTAGTATAATATATTGTTGAAATGAAATGTATAGATTCATTACTTTTGATTGTAGTTAATTTATGATTTTATAGTTGAACAATTTTGTACTATGTAACTACATTTATTAATTAATGGAACATTAAGGTAAAAAAGTATATTACTTAGTTCATATTTTAACTAGGATATAATATTTTTTATTATAAAGATATATAAGTTTCCCAAAAATATTATTTAAAAAAATTATATATTCAAAAAACAAACAAATAATAAAAGAATTAAAAAGTTGTTAAAAATTATGTACAACAAATTATTCACGTAAATAGGCTGTGAAAGAATTAAAAAAATGCAGCTAAAAATATATGCACGATTAATTAAAAAAGTTCTAAAATAATGCAGCCAAAAAATTTATGCACAATTAATTCATCTTAATTTTGATGCGTTAAACACATCATAACAAATTTTAAGGAAATTATTTAAGATGTGTTACTAACAAAACGTGAATAAAAAAAGAAAGAAAAAAAAAACTTTAAATATGTAAAGGACATATTAGAAATTGTTTAATATAATTAATTAAAAAATCAATTTACAAAAATTGAAGGTTCAAAATTGAGGAGTATTATATAACTACATAATATGTTATTTTTTTATTTTTTTATATTTATTTATTATTTTATTTTTATTTTTATTTTTTTTTTTTTTTTTTTTTTTTTTTTAGGTTTCTGGGTGTCTTGCTAAGGTAGCGATTGTGAATTCCCCATGATAAAAAAAAAATAAAAAAAAGTATTATTCTTAAAATTAATAGGGTTTGCTTAATATAGCAACTCTTAAATTAAAATTTGGAATATCTGCTGATTACGAAAAGGTGTAATTGTGGGCTATTTCAGGGGGCAAAATCGTCCGAACAGGCCACCTCCAGAAATGATCTAGCGAATTCTATCCTTAAAAAGAGGAGTAGAAAAGTCTCTCAATTTCCTTGAAAAAACGAAAGGAAAAAGCCTCCGAATTCCAAACCCTAATTCCTCCATCTTCATCGCCGATCGGAGAATGTCTCACTTCGGTAGATCTGGCCCACCGGACATCAGAGACACCTTCTCTCTCCTCGTCCTCAACATTACTTTCCGTACTCTTTCGCTCGTCCTATTTTTACTTAGATTTGCTTTTCTTCTTCTTCTTCTTCTTCTTCTTCTTCTTCTTCTTCTTTGTTGCTAGTTTTGTATTTTTGTTCTAATTTTTGTGCTTACTTGGTATTATTCAGGTACTACAGCTGATGACTTGTTTCCCCTATTTGATAAGTATGGCAAGGTGGTCGATGTGTTCATTCCCCGTGACCGGAGGTAATGCTAGCGCGTTGTTGTTTGTGTGTGTTTCTGTATGTGATTGAACAAGAATATGTTATGTATATTGTAGAGCTATTTGAATTTCTGGGTATTTTGTTTGTTTTTTTGCACCCCTTTGTGTGTGGTGTTGGATATATATGAAGCATTACACTTCGATGGTAAAAAAGTGTTTTGGTTTGAATTGCAGTTTCAATTTTGTTAGTACGACGTATTTTTTGCTTGTGTTCAATCTATTGTGTGTTTTTAAAATGCTACTCGCCCTGGTGATGAGGGTAGCCTTTGCTTTAATCTAGTAAGAGTAACCATTGAGCTGTTGTAATATTAAGTAATTGGTCTTGATAATTTTTCCTGTAACTATGTTATTGACTCATGGTTTTCTTGAAACCAGAACTGGAGACTCAAGGGTTTTGCATTTGTGCGATATAAGTATCAAGATGAGGCTCAGAAAGCAGTTGAAAAGCTAGATGGTGAGTTGGGAGAAAATGGAAAATAGTTAACATAATAGTGTCACTCCACGTCATTGTAATATGATGAGTTGATGTGTTGTTTCTTGAAGGAAGAGTTGTTGATGGGAGAGAAATAATGGTTCAATTTGCTAAATATGGACCCAATGCAGAACGAATGTACGTTTTCACCACTGAACCTTTCCTTTGTTTACAATTATAAGTTCACCATGAGGGTTTTGTTTTACTTGTTTGATTTTGCTGTTTTTGATCATTGAGCTTTCATTGTTGAGTTTATATGTGTATAATCTCGGTATGTACACGTTATTCTGTTCTGTTGATTACATAATTTATAGTTTTATTAGAAAATTCATACAAGTGATGTATAAATTCCTGTGCAAAAACCAAAATCTGATGGATTTTGTGGTTTTGATCAGTGATAAAGGTAGAATTGAGGAACCTGTTTACAAATCTAGAGGCAAGTCAAGAAGCCGCAGTCCTCGCCGAAGGTCTCTGCTTTTATAACTATGCATGTGGTCTTTCAAATTGAATGCTTGTGTTATGCGTCATTTGGGATTAAGCTTGTTTCAGTTAGACACGTATTTGCTAATTTATTGCTGTTTTGTTCTTTTTGATATTATAAAATTCTAATGAATAAATGAGAGCTGTTTTGCTACATCTCCATGATTTCATATTTTTGCGTGTTCTCAAGTCTGCTGCAATTTGTTCTCCAACTAGCTATTCTGAATTTGATATCTTATCTTGGCTAAAGTATAATTTTTTTCCCATATGCACTTGCCAATTGGCCAAAGAAATGTTTTGGTCATTCTAATCTTTTTTGAGTGGTTCCCTTGTTTAGTCAACATTACTTTCCTATTTGAGATTTTGAGCTCATGACAATAGTTAGTGAATGGATAAAGTTTATGTGCAGGGGTGATGACAGGGATCGAGATTACAGGAGGAGCAGCCAAAGTAGAAGTAGGGGAAGAAGTGAGCGTGAATCTCATCGTGGCAGGCACAGGATTCTTCCTATCGAAGCAGAAGCCGGTCCCGGAGCCGAAGCCGTAGTGTAAGTCCTGGCTATCGCAGAGAACGAGTTAGAGGAAAATACGATGATGGTCGGAGACGTAGACGAAGTCGGTCTTATGGAAGGTACTCTTTGAGATATTAATAGCCCAGTGTGACACTGCTTGTTGTTTGATATAATTTCTTATTATGTTTTTGGTGATACATTAGTGCATCACCTATTCGACATAGTCTCAGTCCTCAGAGGTCTCCTTCCCCAAACAAATCACCTCTATCCAGGGATGGAAGTCCTGATGTGCGTAATCACAATGAACGATCTGCGAGCCCCCCTAAGAGTGTCTCTCCTCGTGTCCGTCGTGATTCTCGAAGCCCGTCTCCACATGATGAGGCTGATGTAAGTATTCTACTCTGCCTCACATCCTGCATGTGACAATTTGTTCATCTCAGTAGAATTTTTGATCCTTTCTTTTGTCCTTTTCCAGGAATAATGGATTGGCTGTTTGTGCTTCTTGAGTAATTTGCTCTATCATCATATGGTGGTTGCAATTAATGCTTTTCCTAAAGATCTGTCATCACTTTGAATACCTATGCGTTGTACTAGACTTGTTTTGTTGTTTTATGCTAGATTCTGCACCAGACATGAATGGTTTGGTACCAGTCTAAACTCTTTTATCTTTTTAGGTGGATTGAGCTTTACTCGATAGACGTCGTATTCCTAATATGAATGTGTGCCATTGAACGTCTCACTCATATGAAGTCTTTTATTTGCCTTCTATAGTTTGTGACCGTGAGGTAGTTGCTGATTGACAAGATGATGCAGTAGCTATTGATGCTGTTTTTAGATGATGCCATAGGTGTCTGATGCTGCTTTTACATTGCTGTTGATTGTTACAATTTCTTGCTCGTGATGATCTAAGGTTTGTTTACAAAGCTCTCGGAGCATGTCATTAACGGTGAGGTTAATCGGTATATGTTTGTTATTCTATCATCACATTAGGCTTCCCAATATAATTCTAAATAACATCCACCTTTTAAGACTGCTCGAGGATGGCAAGAAATCAACTTGCTAGGTTTTCACATTATTTTGGTCTTCAAAACTGTTTTTTGAGATTTTAATTCATAAGTTGTGAAGATTAACTCACTTTGTGCTGATATCGGTTACTCTGTTACAGCACATGAGATTGTGGCTGTAGCTGTGAGGTACCTGTTGTAGATCGATTGTGGCTGTACTTCTTGCTGATAGCTATAGAAGCTGATGCTGCTTATTGATGAATGGTTTTAGTAGCTGTGTTGCAGTTGGATGCATGGACCTGTTTTTTGTGAAATTTGCAATATGGTCGTATAGTTGTTTGCTACTACCCTCACCTCTTTCTTGTTCCATTGTACACAAATTAGTTTGATTCCATTTTCTTCCAGTTTAAGATTGTGCTAGACTTGAATGAGTACATTTAACATTGGATAAATCAAGTTACAGGCTTGTGTGGTTTGATTGCCTCTTGATTGATTGTTTCTTTCTAGATAATTGGTTATATCACTAAACTATAAGTTTGTTATTTGATGGTCTCTTGATTGATTGTGTTTTTGATAATTCTATAATTATTTGTTTGAGATGTGCAATATGTGGGTAAATATATGGAATTGGTAATATTTTCGTTGATTGGAGATCGTTTAGCATGTGCTCTTTCATACAATGCAAATACTTAATTGCATTCAAGGATCGAAATAAAATATCTACAAAATCTTGTAACCGGATTTGGGCCTTAAGAACCCTACGATAATCAATTGATAGAAACAAAAGAAAGTTCTTTCTCTAATTGTCCAATTCAAATTTTATTTATTCATATTATATTTTGGCTCCATCTTTTTCTTGGTAAAACCCAGTAAAAACTTGTTTGAATTCAAGAAGTTACGATTTGAATATTTTTCATTCAGTACTAATACTTCGAATATACAATCTGAGTTTTTTTTTTTTTTTTAAAAAGGTGCTCCAAATTTGTTAAAAATCAAAATATAAAATCAATTCAAAACAGTCAGTTTCCAATAATATTGAGTATTTAAGCTAAGATTGACAATAGATATGGCAGCAATTTAATTTTGGGGGTTTCTATTAGGCCACATTAGATAGAAAGTCGATATCAAACTCGAAGCTCCTTGGGCGCCGCGCTGGTTATGGCGATGAGGAGGAACCCTGAATCCCCAATTTTGAGCGATTTTGCTTTAGATGTGGGTATGGATGTCAACGGTGATTTTAGGATCGATCCAAGTTTCAAAGCCATTAAATTTTAAACAACGGTTCGGTTTCGGTTTGGTTCCAACTGCTTGGACCGGACCGGTCAAGACCCGACCCGTTTTGTCCGGTTCCGGTTCGACCCGATCAGTTTTTTTTTTTTTTTTTTACAATTTTTAATTTGAGTATTACATATCCACTTTTTCTGTAAGAGCATTTTACATTTGAGTGTGATTACGAAATAATAATTAATTTACTAAAACCAACATTTACCAAAAACGTGTAAATTAAAACCGATAAATTTTTCACAAAACCTAATAATCTTGTTCAGTCAATATTTCCACAAATTCATTCAAGAAAATACATTATCGATCCTGGCCACCGTAGGTCGTTTAATATTAGGTTTGGCTGAAGCTCGATATATATTTTCTTTTCTCAGGGCAAAATTAAATATTAAAATATGTTCATTTTTTTCTTAAAATTTGAACGATCGAGAAGAAGCTAGAGCCTTATATAAACCATTTTAAATACATTATTAATGAAACAATAATACTTTATTTAACCCATGTATATACAGAATATCCATAGAGAAGCTCGTGGGAACAATAAAATTAGCGAAATGGTCACACAGAAGCAAAAGAAGCTTCTCCAAAAAAAATAAGAAAGATAAAAAACAATAATTGCGTAGGGGCCTTTGCCCCCAACATGTATACTGGTTGAGACCTCAAATACATTGAAATTATCGACCGATGGAAAACCAAGCCGCAGTTCAAAATTCCGAAAATCACCTTACAACGATGTACACTTGAGGAGGGCGATGACGAACGACGAGCCGCCGGAGGAGACGTGGTAGTTGGATTTGTGAGGAAGAAGGTAGAGGTTTGAGAGAAAATTTTCCGACGGGAGACGGGGAGAGTAAGGGAATGAGTAACGTACGCTTGACAGAGTAAGGATTTGGGGGTAATTAAGATCCAATGGGTACCCGGTTACAAACGGGTAATACCCGATCCGGATCCATAATTTAATGGTCCGGATCCGGTCCGGTTTAATATTTATTGGACGGTTCCAGAACCAGAACCAATACTAAATTATTGGTTCTGGTCCGGGTAAAATCCGTCCGTTGACACCCCTAGATGTGGGTACTCGAGTTGCAAGATTTCCGAGATATGGGGGTTTCAGAAAGCAAGGTGTTGCAATGTTTAGGAAGTCGCCAACGGTGCTGTGCACGTCGCTGGAGAAGTTGAAGGAGATTAAGAGGCTTAATGGAGTTATGAGATGTGTGATCTAGTGAGTGCTCCATCAACACTCATGTACAGCATTCAGAAGAGGTATAAGCCGCGGTTGGGAGTTTTGAAGACGTTGGAGATTAGGAGACTTATTGACAAATCACTATCATCAATTAGCAGATGGTCAGAAGAGGTATAAGCCGCGGCTGGTGATTTTCGGATCGAATCGATTTTTATTTTTTTTTTAAATTTTGAATTTTCAGATCTGTTCGGATTGATATGTTTTAAAATCGAAAAATCAAAATTCGAATGATATATATATATATATATACGGTTGGGTTCCCGTAGCATCCGATTCTGAAATAGTATATAGTATCAAATCTAGATCATATATTTTGAATATGTGGCTACACCACAAGCTAATACGTGATAAGTCATTTTCTTTTTTTTTTTTTAATTTTCACAAATATCAAAATGAGAAGAAATCAAATCAGCATACTTCTTCTTCTCCTTGGCGGCAACGGGCGACGCCAACGACGATGACAACCGTAACGACAACGGACGATGATGGCAACACCAGAGGACAACAACAACAAAATACACAAATAACAACAAACAACATATTTTGTAAGAAAGAAAGAAGGAAAAAAATTTGATAACAAAATTGATGGATTTTGAGAAAAAATAGAAGATGAATTTGATAGATGATTGAAGAATCGAGAAAGATGGTGGTTGTAGGGGTGCTTCACGGTGAAATTAGTCGTTAATCGAGGAAAGAGAAGGCAGAATTGACGGAGAAGGATGGATGAGAGATTTGATGTCGAAAACCAAAAAACTGCATTGAACAAAACATAAAACTGTATTGAACAAAACATAAAATTACATGTTGGCACGAAACACAAGCATGCATTTAACAATCACGTTCATGTATTTAATAAAACATGTTCACGCATTTAACAAAATATAAAAATACATTGTTGGCCCACGAGCACGTGAGCGCGTGCCGGGGCGACACGTAAGCACGAGCGCATGTTGGATGTGCCCGCGCGCGCTTCCAACCTACATGCATTATTGTGTTCAATTGCACGTATTTTAGTGTTCATTTGAATACATAAGTCATTTTAACTAAATACATGGTGTAGTACTCAATTTCATCCACTCATCTCTATAAATCCTAGGTGGATATTTTTTCGAATTTTTTAAGTCATTTGACGCTGATTTCGCTACAGCAAGGACCATAAATTTTGGTTGAGGTAATTCTTACTTGTTTATCGGCAACTAATCTAGCTCCTGAAATATCCTACCAGCCCCACCCAAACCTCAACCATCCTTGATCCAGTCCTAGTATGTGTCCGTCCTTTTCCCCTTCTCCTTGCTTAAGGTAATTTGATTTTTATGCGATACAAAAAAAATCATGCATGTTTTAAAATAGAAAACTACATATGTTTGGACACAAAACTACATATGTTTAAACATAAAACTCCATACATGTTAACAAAAAAAATGCATAATATTTATTTCTTCAGAAACTACATACATATTGTTATACAAAAAACTACATACGATTAAACATAAAACTGCATAATGTTGAACACAAAATGCATATGAGATTGATTTCTCCAAAATTTATTCTCACGTTTAGATCGATTGCTTTTAACTTCATAATTCGAAAGAAAACAAATGATCAACAATAAAGAAAACACATGATCAACAAGATAAATGTTTGTGTATATTGGAGAAGATATAAAGAGAGATATCATGAATGAGAAACCTATGATTTTCTTTTCTAAAGCATGCAGGTTTGTGTTTCGTAGTATGCAGGTTCGTGTTTAGTCACATGCAGGTTATTGTTTTGTAATATGCATATTTTTGTTAGAAAATATACAGGTTTATATATTTTAATATGCATGTTTACGTTTTATAGAATACATACTGACATTTTGCAGTATGCATACTTCATTTTCGACAGCAAAACTCCTTATTATCCTTTTCCGTCGTTTTGCCGCTTCTTTCTCCGATTATTGACGAACTTCATCGTAAAATACCACCATAAACACCATATCTCTCGATCTTTCAAAATCCACATCTTTTTTTTTTCCACAAAATCTCTCAAATTTCTTCTCAAAATCTTATTTTTCCTCTCTTTTTTCTTTCAAAAGATGTTGTATTAAGCTTTACACTGCTGCTGTCGTGCCGCCACCATCGCTGCCGTAAAAAATTCGAAGAAGATGGAGAAAATCGGAGGAGAGAAGAAGAAGACGAGGAACAATAAAAAAGCTAAGTTTTTATTTTTATCCAATATACCATTACGAAAATTCAAAAAAAAATAAATGTAAAAAGAACTACCACATGTCAGCTTTTGGAGCGACCACGTGTTCAAAATATGTGATTTAGATTGAATACTACATATCATTTGGGGACCGGATACTACAGGAACCCAATCATATATATATATAAATCCCATTAAAAATAGGATGAAAAAAATAAAAAATAATTAAAATATCAAATAACATTAAAAATAATAATAAATATATTCGGATTTATGGATTTTTCGATTTTTTTTCGTATTTTTTGGATTTTTCGGATTTTTTTGGTTCAGAACGGATTTGATAGTAAAATTTTCGAATTTCGGATATATGGTTCGGATCGGATATTTTTCTTGTAAGAATTCAAATTTTTTGATCGATTTAGATCAAACAAAAGTCCGATCCGAAATCGGAGTGTTCACCCCTACGTATGGAAAGTTGAAGGAGATCAAGAGGCTTGTGCTTGCTACCGGGAGGTATGAGATGCGTGATTTGGTGAATGACCCATCGACATTCAATTGCAGCATTGGGAAGAGGCATAAGCTGCAGCTGCTAATTTTGAACATGTTGGAGAGTAGGATACTTATTGAGAAATGGCCTCCTCTATCATCTATTCAAAGATGGATGGATGAGAGGTTTTTTGAAGTATATGTTAAGCTTTATTCAGATCAACTTGATAAAGTGTGTTAGATTCAGGGGTAAAGGGAGAAGCTACAACTGATGTTTTTTGCAATTTTTGGATGATGGAATAGTGAGGAAGTTTTCCAAGTGTTGAAAGGTGGAAATTGTGCTATTGATGAATGATATATATTCCTAGCAAGTTTTTTAGTTTGTCAATTAGTATTGGTTCATGAGATTTATGTTGTGTTTTGTTTGGTGATTCAGACAAAAGGAGCCAACAATAGGCTTTTGTCATGCCATAGATAGGGGTACAATCGACCGAGTAGATTTGAATATTGTCATGCTCAAACTCGGTTTATTTATTATCAAACCGAGCTTTGAAGTTTATTTACAGAACACTTTGAGGTTCACAAGCTTAATCAAGTCCATACATGCTTTCTAAATTTTGATATATATTTAAGATATTCGTTATTTTTTATGAATACATTATTTTATCCATAATAATGTAATATGTTCATTATTTTATTAGGACAATTAAAATGAGTTACATATCTAATGCAATCATCACTAATTAGGAGGTAGAAATATAAGTTGTATTTAGTTAATAATTTACAAACACTCAGGTATGGTCAATCTTATCTAAAGTCATGTCCTTTTGCTAATCCATCCAGCCCAGACCCATCTGATCCAATCAGATCTATAAATGTATCATTGTATCATTTGTTGTGAATAAATATAATATTTGCTCTGAATAAATGTATCACTTACGAATTAATAGTCTGAACCTAGAGTATCCAACTCAACTAAACCTACTCACTATATCACTTACTGTGAATAAATGTATTACTTGCTCTGAATAAACGTGCCATTATATCACTTGTTGTGAATAAATGTATCACTTGTCGTGAATAAATGGATCATTGTATCAATTGTTATGAATACATGTATTACTTGTTTTGATTAAATATATCATACCAACATTAACGAGTTAAAGTCCGAACCGATCGACCCGCGAGAGGACTAATTCTAATTAGGAAAGGATAGTCCTCATGAGTGCGCCTCTTAAAGTAAAATCACTTAATAAGCTTGTTCACGAATTAATGAGACGAATTCTATCATGTTCAAGCTTGATTCATTTAGCTAAGGAGCTTCACTAAACATGCTTGAATGAGCTTCTATGTAATTTAAATTTTGAATAACTCACAAATAGTTTGATTTATCAACAACTTGAATCAATTTCTTGATTGGTTATATTTTAACCCAGTCTTCTGTTGGTGGAATCTAGTAACAACCACGTCCGTTCATGATTTCCGAAAGCAATCTCCCTCCTCTTCTCTTCCAGACACCTTTGTTTTAAATTTTTAATGCTCATTTTTTCAGAATTTATGTGTGAAGTAAAGCAACCTCGAAAGCTCAAATCTCATCTACCTCACTTTCAAACCCTACCGGCCAATCTTCTTGCTCAACCGGGCACGTATATTCCATGTGTCGTTTTCTTGACCTAAATATGATTCGTAAGACATTTTTGTTATATTTCAGATAGTTCATAGCTTCATAATTTTGTATTAGTTCATGATATTTTGTAAAAACGTTATTAGTTTAGGATTCTAATGAATATTTACCCTATCAAATAATACAGTTAATATATTTTTAATATTGAATATTTAACTTTAGAAGGTTTTAAAGATATGTTTTTAGTATCCATATAAAATCAATTCGCATAACAAAAAAAAATCCCATTTCTGGAGATATTTAGAATTCAAAATGAAAAATTAAGATTAAATATATATATTAAAGGGGAATCATTTCTCATATCATTTTCCCGTTAAAACATATTCAGTGTATCCATTTACTCAACCTAATAAAAATATTAACGTGTCTTATAACAATTACAACAAACATAAATAATTTACTTCTAAAAAACAAAAAATAAATAATTAATATCATATATTTTTATTTTATTCAAATAAGTATATATCTATCGACTATGGTCAAGACTAACAAAAATTTGTTTTCTATCCATCTCTCGTTTATTTATATTAATTAATATAAATAGATGTATATATAAGCCTAATATTATTATCTCAAAATATTTAATTTATAATATTTTTATCTATCAACTCCACCTAACATCGATATAGAATTATAAATATTTACAGACATTGAATAACTAAAAAAATAGTTATTTTAATTGTCAATTTTTCTGCTCACTTTATATATATATATAAAGTGAGATTCAAATAAGAATAATTTTAAAGTAACAATGTGAGAACCAAATGAATTTATTGCGGAAGTTTAGGAATTTACCAAAAAAGTTATTGAATCTAATAGATTTAGAATTTTCGGCAGAGTTTGAATCCAAGGGATGAAAATTTTATTTTTTTTATTCAGTAACTTTCTAAACGAATACATTAACTTTCACAAATAATTCATCTTTTTGATTCTCTCTTACGTTATATATATATATATATATATATATATATATATATATATATATATAGAGAGAGAGAGAGAGAGAGAGAGATAATGGATCAAATAGTACCCGAGCTCCAGATAGTATGTAGTACTCAATCTCATCCATCCATCCTATTAATCGTGTGGTTGAGATTCGCGCCTGATTTTTAAAAGTTTTACACGTTAATTTGTGGTAGTAAGGGTAGATTAGTAATTTGATTTGTTATGTGATTTCGAAAATAAACCATGCATATAATTGAACTGAACTATGCATTCAAATGAACATAAAAATGCATTCACTTGAAAACAAAAATGCATCTGAGTTTCAATTTTAATGCATGCTGGAAACTCACTCCCAACGCCGCTCACAAGCACCCACCGCCACCAGCCCGTCCGCTTCGCACGCACGCACACGCACGCCGCTCGCGCGCGCACCAGCCCAGTTGGGTGCGATGCGCTTTATGTTGTTTTAAATGCGGTGTTTTGTTGTTTTAAAAGCGTGTTATGTTATTTCATATGCATTATTTATGTTTTGTTGTGGCTCTTCCCAAACCCAGCATCGACGCGTACCCAGCGCCCATACCCAACTTCGGCATACACCTAGCGTCGGCACGTACCCGCACCCCTACCCACCGTCAGCACGCACCCAACGCCGGTTGAGTGCGATGTAGTGTCATGTTATTTTGAATGCAGTGTCTTGTTATTAAGAATGCAACGCCCAAAACCCAGCGCCCGCGGATACCCAACGCTCGCGGACTCCTCTAGCCAGCGCCAGTTGGGCACCCATCGCCCGCTGGACACCTTCCCATTTTGCCCCGAGCGAAAAATGGGCTTCCGTTCAAATTTTGATGCGTCGCGTGTTCAAATGTGTGGTCAGATTAGGTCTACATACTATCCTACGTAGTCTACTTTAACCCAACCCTATATATATATATAAATGCAATTGTAATATTGTATTCATGTTATTCAAAAAACCTTATTTAATATATATCTAATTTCCATTTTTCTGTAGAATGATTATATATTTTATATTAACTTTTTTAATATATATATATATATATATATATATATGTGTGTGTGTGTATTAAAAAAATTATAATATTTTATTATTTTAACTATATAATTGTAAATGAAATTTAATTTAAATTCTTTATTATTAACTAAACTATAATTATTACACGTTCGGCATTACTCGAAACTCCCCCTGCGGCGGCACTGGTCGAAGAACCCTAAGCCGTAAACCTAATACCTAATTTTGAGTAATTTTTGCTGCGAATCCCTCAATTCTGGAGACAAGGGATTTTGGTTTCTCAATCCAAAAGGAATTTCACTTGCAGCACTGCCTCTATGTTAAAATGATTGCTCTTGTGCATAGGAATTTGGTGTGTTCAATATCGATGCACAATTCATCACTTTGCAGATCCCATGTTTCTCTCTCTCTCTCTTGCTCCGTTATTTCTCGACTTCGCTGGAGAGAGAAGTAGTCACCACAATCGCGGTTAACGATGTATTGGTAAACAAGCACCTCTCTCCCGAAATCGCTGCAGCAGTTTCCTCCAATCTGAATCGGTTCTGAAGCCCTGAAAAAGCCGATTCGATTCTCACATTCCTCGAGGAGAACTGCTTCTCGAATAGTCAAATACAGAGGCTCGTGAAATACGAACCTCGGATTCTAACGGCTAGCTTTGAGGATGACCTTAAGCTCAAGATCAACATCTTCAAAGACTTCGGCTTTTCACCCGCGGACATTGCCAAGATAACCACACACAATAACGCCGTTCTATATTCAAGCGCGGAGAAGAAGATCATTCCACAACTATCCACGCTGAAGGGCTTGTTGGGGTCCAATCACGAAGTCGTGGCGCTCGTGAAGAGATCCGGGTGGTATATGACTGTGGATTTAGATAAACTCTTTCTGCCCAATGTTGAATTCTTGAAGAGCTCCGGAGTAACTATTGATGGTATACGCATTTTGCTGCATAATTTCCCACGGTGTCTGTTGGTGAAGCCGGATTTAATAAGGGAGACGGTGGATAAGGCTAAAGAAATGGGGATGAATCAAAGTTCTAAGACTTTTGTTTGCTGTTCGCACTATTGCCTCATTTAGGAAAGAGAGTTGGGAGCTCAAGATACAGGGCTTCCGCGATATGGGGGTTTCGGAGAGTGAGGTCTTAGCAATGTTTAGGAAATTGTCTAATGTGTTCTGCACGTCGTTGGAGAAGTTGAAGGAGATCAAGAGGATTCTGCTTGCTACAGGGAGGTATGAGATGTGTGATCTGGTCAGTGACCCATCAACACTCATGTACAGCGTTGAGAAGAGGTACAAGCCGCGCCTAAGAATTTTGAACATGTTGGAGAGCAGGAGACTCAGTAAGAAATGGCCTCCACTTTCATCAATATGCAGATGGACAAATGATAGGTTTTTTGAGACACTTGTTAGGCCTTATTCAGATCAGCTTGGTGAAGTGTGTATTACAAAGGATTGCTTGAAGAGAAAAGATATAAGCAAGCAATGATGTTTTTGTTTTTCTAGAATGGTGGTTGAGCATTTTGAGAATCTTGGATTATGAAACTGTGAGGAGTTTTGAAAGGTGAGAATTTTGTTTCTTATTGATAAGTTCTTTTAGCCTTGTCAAGTAATACTGGATTATCAGCCTTATTGTTATGTTTAGTGTTGCTGAGAAACTCAATTTTAAGCCAATAAAAGAATTCAGACAAATGGGAAGGTGATATTCTTACTTATGTTTACTCATACCGCTTTGTGCACTGATAGTTGGGGCAGGGGATTAGTCCCACGACGTCGAACTGTGGCTTAACTTATGTACGCAAAAAAGAAAATAGGCATTGGCTTTTGGGTTTTGTTTTGTTTTTTTTGGTCAATTAAATAAAAAAATTTAAAGGTCGCATCACGGTGGACTTGAACGCAAGACCTTTGACATCGCGCATTAACCACTTTACCTATAGGCCAACACACGTACACAACTTTTGGGTTTTTTAATGTTGGTGGATGAAAATGACAAGAAATTGGTCACACTTATTCCCTGAATCAATGATTAGAAGAATAAGAAAATGAGCTAACAAGAATACATAATTGTTCACAATGAAATATTAAACCTAAAGCAACAAAACCTTAATAGCCAAAACATGATTCACACAAACACCATAAATTGGTTCAATGTAAAGCAACTTGACTTCCCACAGGCAAAATGTATCATTTTCTGGCTAAACTAGGCCACTTCTTGATCAACATCTTATCTTCCAAAGCAACCAACACTTGCAGTAGCAACCTAAACCTCTTCTCCGCGCTGTAAGCAAAGCACATCGGGTATGCAACAACACTCGCCACATCATACTTCCTGGTGGAAACCACCACACCCATAACCTCCCTCATCTTCTTCACTGACACAGCAAATGCCAGAGCATACTTGCTGAATGCATTGAAGATGTCAGCATCTGAAAACCCCAAACTCCGAAAAACCTGCAGCTTGAGCTCCCAAACCTCATCACTCATTGAAGCAATCACCCTCACAGCATGAATGTACATTCTTGAACTTGGCCGCACACCCAATCCCTCAGCCTTCTCCGCGCATCTCCTCACATTCTCCGGCTTCTGCAGCAGAAATCTTGGAAACGAATGCATACATCCAATGATCTGTTCCATGGGGACGGAACGGATCTTCAAGAATTCGATGTTTGGCAGCATAAACTTATTCAATTCATTGATCAAGAACCTCCCACTCTCCATCAAGAGCTTCACAAGGTTAGCATTCGATCCCAACAAACTCCTAAGCACAAATAACGCAGGGATCACTGTGTTATTCGTGCTGCGATACAAAATGGATGCATTCCTCGCAAACAGATCGGCGATGTCGTTGTTGGAGATGTCAATCTCTTGGAAAATCTCGATCTTGGGCTTGACTGATTTCTCGAGATTAGCAGAGATGAATGAAGTGTTATATTTCACGATTTTCTCTAAATAGGAGCTCGAAAAATTGTTTTTTTTTCAAGAATGAGATAAGGGAATAGGATTTTTCTGGGTCCCTTAAACGGGTTATGATGGAGGCAGCTTCCGCAGTTGCTTTGGGTGAGAAATTGTGTTTGTGGATCAAAAAATTGTAAACTGTGGGATTGATTACGGGTTTATTCTCGGTAGATGTGGAGTAGGAGTGATGGAATGAAGTAAAAGATGGAACCATAGATTTGGATAGATGCGAGGAATTCCTCAATAATAAACAAACGAAATCTTTGTGTAAAACTGCAGTCATATTCAAGTTCAAGTGACAATTGAATAGTTGAAGAATATGAATTGGTGTTTATATTTTGTTTTAAAAAAAAATTAAGGGGAAAAAATCTCTTGCCTGAGAAGATGAAGCAACGACGAAGCAGAAATTGGACGCTCTTCTTCGCTGAGAAGTTAGTTCAAGGTTCAAGAAGATGGTAAATTGTTATGCAAGGAAATTGCAATTTAACCCTTCAATTTACAGATATTTCCATGTTTTTTCACGTCAAATGAATATCTTTAGCTATACCAGATGATAATAGGTAGAGATGGTCTTCCGCACGTATGTACGTGTATACATATATTGATATGTTTTAAATAAATAATATTATATATTGATATTATATATATAAAATAGTTTATTTTAGCCAAAAAATATTTTCAAATGAATATATAATAATATTATATATTGATATTTATATATAAAAATACAACACAAATAATATTATTCTTTAATATAAATGATACATATAAATAATACTTTGATATTATGACATTAAAAATAAATAATATTTTTCTTTAATATAAATGATATTTTATTTTTGTATAATAAGTAGAGTAGGCAAATAAATTAGAAAGACCGAACTGACAAATAAATTGTACTGAATGGTTCCGAAAATATAATTAATCGAATTTGACGATATGATCTGAAATTAAAAAAATTGGAGGTACAAATTGGGTTTTATTTTTATATAAAAAATCGATGGTTAATCAAAGTATCAAACTGTACATGTACCCATTAAAGATTACTCTTTCCATCCACCAAATACATTTATTTAATTCAATTTTGGTCCGTCCACAAAAAATATTCACTTTTCTTTTTTAGAAATATTAACTTCACATTTTTACCCTAAATCTATCCACTTATTTACAAAAAAAACTATTCATGACCCATATTTTTACATTCACTATATATCCATTAATATATTCATTTATTATCCACATGGCTCACATTTTTACAATCACTTACTTTACATTCATTGCAATTTATTAAAACTCGTGACACCAAAATCAAGGAACGATTTTGATGGACGGAGGAATATAATTTTACTAATTATATATTATGTTTACTGACTTATGGTGTTTATTCTATTGATTTATGCGCTAATTTTTTTTTCTTTTGACTTAAAAGGTATGTAGGAGATCACTTTATGATACATACTCCCTCATCCCCCAATTTTTTTCATAGTTTTTTTTTGGGACGTTCTCAAATTTTTTTCCTATCCATTTATGGTAACTATCTTCACAACTTATTACCTTAATAGTACATTTATTTACACATTTGATCACTTATGGCCTACCATTATTTCTCTTTATTACCTCCAACTACCCATTTATTTATATATTTTACCACATATGTTTCACTACTAACTGATTTAATATTACATAATTTGAGACTCTTACTCAACTCACAATATATTCAACAACTTTTATTAAATCTCGTGTCCAAGATTTCCAGGAATGGATTTGGAGGACGGAGGGAGTAATTTTTATAATTGATCGGACTTTTAAGTCGACCATTTTAATGGTTTTTGATTTATATGTTCTTTTCATTGATGAATCTAAATGATTAAAAATCATATGGTATATTTTTATATGAAAAATGATAAGTTAATCGAATAGTATTCATTGTACTTAACTCAAATCAAATAGTATATCTTTTACTATCCATTAAAATTTTCAGATATAATAATTAACTTATTCTTATCCATTTATTCTAAATATTATTAAATTTTTTAATGTAAAACTAAGAGTTGTAGAATGAAATATAAACGCATTGTAGTGGGTAATATTCGTCTAATCCAACAGATTTTATTTATTAGCCAATCAAAGTTAACAAATCAGGCAGCCTGGCCCAACAAAACAAAGGTGGGCTCAACATTATTTGTTGGACCATAGAACTCCACAATTACAATTTAACTCTATTGGACTTGCACAGTTGTACCTGTTCAGTATCGTTTATTGCTTATTTTTTCTTCTCTGGATAATTTTTTTAAAGAGTGCATGATAATAATTTAAATTTGAAACTTTTGATCTTAGATATTAACCATTTATTACTAAGTCAATACACACATATATCATTTATTGTATGCCTGCTTGAGTTCACTTTACTCATAGCTTAGTTTAACCTCTCTATTGACCCCTTAGACATGGTCTAGCGTATGGGTGGATCGGTATGATATACCGAAATTTTTTCATCGTACCGTATACTGTATCGAAAATTACTGTATGCAAAAATTCATACCGATACCGTACCGAACTATTCGGCATACCGAAAGTCGGTATACCAAAAATTACGGTATGATAAGATTTTATACCGTTACCGTACCGACTTTTACGGTATATCATACCGAACTTCGGTATACCGAAATTACGAAATTCATACCAAAAATACCGAATTCATACCGTACCAGACTTCGATATACCGAATTCATACCGATTTTTTTGGTATATACCGACATACCGGTATGTACCGATAAACGGTATATACCGAAATTTTCGGTATATACCGCGGTACGGTATATATCGGTATACCGCGGTATCAAAAAAATTGATACCATTACCGTACCGAAAATTAACGATACGGTTCATACTGTACCGAAAATTACGGTATATCAAAAATTCGGTATTTTCGGTACGATAAGTTCGGTATACTGATTTTTCGGTATTTTTTTTCACCCCTAGTCTAGCTCTAGCATTGAAGCATGTATTCTTGAGACCAGTGGTCTCAAATTTCAATTTTACTAATGTCTTTTTCAAAGTTCGAGCATATCATGTAACGACCCGACTTCCGGATTGACGACTGACCCCACGGACCAACACGAGTCTTTTCAGGATGCTTTGTCCTCACTCACACTCCCGAGAAAACTTCCAGGGGTCACCCATCCCACAATTGCTCCAAGCCAAGACGCTTAACTTTAGAGTTTTATGAGATGGACTCCCGAAAGAAGATGCGTCTTGTTGGTATGAGTAGCACATATCAAATACTTTAAGCTCTCCTCAAATATGCAGTCCCATACCGCATATTCTCGAAATCCTCTCATTCCGGTGCGTTTGGTTCATTCATGTACCTCTTCGCTTTGAAGCCTTAATCGAGCCGCCTCGTCCATGCCTCCGCACCGCGATCACTCCGTATTACCCACCGCGCCACATGCCCACCAACTTCCGCTTGGTTCGTCCCGAACCACACCGTCTTGGGAGAGGTTCGGCTCGATACCATCTATAACGACCCGGCTTCCGGATTGACGGCTGATCCCACAGACCAACACGAGTCTTTTCAGTGTGCTTTGTCCTCACTCACACACCCCGTGAAAACTTCCGGTCACCCATCCCACAATTGCTTGG
The DNA here is from genome assembly GCA_036937905.1 of Salvia rosmarinus. NCBI lineage: Eukaryota > Viridiplantae > Streptophyta > Magnoliopsida > Lamiales > Lamiaceae > Salvia > Salvia rosmarinus. The sequence continues at coordinate 71,684,202 of CM072815.1, read as the reverse complement.
CCCAAGCACGCTTAACTTTAGAGTTTTTATGAGATGGACTCAGAAAGAAGATGCATCTTGTTGGTATGAGTAGCACATATCAAATCCTTTAAGCTCTCCTCGAATATGCAGTCCCATACCTGCATATTCTCGAAATCCCTCTCATTCCGGTGCGTTTCGGTTCATTCATGTACCCCTTCGCTTTGAAGCTTTAATCGGAGCCGCTCCTTGTCCATGCCTCCCGCACCGGCGATCACTCTGTCACAGCCCGATTTCTAAAAATAATGGAAGCTCGTAAATCGAGATGTGACTAATAAAATACGAAAAATATAAAGTAAAAAGTTGACTCGAATGATCAAGGCAAATAAACCCTTAGAATTTGGGAATAGCTTCCTAAATGAAAATGAAAGACATCGAATGATGTAATCCAATCAAAACAATATTTATCCTCAGGATCACAAGTTTAGTTTCGTGCTTCTGATAGCCAATATACATCAAAATATTAACATCAAGGATTTAGAGTCTAAGCTCATCAAAATATATAATTCAAGTCATAGACATGAAAGAAAATGAAATTAGAGCTAGTTCATCAGCGGAAGTCTAAATACGGAAATAATCCGTCAAAATACAGAGTGAACCCTAATTTCAGCTTTGCCCCGTCAGCGCCCATTGATCAACCTGAAAACATTTAAAATATTTGGGCTGAGTACTAATGTACTCAGTGGACATGCATTTTTCATAAACATTTCATAAATTCGTAAAAGTAGTTTATCCAATCATGATAACATAACTTAGAAGGTTTTAAAAGAGAAACCACTTCTAAGCATGCAAAAACATTTCATTTATTGGGCCCATTGTCACGACTCTTCTGTTACTCGCTTTGATCCCGGGCCTCTAGCCACCGTCGGATCACATGCCCCATTATTGTCATCGGGGACGTAACCCGGACAATTCAAAATTCCATGACGTATTTCGGAACGTATCCAGACAAGCACCATAATAACATGACGTACTTCGGAGCGCATCCAGACAAGCACCCTTATAACGCCTTATGATTATGTTAGTGTCCGATGGAGATCAACCCACCGAAACAACTAACTAGTGTACACAATTCTCAATTAACGTATTAAGATTAAAAGAGAATCTCGATCGATACATATACGAGCCTTAAACAGGCGGGCGCACAAAAATATTTTATTGGATAAACAGTTTGCATTTCATGAAATATCAGAGCATATAACTCAAATATACTTTTCGTAAATAAAGCCCACCTTGATAGGACAAAGCCTGACAAAATCACTATTGTACGCGTCTCGGGAAAGCAACGCTAATCCCCTTGATCGACAAAACCTACAAGAAGCACTAATCTTAATAGGTCTCGAAAAGCTAGCCTTAAGTTCAAGTAAAGGAGGATACTATCTTATGATTCGTTAAGTCCGGGTTTTCAAAATATAATTAAATTTGAAAACTAATTTATATCGGCTAAGGCACCAACAATACCCTTGCTCGACTTTTCTTTTAAAAACGCATTTAATTTCATAATCTTCTTATGATAAATACTTTGTTTACAAAAGTATAATGAAATTGACATACATTCTAAATTCATATATATTAAGGACTCTCGCTTAATATAACACAAAATAAATTATCAAATTATTCACTTGTCTAACATAATTTAATTTATTAAACATTCTAACTTAATTAATTTCATTAAAAGAAATTAATTACATTAATTAAATAGGTCATGATCATAATTAAAAGTAACTTAAACTTGGACTTAACCTTAACTTAATCAATTAATTAATTAAACTTAATAGAAATTAATTAATTAACTTACCATAATTAAATAATTTAAACTTATACTTAAGTTTAAGTTAATTATTTAATTAAGTAGACTTAATATAATTTAATTAATTAAGTCTCAAGTTAAACCTTATTTATTTAATTAATTAAAGTCCAAGGATTTAATTAATTAGAGCAAATCAATTCATTAATTAAATTAAAGCCCAATCATTAATTAAATCTAAGCTCAACTATTATTTAATTAACTAGAGTCCAACTATTTATTCTTGGCCCACTTTCTTTATTATAAAACAATCCAGCCCAATTATTTAAATATATTTCAGCCCAAAATTTGAGGCCCAAAACATGAATAAAAATACAACAAACCCATCCCATAATAACCTTTAAATAAATTCGGCCCACAGCTCAACCAATTTTTCGGCCCAACATGAATTAATACAAGGGCCCAACTTCGATTTATATTCTCGGCCCACTATTTAAAACAATTTATAGCCCATGTTCCATATAATATTTGGGCCCGAACTTAAAATAATTATAAGCCCATTAACAATTAATTAAAAGAGACATTAAGCCCAACACATTTAATTAAAAATCGGCCCAACCTCTTAAAGAAAGTGACAGCCCAATTCATTTTTTAAAAATGGAACAACCCATAATTATATTAAGGTCAGCCCAACACTTTAATTTAAATAAATAAAAAAATAAATCCAGCCCAACTCTTGAAAATAAGCCCATTACACTTTGAATTAAAAATAAAAACAAGGCCCAATACTTTTACAAAACCCTAGACCTAAGTTTCATCCATTTTTCTACTGCCGTTTTCCGATGACACCATACACCGTAAAAAATTCAATGACACATTTTATATTTTTTTCTTTTCGTTTCTCTTCTCTCTTTCTCACGTCCCTCTCTCGTCTCTCACTCTTCTCGGCACTCACAACACACCCACGCATGCGGAGGACGCCGCTGCCGATCACGTCGCCGGTGGCGGGTTGCGTCGCCGTCGCGACCGTGACCTCCTCTCGTCCCTCCTCTTTTTTTCTCACGCATCTCTCGCTCACTCACATACACTCACGCACGCACACACGCATGCACACACACTGAGATGTACACACACACACACACACACGCACGCAGCGCCGCCGCCGTCTTCGGCGATGCTGTCATCGCGCCACCATCGCCCCCTCTTCTCACTGTATACCTACACACACATACACACGATGACACACACATACACGGACGCACACACACACACGAACGCACACACACACGGCTACACAACACAAACACGACGGCGAGCACGACCGTCGCACAACCGCCGCCGCCGCCGCCGACCCCTCTCCCTCACCTCTCGTCCGTCTCTCTCTCTCACACTGCCTCAATACCCACACACATACATGTATACATAAATGCATAAATCATTAAAAGAAAATAGAGATTCAAGTTTCAACCTTTGTAGAGAGGCTGCAGCAAGATGAAGTGTGTTATGGGGGCTAGGGTTCAAAATGGGAGGAGAGAAGTTTATATAGTGTAGGGTTTGGGTTGTCTCATGGGCTTTGCTTTTGGGCTTTTCAAACGAAAGCCCTTTGGATAAGTTATTTTCACGTCTCAAAGTTCGATCCTTAAGACTATGAATTAAACATTAAACATTAGCATAAAATTATTAATATAATGATTTATAATATATATATAAATCATATTCGATTATTATATTATATATAATAATTCTCGTGATAACTTCATAATATTTATCGAAGTAAATTCTTTTTGTTGGAATTTAAAATTTTCTTTCTCCAGGGCAACAATCGACTTAATGAATTCTAAGTTCAAAATTCCTCGAAAAATTCTATCGAGAAAAACGGGGTATTACATATCACATATGATTTTTTAAGTGTGATTTATTTCTCCTATTTGATCTCTTAAATTGAGTATGTCTCACCTTTATCCAAGTGTAGTTTATTTATTCTATTTACTTTGCAGACTATGAGTTTACCCAATATTTCATATGTAATTTGCATATTTTAAATTTATCATATCCAATTTTTCAAGTATGATTTACTTTTTTTTATTTGATTTGCAACTACGTATTTATCCAATGGTTCTTGTATATTTTGAATGAGTACCCAATATGCACTTCAAAATAACGACTAACTTTTCCGCATCATAAATAACTTTATTTTTTTAAAGGTAAGCTGGAGACCATTTCCAAGCCAAGATTCTCCAATGTCTATAGGAATTTTTTTTCCCATTAAATACAGAAATTTAAATATCTCATCACAGTTAATTCGAATCCAAAACCTTTAACATCGGATATTAATCACTGTATCACTAAGCCAACATACCGAGATCTATGGGAATTTGAGCAGCGTTTTGCCGCTCATCTAAAATCTGACACTACTTTTTGGATTCTATCTTTGCGACGTAAAGATGCAATTAAATGAGAGGATTCATGTAATGGGAGTCGATAGTCATCACAACGCGTCCCAGTCAACGGATGTCAATTAGTAGTTCGAAATAGTAAATTGACTACTTGAAACGAAAAATCATGTTTTATAAGATACAATACTAATTTTGTTTTTTATTCAGAGTTTCTAGGAACGCAGCCGCTAGTTATAACTTATAAGATACAATGCTAATTATTTATAGTTTTGGTTATTTTGGAATTTCTAACAAATGAACTTTCGATTTATTTTAACTTTACAATGCGGGAATAACATATTTGTTCTTTAAATTCGAAAATGAAATAAAATAGAATTACAAAATCAAGAAACTCAATTATTTGAGGTGACAAAACCAGTACTCTATCCGTCCCAATTACATAGGCTTATTTTTCTTTTTTGGATGTCGCAAATAAATATGATTGTCTCCATAAATGGTATTCCTTCCGTACTTGCTATTTGTTCATTTAAATCTATCTCGGTACATCCAAAAAAATTCATTCACATTCCTTTTATAGGCATGAACCCCACCCAAAAATCAACATTTTTATCCACACTCAATTCACTTATTTACCAAAAAAATAATATATGGTCCATCTTTTCCACTCACATAAGATATTTTATTATGTGAGTCTCATTCTCTACTCATTTTACACTTATTGCATTTATTAAAGCCCGAGTTGATAAAAACTAAGAACATATATGACGGACTAAGGGAGTAATATTTTAAACACATTTACTAATATATTCCTATTTAATTTTTTTATTTACTCATGCATTAATTAAGAATAAATATGAACATATTATGAAGTTACTGGTATAATTTTTTTCCCAATGATTTTTTTTAATACTTGTAAAATTTCAATCAGCTTATATAATTGCAATCAGCTTATATAATTGGAACGGAGGGAGTACAAACAATGTTGAGTTGACAAGAGAAAAATTTAAGAATACTCAATTGGCAAACAAAGAAAGCAATATATTACCATAGCAAAGTGACAAACCTAAAACAAATTACAACATAACATAATTTAGGCGAAAATATTGCAAACCTGAAAATTAAATTCATAGAGACCGCATAAACATTTTTTTATATCTAACTAAATCTCAAATTGAAATTGTTTTTATAAAAACTGGCTCAATCTATCGGAAATATTTATTTAAACCATAACTATGAATATTGTATCAAAAATATCTCACGTCTATTTTTCGATCCCTAGAACCTTGATGTGGCTCACTAGAGACACATATAATTATGGTGTATTTTTACTATTTAATTAACAAATGACATAGATGTAAGGAATTATATGGTTTTCGATGAGCCATGTCAAGATTTAGGGGGTCGGAATATCGCGAGACATTTTTGATACAATGTTGATAGTTGGTGGGTTAAATAAATATTTCTGATGACTTTGAATATTTTTGATAAAGTAGATATTGTTTGGGTTAAAATTGATACTTACTCTATACAAATAATTACTTTTTAAGTTGTCGGAATAAAGGATTGAGATTTACTCTAGTCATTCATCTTTATACAGGCAAGGAAGCTTAGCTATAATGCTCGTGTTAAATAAAGTAATGTTATCCTATACATTTAACATGATTACATAAGCTATAATAATGTAAGATAATACATAATTAATATTTGAAAATGAAGGATTGATTTGTACTCTGATCATTCATCTTCATAAAGGGAAAAAATATCATACATCGTGTCAGACAATATCGTGATTATATAAACTGAAATAATATAAGACAATATACAATTATTATTTCAAAATTCATACATCTAGATCTCTAGAGAGAGAGAGAGAGAGAGAAAATGGTGGACGGACCCTAAGTAGAAGTTGACAGATGTAACCCTAAAGCAATAAATTACTATAAGATAATGGATGGTGGACCTTATTTTCCAAGCTCTCGAGTGCATTCCCCCTTCATTGAATCATACTAATCACTTTAACTAAATAATCATACTTTTCTTCCCTTTGCAACACTTTGAAACTTCCTTTTCCCAATAATAATAATAATAATAATAAATGACCATACCCTTTCTTTCAAATTGAATTATATATTAAAAAGTTATATTTGATCTTACACCTTATATTATCAATCTTACAGTTACCAATTTGATGTGTGTCGATACTTATCAAATTCATTTCCGAATGAACTTCTTGTAAGTTCTTTTTTTTAAAGTCAAGAAGTGAGCATGTGAAGTTTCCCAGGAATTTCTTAAAAAATTAGTTTACAAACACCCGAGGAAAAGCATAATCTCTTTATAGTACTTGGGTCGAAAATTTTAATGGTTTCTTTAGTTTAGCTCCTTTAATTACAATTATGTCACAACTAACATTCTTGTTTTTATCGAAATATCTTAATAATCAATTTCTAAGATCTAACAACTTCATATAACAACTTCTAATGCAAAATTTACCTATTCACACCCCCCTTGAGATATTCAAATGGTGAAGTGTGTTTTATTGAGGTCATATGCCTCAAGGTTGAATTTCACCGATGGTTTCTAGATTGAACATGTTACACCTAATTTTAATGATTTACGGATTTATCAAATGCGCACTTTAAATAGCAGTTGCGAGTTCTCCTCGTTGTCAAAAAGATAAATCATCTATCCACTTAATCAAACGATTCCCAAACTAAGATATTTGCGTTTATAAATTATTTCACATCACCAAACAATACTTGGAGAATCTATGCTTTTTTGGCTGGTTAGTGGGCGCTTACCAAACACTTATAATTTATAATCAAGATTTAATTAATGCAATACAAGGACATGTTTGGTAGCCCCAACTTTATGTGGGAATTAATTGCAAAATAGCAATTGAGACTTATCTGGCATGGGCTCACCAATGTGTATAAAGTATGATAGGATGATCATGAAACAAGTTTTGTGGGAACCAACTTTTCACTCATTTATTTTTGTGGATTTGATTTTGTGTGGCACAAGAGTAAAGGCAAAGAAACTCACAACTTTTGTTAGCTGTGCATGACTCCATTATTATGTAGTTTTCAATTTTTGCATAAATGTAGTTTCCTCAACAACAAAAAAATTCAGTGGATAGACATCATATGTATACATATTAATTGATTTTTTTCACATAAAATGCAGGGGGGGGGGGTCCATTTTTATAGATAAGGGGTAACATGTTCAAAACTCATAATTTCTTTGTTGTAAAGTGATTATATATAATTATATCTTTATATTTTGGCGTTGATGTGTATTTGATACCGATCAAATAGTAGAATAAGCACAAGCACCACTACGTATCTAAATATTTGATATAAAGTGTATGTCATTATACAACCCCATATTAAACATATGGGGAGATTGATGAATGCTCTAACCTTATTTAACAAAATTTTATTTTAGGTTACTTACATACAAACATGTTGTGAGTTGCAAAAATATGTTTATTCATGGTCTCAATTCTTCCTTTGACAACTCAAAGGGTGACAAACATGGTTTTTAGTGATTTTTAACGTATATTTGTAACTTATTTGTTAGTGGAAATCATATTTGAAACAAGTTTATGCTTTGGTTTGCTTATCTTTTGAAAGTTGATATTTGTTTGTATGTTTGGATGAAATTGTAGAAAAATGCAAAGAGAATTACTTGATATTGGGCTTCATAGGAATGAAGTTCATCTCGATACAAGTTTGTGGATGCAAACAGATCGAAAATTGAACTCTAAGACGAAGGAGTATGAGCCTGAACAAAGTCATCGCGTAGAAGCCCCAGTGGGTGTGGTCACCCATGCGGTCGCGCCCTGTTTCGCCATTTTACAATACCCACGTGACCACGCACGCGGCCATGCCCAAACGCATGTTTTGGCAAAAATGTTGATATTTTCGTGTTTTAGCCCACTCTGAGTGATCCAGTGCTATATATCTGTTACACCTATGAATACCAACTTTAAACTATATTAGGGTTCCCATTCTGTTATCCATTCTAGAGATTATTTTTATTTTAACTTTCCGCAATTAGTTTAGAGATTCATGTTCAAGAATCAAATTTCAAGTTCTTCATTATAGAATTTCTACACAAGTTTTATTTATTTATTTAAATTATGTTTTCTTTAATTCCTTCATATTTAATTTTAATTATAAGTAGCTAAGCTTTTTATTGATCCTAGGGTTTGTATGATTTATAAGAAATTTATGTGTTTGATTTGTTGAGCTTATTTACATGTCAATCTATGATTTATGATTCTTGGTGTTTATTTCATACGTAGATAACTGATCACTATTTATACATGCTAGTTTTCTGAAATACCTAACTGGTTTAGTTGAGCAATCAAATTCAAGAATTCATAATATACTTAATCTAAATACGTAGTAGGTTTAAAATTAATTGTAGAAAAAATACTCTACGTGAGCATGAATAGATGCATATTTCTTGAGACCTAGCAGAGATAGAAATTACATTAATATACTGTCATAAGCTGCTTAAGAGAGAGATTGTGGTTACTTAAGTGATTCTCTCTCTGAATTGAATTAAATTGGTTAATAGAGCAATAAGTTGATTGTGTGAGGTTCATGTTGAATTATTAGATTCCATGATATCAATATTTTATTCTTGATATATTTCAAAGTCTTATGTTTATTTTTTATCTATCTAGGAATACTCAAAAACCTTCATCATGGTTTAGCCTAAATAATTATGAATAATCTATGTTAATTAATTGTAGCGGTGAGTATTTGGTATTGGATATTTTGGTATTTGTATAACCGAACTAAACCAATAAATATCGGTTAACCGAATAACCGATTTCATTGGATACGGTTTGGTATTCGGTATGGGATTTTTTGAAAATTCGGTTATCGGTATACCCGATAACCGAATGGGTATACTGATAACCGAAAATAATTATATAAATATATATATATATATATATTTATTTCATTTTATAATTAATATTAAAAAAAATTAGTAATTACACACTTAAGCTTCTTCCTTCCTCTCGGTTCCTCCCGTCTTCACTTCAGCAGCCCTAGTTTAGAAATTTATATTTTTAAAAAAACGGTTATTCGGTTAACCAAATAACCGATTGGTTAAACCTATCGGTTATTTGGTTAACCGAATAACCGATCGGTTCGGTTACCGGTATGTATCCATAGTGTATATTCGGTTTCGGTTAACCAAAAATTCGGTTCGGTTAACCGAACCGAACCGGATACCCAGTCCTAATTAATTGTTGTATTTTCATGTTGTCAGTTCATGTGGATACGATAGTCTGTTTGCTAGATAATTATAATAGTCACCTTTTAGTTACAATATTTTATTTCTAGAAATTTAATGATCAAAAGGTCATCCAATAATGTGATCAGTAAATTGGTAAGTAGTGTCCAATCATGTGATATTATCCTTTTTATGTCTTGCTTCTCCAACCCTGCTTCATTTAGCGTTGGCCGCTATTTTACAGTGTAAATGAGTTCCCAACCCTGCGCTATTACTTTGCTTCATTTCTGCGTCAAGAGTGGTGTTGCATTAAAAATGAAGCAGCACTGTAGCTGCAATATTTTGGTTTATTATTATTATTATTATTATTAATATATAATGATGAATATTTATTTATGCTACTTTGTGGATATGGAAGACTATTTTGTGGATAAGTTCTAAAAATAGTTAAGATTGAACAAATAAAGAAGAATATTCTGAAATATTAATTTTCTGTTGTAAAATAGAAGATGGTTGGAAATTCTACTGTAAAATAGAGATAACACTGATGTATTTTTGAGAAATCCTTTGGAGATGCTAGTAACCATTTTTGGGACATGTAACATAATTCCCCAGATTGAGAGTTTTATAATCTCATTTACATACCACCTAATCATCATATATATACCAATTATTGATCGAGTTAGGTGGTTTACAGTCCTCATCATCAATTACTTGGAGAAAGAATTGAGGAGAAAAAGAAAGTAAGGTTAATTTACTTAAAAAGATGAGCCAAGTATTTGTTAGTCCGATTCGGGATGAGATACATTTTCAAACACCCGAATAAAAAAATATGCGAGATGGAAATAGGTAGGAACGTATAACTCCCAACTCTCAATGTAAAAGAGAAAAAGGTGTCCCCTCATTTCTTTTAAAACTTCACACATCCAAACTCAAATCAATTAAAAACACCACTCCAAACTTCCATTAGATCATACACAAGATCTGAAATCCTCTCAAACTAAAACCATCATCAAGAATTGATCCAAAATGAGAGGTAGAGAAGGCAAAGGCCCTCCATCAACTGATCTCCTAGTATGCTTCCCATCTCGAGCTCAGTACCTATCTCTCATGCCTAAGCCCATCTGCAGCCCCGCCCGGCCCTCGGACTCCTCCTTCCATCACCGCCCCCGCCACCACCACCTCAGAAAATCCAGCAACCACGGCGGCCATGGCAGCCCCGTCATGTGGGCCAGAGCCAAGCACAATGACAAAAATGCAGATATCTCCGAACCTACTTCACCAAAAGTGACCTGCGCCGGGCAGATCAAGGTCCGAACCAAGCCCAATTCCTGCAAGAACTGGCAATCGGTTATGGAGGAGATTGAGCGGATGCATAATAATCGGAAGCAGAAGAAGCGGGCGCCGTGGATCGAGGCGCTAGGTTTCAAGAAGGAGGTGATGCAGTTCTTGACATGCCTGCGCAACATCCGCTTCGATTTCCGCTGCTTCGGCTCGATCCCCACCGTCGAGATCAGCTCCGACGATGACGACGAGGATGAGGAAGAAGACGGCGGCGGCGGCGATCAGGGCTCGTCGGGAGCGGTGTTTTCGAAGTGGTTCATGATTTTGCAAGAGGATAATAATCTGAGTAAAGAGGACAAGAATGTGATTGTTGATGATGATGCGGCGGTGGTGCCGCCGCCGAATGCTTTGCTGCTCATGCGGTGCCGGTCGGCGCCGGCGAAGAGCTGGCTGGAGGAAAGAGAAGAGGAGGAGAGAGAGAGGAGTGAAGAATGTGATGATGGATTGGAAATTAAAAGGAACAAAAAAGAAGAGGAGGAAACGAAGGGGACTGATTTCTGTGAATTTGCTGTTGAGATTGCTAAAGAAAATTGGATTCAAGAAAAGATTTGCAGAAGCAGAAGTTGGAAGAGATGATCGTTAGAGAATTGAGATCGATTACGGTTTCATTTTTTTTTCCCTACTTTCTTTTTTAAATTACATACTTTGTGTTAAAACTGATTTGAACATCAGCGTTTCGTTTTGTATTGGGAAAGTTTGTATGTGTTTTTCATGATTGAGAAGTGTACTAATTTGTGTACAGCAACAAATTTTCCAGTTCTAGTACTTCATACATACTATGCTGTTCAAATTATATGTCCCACACTATGTATATATATATTCTGAATTTTTAGATTTAATAATTTTTTTCGACAAATTCATCAACCGTGAATATATTTAATTTTCATAGTGAATTTATTTGGTTAATAATTATTAGATAAAAATAGGTTTCATTGAAACCTATATATATATATATATATATATATATATATATATAATAACCAAATAAACCATTTTTAACGTGAGAACTAAGAACCGCGAAAATTTAATATGAACAAAATGAATTCGTTATAAAAGTGAATGCATCCACTAGGAAAATTACTAAATCCAAAAGTTCAGAATTTTTCACCTAGGTTCAAATCCCATGAGATTCAAAAATTCTATTTTTTTTGGATTTAATAACTATCTCAACGGATTGATCAATTTCCACGATAAATTCATTATTTTTTGATTCTAAAGTTCTCACAATAAAAATGATTATTACGTTAACCCTCTCATATATATTCTTGTTACGCACTATTTGTCTATTTTTTATAAATCGTGGGTATAAAATCATATATTTAATTTTAATAATATCCTTTTCTAAAGTACCATGACATAATTCTAAAATACACGTAGCATAACCCTACAATTCTATATATGATTGAGTATTGTAAATTAACTTTGGCTTCTACAATTAGTCTCTTTCTTTTATTTCCTTTTTTGGAAATATTTGCGTTACATAAGTATGTAGATATACATACATACAGACTGCATATTTATGTATTTTATTCTAGACCGTATGGTTTTGTTCTAGGAGATGATGTTATTGGAATTTGGAATCTGGAAACATGCAGAGAAGGAAAAATTTAATCTATTTTTCTTTTCTTTTTTTTGCCAATGTAGTATATATGGAATTCTTCGTTTTTAGTTTATGTCGTTTCTGACGTTGTTAGTGTAAAGCAACTTTTATTACAAATAATTTTGGTCGATATTAGTTATTATAATACAATCTTCTTATTTAATTATTTATTGTACTTCGAGGGATCCAACTTGTTTATGAATTTATTTACATTGAAAGTTGTGACCAGATCAAGAAAGTAACGTGGAGCAATAATCAAGTGAGGATGAAATGATGAACATATTCTTTACACTTTAGAGGAATTTTAGGTGGTACAAATCTTAAAAGTGTTAAAGATGATACTTTTTTCCTAATCCTCGATATTAATTAGAAACTTCAATATTAAAATATTTGGGGATTGATACACATAATTCCTTCCTTCCAATGGCCCTTCCATCTATTAGTTTTAACTTTGATTAAAAGTCACAATTGTTGAGTATGGTTGGATATTGTTATATTTCTTATTTTTAAATTCTGGATAACTATATACCTTTTGTATCATGTCGATTATACAATTCTTGCCGATTATAACCAACCAGCACCATTATACCTACTCGTACCATAAAAAAATTAAAAATAAAATCAATGTGTACAATCCCTAGTTTGTACAATCAACTCCTATAAGGGTATAGTTGTACAAAATGTTTATATTTAATATTCTACACTTGTAAAGTTTGGATAGAATACCTTTTGAAAAAATAGAATATTTTGGAGGTTAGATGAAGGGTCAAGTAGAAATTTGTAATCAAAGTCGATTGTTAATTTTTATATGGTCTATAATTATCATCAAAATATGCATTATTAAATTCAGATTTAATCATTAGTGTTTAAATTGTTTATTCTCAAAATTGAGTGGAACCCAAATTCTTCGAGCCCAATATAAATGGACTTTAAAACTCTTTAAATGCATCACTTATCTATGTATAGGGCTTCGCCCCAACCTTTCAGCTCCTCATAGCATAGGATGGTGGTTCTATTTTATTGGTCACTACGAGTTTGGACTTTTTCCACCCGAACCAATCACAAAAACTTGTGAGACCTGTCATACTAGTCATAATTTATGCTATAAATTCAGATATCGAATCAATAACCGTATTCAATCATATTATTTATAATTTTATTAATATTTGATCGTGATTGGATTAGTAGGTAAGACATCAAAACTCATAAAATTGTATATTTTATATACCGGTTGTTGAACTTCAACTTATAAGTACTTTACTTTCTATGTTATATATGCAATTCAATTTACATTTTTTACAGAACTGAAATCACTCATAAGTGCTTTCATTAATTTTTTTATATTCGTATATAAATTGATCCTAACCCCATAAGATTAATTAAGATTAAGTTCATAATAAATCGATCTATCTATCCTTTCTCGTATCTAGTCTATCTAACATGAACACGAACTAGGACATTTGGGATGAAATTAGGATATAAGTGAGTATAACTGAACACTTTTAAAAAAGCTTTTACAACTATTTTCGACACCTGATTTACTTAACAAAAAATTACACTACCTTCTCATAATTAAAGTACTAAAAAAACATTTTACACCTAAGAACTTTTCTAAGCACTCGCTAGAGAAAATATAACTATATAGTTGTCTATGATAATGTTAAATCCAAATGACAATTTCTTTGGATTTTGAACTAGTTTATATTGGCTTGGTTATTGTGCAATTTATTTAGATTTTTTTTATAATATTCAATCAGTTCATGATATGATTTATATCTTGTATCTCAAATAACAAATCATATGGGATGTTGAAAGTGTCTATATGTAGTTTATAGCCCATCAGTTCCCGAACCCAGATTTGTTTTTTAGCTTTTAAGTTTGGCATGTTAGTTTGTAATTTGCGTATGTTTTTTCTACGAAAAATAAACCTATGAAGGTTATATCATATTAGTTTGCCTTGATTTGTAAATGGGTAAATATCAATTTAAACCCTAAACTATACATGTTTTATCAAAAATATCATGTACTTTCAAAAATATCAATTTAAATCCCAAACTATCATATTTGTATCAATTAAAACCCAAACTATCCTGAATACAGGGGCATTTTTGATACAAATATGATAGTTTGGGGTTTAAATTGATATTTTTGAAAGTTCAGGATATTTTTGATAAAATATATATAGTTTAGAGTTTAAATTGATATTTACCCTTTGTAAATTGCATGTGTGTGCATTTGTTCACACAGGAGAAAAAGAAGAAGGAACAAAGAAAGATGCTCTATATCAATTAGTAGTCCGGCCAGTGGGCCTAAAATTAGAAATATAAGATTTTTAATTAGTAGATGCATTGATGCACCTGTATGTACTTGATTGATTATACTATTGTAGTATAATTGAATAGACTAACGAGCCCAATGTTTATGCTTTTTTTGGTGTCTTTTTTAATTATTGTTAGATTAGGAACAAAGCCATAAAAGATAAAGAGGAAAATCAGTTTTATTCATTGCTTGTTCTTTATTTATAGAGTTTACACAGAGTTCCTCATACGTATAACAAAAGGATAAGTTAGCTTAACAACTTTGCCTCATCATCACAACTACCTAACAACTTCTGAAACAGAATTCCTTAACTGATCATAACAGAACGCATGCATGCATGCATGCTAATACAACCCCCGCGAACAGTGATCATCCTTTGTCAAATGGCAGCAACCGAGCAATGGTAATAGGCTTGGCCAGAATATCAACAACTTGGTCATCACATGCTATATGACGAACATCCAGCTCACGTTTTAAAACTTTGTCCCGAACAAAATGCACATCGATCTCAATGTGTTTAGTGCGTGCATGTAGAACCGGATTTGATGCGATGGAGGCTGCACTCTTATTGTCACACCATATCATAGGCACTTGTGACAGTGAATAGCCAATTTCAAGAAGAAGAGATTTTATCCAAACAAGTTCCATCGCGGTATCAGCAAGCGACCTGTACTCCGATTCAGTTGAACTCAAAAACGACACCTTGTTTCTTAGAGCTCCAAGATAGAAGATTAGAACCCATGAATACAAAGTAACCGCCAGTTGATTTACGGTCGTCAATGGAACCGGCCCAATCAGCATTAGAGTAAGCAGATAGAGACAGATACTGAGATGGTTTGAATACGAGAGAGTGACTTAGGGTACCCTTGAGATATCGAAGGAGACGTTTGCATGCTTTCCACTGAAGTTGAGTCGGATGTTGAAGAAACTGACTCAACTTATTCAACATATAAGAAATATCCGGCCTTGTAATGGTAAGATACTGCAGCGCGCCAATGGTGCTTCGGTAGAGAGTAGGATCATCAAACAAGGGACTGTCACTCTTATGAAGCTTAGTGCCAGTGTCGTAAGGCGATGGCTGAGGATTGCTATCTAGCAGATGGGTCTTAGCAAGAAGATCTCGTACATACTTGGTCTGAGATAAGGTGTAAGCTGAACCTTTTTTGGAAACTTCAATGCCAAGAAAAAACTTCACATTGCCAAGAGTTTTTAGAGCAAATTCCGAAGAGAGAGTAGAAATAAACTCATTTACCATTGAAGAATCATCGCCTGTAACTAGTATGTCATCAACATAAACCAAAACCAACAAGAGTTTGTCATGCTTTCTCATATAAAAGAACGAGTGATCAGAATTCGAGTATTTAAACCCAAAGGTAGTTAAGTGATTTTTAAGCCTTTCATACCATGCATGAGGGGCTTGTTTTAAGCCATATAACGACTTCTTCAAACGACAAACCCAATCCGGATGTTTAGGATCTATAAAACCTGGAGGCTGCTTTATAAACACTGGCCGATCAAGGTGACCATTGAGAAAGGCATTATTAATGTCTATATGTTGTATCTCCCAACTGTAGGTAGCAGCCAAGGCGAAAAGAAGCCTGACAGAAACCGATTTCACAACCGGACTAAAGGTTTCGAGAAAGTCAAGACCAGCGAGTTGCTGAAAACCTTTGGCCACAAGACGAGCCTTGAGTTTTATCAAGAGTGTCATTGGCAAATAACTTGACTCTATAGACCCATTTACAGTCAATAGGGTGCATATCTGTTGTAGGAGGAACAACATCCCACGTGTTTTTCACCCTTATAGCTTCAATCTCAGTGGCCATGGCTTTAAACCAGAGAGGATGAGCAATTGCTTCAGAGTCAGACGTTGGCTCAATAAATTTGGTAGAGGTGTGAAGAGATGCCGAGCCAGTGGGTGAGAAAATTGAAGAAGGTGGTATATGCGACATGGCTAAGTAAACCTTTGGTTTAAAAATACCATTTTTGGATCGAGTGGTCATGGAGTGAGAATTCTGAGGGTAGGAGAAGAATGTTCGTGAGATAATACATCAGAAGTGGAAGCACTGGATAGAGAACTGGGAATGGCTTAAGAGGAGGGAATAGGAATATTGGACGTGGAACTACTGGATATGGAGCTGCGAGTGGATGAGTTAAGGGGAATAGAAGAAGCTGTGGAGGCTGAAGACATAAGAGTGGGGGAAGATAGATACTGATCATTTGGAACACCAAAAGGTTCAACAACAGACACTGGATGTATCAGTATATGTATGCATGGAGAAGAAAGAGAAAGAGAAGAGGATGTAGGAAGATTATTTTCTGAGGTAAAGAGCGCAGGATATGGGAATTCACATTCATTGAATAACACAGTCCTAGCAATGTATAGTCTGCCAGTAGGATGAAGGCATTTATATCCCTTATGATCAGGACTATATCCTAGAAAGAGACACTTAGACGATCTATATTGTAGCTTGGACGTGTTGTACGGTCTGAGATAGGGAAAACAGCTACACCCGAAAACCTTCAAAAAATTATAGTCAAGGAGTGTTTTTCAAAGAGCAGTATAGGGAGATTTGTTAGCTAAGGATGGAGTAGGCAGTCTGTTTATAAGAAAGACAGTGGTTTGAAACGCATCCCACCAGAAAAGCTGTGGAAGAGCAGCTGTAGCGAGAAGCGTAAGACCGAGCTCAATGATGTGTCTATGTTTCCTTTCAGACTTACCATTTTGTTGATGCGTGTAGGGACAAGGATGCCTAAAGATAATTCCTAACGACGTAAGTATAGGCTTTAAAGGTCTGTATTCCCATCCCCAGTCCGATTGCACAGCCAAAATTTTGGTTTGGAATTGGCGTTCAACAAAGTTGTAAATTTTTTGAAAGACAGACAACACTTCAGATTTTGCAACTAAAGGAAAAATCCAAGTAAATCTTGTATAGTCATCAATGAAATGAAAATAGTAACGATAACCATCGGACGACACAGTTGGGCTAGGGCCCCATACATCACTGTGGACAAGTTGAAAAGGAGCAGTGGTGGTGATGTCTACCGAAGGAAAATTAAATGTGTGTATTTTCCCTAAAGCACATGCATCACAAAGCTAGAGTTCAACACTGTTACAGGTACGTTCATAGCTTGCAAAGTCTTACCTAACACACTATTACACAGATGGCCAAGACGAGCATGCCACAACTTCATGCTTTTATTTTTCTGGACAACATGACAAGTGGATGATAAAGTGGTAGTTGGTGAGGAAAAACCTGAAGACATAGGTGATCTGTAATGCGATGTGGACTTTGTGAGATCCAGATGGTACATACCATCTTTAAGGGTTCCCTCCAGCAAGTTTGAATGAAATTCTAAGAACACATCATTGTCTGCGGTGAATTTCGATATACTAAGAAGGCTTTTTGTTATGTGAGGAACAAACAAAACATTACTAAGTAACAGAGGGTGGGGTGATTGAGTGCTAGAGAGTGAAGAAGATCCAATGTGAGTAATAGGAATTTGAGAACCATTACCTACGGTTAACATTTCTGATCCAGTATATGGATATTGAGTATGTAAGGAGCTAGGATCAGCAGTGACATGCGCAGATGCTCCGGAGTCCAAGTACCAATCAGATGAACTTGAAGTTTGAGAGCGAGGAGATGAGACACTATAAGCTGTAGGAGAAATATTAGACATGGATGCGACCTGAGATGTAGAGCTAAAAGGCAAAATTAAATTAGCAGACGATGGAGGAACTTCAGTAGAAACAATATGTGCTTGGGATTGAGATGAAGGAAATGGTATAGGTTCTGGTCCATTGAAGCTGACATCAAACCTTTTGTAGCATTTGAGAGCTACATGATTCGGTTTTCCACATAATTGGCAGATAGGTTTATTTCCATTTGAGTATCGACCTCCTCCTCTGCCACGATTGTTCATACCTGTCCAGATCTCTTTCCACGACCTCGAGATTGACCATAGGATTGTTGTCCATAGTTTTGATGATACGCAGCATTAACTTGAGGTCGAAAAGCTGCATGGACAGTGTTCGTAGAAATGGCTTGGTTTTGAAGACGGAGCTCATGAGTTTGAAGAGCAAATTGAACTTCATGGAAAGATAACTCGTCACATTTGGAAGACAATAGCACATTGATACTTTCAAATTTTGCGCCAATTCATTGAAGAATGTAGGTAATGAGATCAGATTCAGAAATCTGTTGACCAATATTATATAATTGATCAAAAATTTCTCGAAATTTGAGAATATAGTCATCGATCGACGAGGCTCCTTTCTTCAACACCAACAGCTGATTTCGAAACTGCATCGCGTGAGCTTTCGACTGAGACTGAAACAGCGTTTCAAATGCACTCCATATTTGAGCTGCAGTAGTACATCTGCCTATATACCCCAGCATTTTGGGAGAAATAGATGTAAGGATCCAACTAAACATGAATTGATCTCGACGAAGCCATTCGAGATAGGTTGGATTTACGGCAGAAGCAGTCTGAATAGTTCCTTCAATAGAAGAATGCGACAGAAGAAATTGTGGTGGTGTAGATTGAAGTAATATGTCTTCAAAACCATAAGCACGTGTTGTAGCAAGAACCTGAAATTTCCAGAAACTATAGTTTGAGCGATCCAGTTTCAAACTGATAGGATGCATGGTTGGGAGGGAGATGGTAGTTGATGTGGTGGAATGATCCATGACTCAACAGAAGAAGAAAAACTGAGATGAACCGAAAGCAGAGAAAAAAAATGATCAACACACAAGCTCTGATACCATGTTAGATTAGGAACAAAGCCATAAAAGATAAAGAGGAAAATCAGTTTTATTCATTGCTTGTTCTCTATTTATAGAGTTTACACAGAGTTCCTCATACGTATAACAAAAGGATAAGTTAGCTTAACAACTTTGCCACATTATCACAACTACCTAACAACTTCTGAAACAGAATTCCTTAACTGATCATAACAGAATGCATGCATGCATGCATGCTAATAATTATGTTTTTGTTCCTTTTTGTTTGTTTGAGAGGGCGCGGTGGAAAGAGGTATGTTGCAGGGCAAGAAATGAGTAAAAGGAAGCCGCATTCACCGAAAGAGGTATAGAGTCCAGCTGAAGGTAAGATGGTCATTAAGGGAAGTCCAGGGCAAGCTGTTCTGGGCTACCACGTGCCCGAGTATGTACCATGTGGAATCCAAACTTTAAAATTTATGGAAGAAAGGCAAGGCAAGTGCGGAATCATTGATCGAGAGCGCAGAGTAGGACAATCGGGGGAGAAATCGTATCGAGAGGCGTAGATAAGGAAAATATCATTTCATCCCTTATCGAGAAGATCCAATTGGGCAATGTTGGAAAAAATTCCTAAACTGTTGGGAATTCTATTTTAACTGTGTTTTTATTAGATCCCAAAAACTTCTAATGATTGCTCTGCTGATGTAATTAATACTACTCACTTGTTCTGGAGTTAGACGTTATTGTTATAGGTTTCAACACAAGAACTACTAGTTTGGATAGGGCCAAGACTGAAGGAGTTCAAGCAGTATTGGAGCTAGTCATATCGATAGAGCATCGCATATCATCAACCGAAAGAAGCTCACCAAGGATCGTGTCTCAAGGCGAAGTATAGCGATCTTGATGAATAAATCTCTTTGGAGTGAAGCGGACCGACGTCGAAAATTGAAAATCGGATCTCAAGACACAAATGTTGGAAGCAAAAAAGTCAAGATATGACTAAGTGTCATACCAACAGCTGACTGTCAATACTGGGAAGTCACGACTGACTACCAAAGTCAAAGCTTACGACTGAAAGTCAAAGCTGCTGATCATTAGTAAAAGCTGGTGACAACTAGTAAAAGTTGGTTGATGAAAAGTCAAAGTTGACTACTACGTCGGCGAAAGCATCAAAATGAATCGGGTTCTCAAAGTCAATTACAATCAATAACTATTTGACTATATTAATATTTTCGAAAAAAATTTAAAAATAATTTCAAAAATAACTATAAATCTCAACTATCAAATCAAGCAAAATATACACATGATTAGTTCTCATTTCTAAAAAATATGAGAAATAAGAATAAATTTGTACCTTTGATTTGCTGGATCAATGGTTGAGATTTAATTTCGGTTGTGCTACAGTTTTGTGTGCTACGCGGATTACTGTGCAGCACTAGAACCCTTCTTGAGCTACGCTGCAACGAAATATATGCTAAACTAATATATTTAGCATATATGCTATGAAGAGATGAAATATGTGCTAAACTAACATGTGCAACATAGTAATTCTGATTGTGCTACATAAATATGAAAGATGTGCTAGACATACATATCTATTCTTATTTTCTACACTAAGGAGCTTTCTCAGTATAACCCTGTTCCGATCAAATTGTTCTTTTCAGTCGCTCGCAATAGTACGAGGTCCTTATAGAGCGGTAAGGTCGACCCAAGTCGAATCTCTCGAGGAAGACTTAACAGGGCTACGGTTTTATGTCAAACATAGAAGCAGAAAAGAAATACTAACGTCCTAACATAAAGGGGGCTGTCACGGAAAGGACGAAAGCAGGAAATAAAATAAAGCAGGGAAAACAAATGCACTTGGACAACAAGAGGAATTGACAGATACACGGAATTGAAGACAGTGTTCTAGGGTTCGAATCTATCCTCACAACTAATGAATCAAGGACCGGTACACAATGTATCAAACACCCACGCTTCTCACCCTACGGTCAACACTAACTAATCTCTCGATTACGTCAATGCTAGACTCGAACTTAATGACAGGAGATCTCTCAACCACCCCACCATCAACTACGAAGGATATTTCACTACAAATGCACACAATAGCAAAACCCTATCCACATATATCAATTACCCAACAACAAACCAATCTCTCGATCACTTTCATTGTCAAACTCATATTTAATATAAATCTGCTCTCGCATATCTTCATAATCAAAAATAAGCACAAAATCAGTCTACACTATTCTTTCGAACACCATGTATGAAGATCATGAAATAAACAATTTATACGAATAGGAAAATCACAAATCATCAACCCAACAATCACGATTCAAAATAAAAACACCCTAACATGTATTTTTCTACAAATCATAATTTATCTCATGGTAGAAATGATTCTAATCCCGATTACATAGACATAATTAAAACCAGCAAAACTTACAACAATTTCATAGATAAATTCGTCTTCCAAATATCCGGAATCGTACAATCCACTTGCTAATCCAAGCACAAAATGATTAAAGGGAAAAAAAAAGGAAAAAAAGGAAAAAGAAAGCGAATATGAACTGACGGAAGAAGAATAAAAAAATGAGGAACTAGGGTTTTCAGGCGTTAAATCTATATTTATAGTGGCAGAAATTTCGCACCCAACGCCGGACGGAGCGCAGCGCCGGACGCGAGGATCTCCTGGAATGAAAAGTCGCAGGCCCAGCGTCGGGCGGGCGGTCGGATGGGCTGAGACATCGACTCACGCCAACGCGGACGCGGCCGAAGCGCCGACGCATGGAACACGGATGGGCGCGGGCGCTGGTGATGCCAGCGGGACGGAGATTGTAGCCGGCGTGGGCGGCCGAGGCTGGCGCCGCATCCAGCATCGGACGGGCGGGCGCGGCGTGGCGCTGGGTTTCCCCGCCGGGCGGCGAAGCGCGCGGGCGCTGCGCGCGGGCGCTGGGTACGTTGGCGGATCTGCGGGCGACGGGCGAGGAGCGGGCGCGCCGCTGGCGAGGCGGCCGGGCGACGGCGAGGCGAGGCCGGTTGCCTAAGCGCGCGTTGGACATTTTGAGCGTGCGCGGGAGTGGGCGCCGCGGGTGGCCGAGGCGGGCGCGCGGCCCGGCGCGCGGACGTGTTGGCGTTGGGCCGTCGACGGGCGCTGTCGCGCGACTTTAGCAATTCGACTCGTTCTCCTCGCTCGAACTCCGATTTACGCACGCCGCCTCGAACTCTTATCGAGATGCTCTTCATTATACTTGATCTTTGGCAGATTCAATTCATCCCATTTTATGCCGGTTTTCTACAAAACATCGAAACAAACGAAATAAGTTTGAATCGACAAATATTAATCAAACCAACGGCATAAATAGGACAAACCACTAAAAATGACACACAAAACAATACCAAAAATCAGCACAAATTCATACTAAACAACTCCCCCACACTTATCCATTTGCTTGTCCTCAAGCAAAGTCTATACTAGTAAGAATAGGGAAGATAACCCATGCAACTTCACTCTTAGTCTAATCAATCAAACCTTATTGCTTTCCCCCACACTTGGTGTATACGTATTCAAAAATAATGTGAAATAAATCTAGGACGATAATTAATTTCCAATAAATAAAAGGGTAATCTCTGCTCAGACCCAACTCTCCGTTAGGGGTGAACTAACTAATGTGGTCACCTTTAGCAACAAATTTCTTCTTAAAGCATAAGAATGTTTTAACAGATTTTGGAACGATGTTCGAAAGGTGAACTCTCGATGAACTCGAGTTTCCTATCGTGGTTTCCCATGTCCATTTCTCAAATTACGAGAAAGAGGGACAGAATCCCATCCTCCATTTCAACAATTCATTTTCTACTCTTGTTCACACTTTTTTTTTAATCAATAGACGAAACAAGTATATAGATAACCACAATGTTAACACCCCCCTAACATTAGTCGGACAAATCACATCAATTCTCCCCTATTCATTTTCTATCAATCACAATCCCGTCAATTCACATTACACTCGAATCATATACCACCAGAAGTTTCGGAAATTAAAAATAGTTTGACCAATACCACAGAGCTTAGTTGCACAAATCAAAATCCTAACTTACTCGCATATACAATACTTGATTCCAAGAAATCAAAATAAGCACAGTTTCACCTCACCAAGCAAACCAATCTCTCAATCACTTTCGTTGTCAAACTCATATTTAATATAAATCTGCTCTCGCATATCTTCATAATCAAATATAAGCACACAATCAACCTACACTATTCTTTCGAACACCATGTATGAAGATCATGAAATAAACAATTTATATGAATAGGAAAATCACAAATCATCAACCCAACAATCACGATTCAAAATAAGAACACCCTAACATGTATTATTCTACAAATCATAATTTATCTCATGGTAGAAATGATTCTAATCCGATTACATAGACATAATTAAAACCGAAAAACTTACAAATATTTCATAGATAAATTGCCTTCCAAATATCCGAATCGTATAATCCACTTGCTAATCCAAGCACAAAATGATTAAAGGAAAAGAAAAGGAAAAAAGGAAAAAGCGAATAAGAACGGACGGAAGAAGAATAAAAATGAGGAACTAGGGTTTCGGGCATTAAATCTATATTTATAGCGGCGATTTTGCACCAGCCACGACGCGAGATCTCTGGAATGAAAATCGCGGCAGCCCGCCCGGACGGGCCGAGACATCGACTCACGCCAACGCCGGGCGCGGTGAAGCGCCGGACGATGGAACACGGATGGGCGGCGGGGTGATGCCAGCCGCCGGACGGAGAGTGTAGCGCGGACGTGGCTGAAGGCGGCTGGCAGGCATCCAGCGCCGAGCGGGCGTGGGCGCGAAAGCGGCGTTGGTTTCAGCCGACGGAGGCGAGCGCGTGCGGGCGCTGGTGTGCCGGGTGAATGGATGCGGGCGGCGGGCGAGGCGGGTGGGCGGCGGCGGCGCTGGCGGCCGCGGCGAGCGGCGGCGGCGGCGTCGTTGGACATTTTGAGCGCGCCGAGCGGGCGCCGCGGGTGGCCGAGGCGGGCGCGCGGCACGGGCGTTGGATGTGCGCGGCGTTGGGCCTCGCGACGGGTCTTGTGCGACTTTAGTAATTGACTCGTTCTCCTCGTATGAACTCCGATTTACGCACGGTTTTCGCATACGAACTCCTGTCGAGATGCTCTTCATTATACTTGATCTTTGGCATATTCAATTCATCCCATTTTATGCCGTTTTTCTACAAAACATCGAAACAAACGAAATAAGTTCGAATCGACAAATATTAATCAAACCAACGGCATAAATAGGACAAACCACTGAAAATGACACACAAAACAATACCAAAAATCAGCACAAATTCATACTAAACAAACCCACCCCTATATATATATATATATATATATATCAAATATATATATATATATATATATGGATCCCGAGCACGAGATAGTATGTAATAGTCAATCTCATCCACTCATCTCATAGATCCGATGGTTAGATTTTTTCGGACTTTTTAAGTTTAATTTCGGTGATTTCGTTACAATAAAGATAGATTAGTAATTTTATTTATTATGTGATTACGAAAAACAAACCATGTATTTTTCTTGAACTGAATTATCCATTCAAATGAACACAAAAATATATGCAGTTGAACAAAATAATGCATGTGGTTGGAAGTTCGCGCTTAGCGTGCGCTCGTGCTTGTGCGTCGCTCCGACGCGCGCCCCGTTGACCAACAATGCATTTTTACTTTTTTGTTAAATGTATGAACATGTTTTGTTGAATGCATGAATATGTTTTATTAAATGCATGAACATGCGTTGTTAAATACATGAACATGCGTTGTTAAATGCATGTTTGTGTTTCGTGCCAACATGGCAATATGCAGTTTTATGTTTTGTTCAATGTAGTTTTATGGTTTTCGACAACAAATCTCTCATCCATCATTCTCCTTAAATTTCGTTGTCTCTTTCCCCGATTAGCGATGAATTCATCGTGAACCATCGTCATAGCCACCATCTCTCATGATTCTTTAATCATCTATCAAATTAATCTTCAATTTTTTTCTCAAAATACATCAATTTTGTTCTCAATTTTTTTTCTTCTTTTTCTTTCTTTTAAAATCTGTTGTTTGTTGTGTTTGTGAATGTTGTTGATAATGTTCGTCGGTGCTGCAGTCGTTGCAGTTGCCATCATCGCTGGCGTCGTCCGCTGCCATTGCCTTCATCGTCGTCATTGGTGCTGGTGGCATCCGTTGTCGATAAGAAGGAGAAGAAAAAGATTGATTTGATTTCTTCTCATTTTGTCCATTGTAAAAAAAAAATAAAAAAGATAGGAAAATGAGTTGCCACGTGTCAGCTTGTGATGCGGCAACGTGTTCAAAATGTGTAATCTAAATTGAGTACTGCATACTATCTGGGGACCGGGTACTACGAGAACCCATATATATATATATATATCCATTTTTATCGTGAGAACAAAAAAATATGAATTATGTGTGAAAGTTGATGAATCCGATGGAAAAGTTACTGAATCTAAAAAAATTGATGTTTTCGCCGCACATGGGATTCGAACCCTGGGTGTAAATTTCAAATATTTTGATTAAGTAACTTTATCAATGGATGCATTATTTATCATAGCCAATTCATTTTGTTCACAACGAATTTTCGTGGTTCTTAGTTCTCACGTCATTATATATATATATATATATATATATATATATAGAGAGAGAGAGAGAGAGAGAGTGTGTGTGTGTGTGTGAGGTTCAAATAAGAATCAATTTTAACGTGAGAACTAAGAACCACATAAATTTTTACGAACAAAATGAATTTGCTATGAAAGTTAATGAATATGTTGGGAAAGTTACTGAAACCAAAAATTCAGAATTTTCACCCAGGGTTCGAATCCCATGAGCCGAAAATTTCATTTTTTTTTGGATTCAGTAATTTTCCCAACGGATTCATCAAGTTTCACATTGAATTCATCATTTTTGTTCTCACGTTCTCACAATAAAATGGTTCTTCGTTAACCTCCCTATATATATATAGGGGTTGGTTATAGTGAAAACTCTTAATGTATTTAAAATAGAATAGTAACACATCTTTCATATTTGTGTAGTACAATCGAATTACTATATTGCACATTTTAGTTTAGCACATATTTCATCCATTCGTAGCACATATGCTAAATATATTAGTTTATCACATCTTTCATTCTAGTTAGCACAAGAAGAGTTCTAGTCTTTGCAATAATCCGTCTAGCACACAAAACACAAAGCGTAGCAGACACCTAAAATTAAATCTCGGCCATTGATATAGCAAATCAAAGGCCCAGATTCATTCATATTTCATACCAAAATTATCCTTTCTTACCTGATCCATCTCCTATATATATATATATATATATATAGAGTTTAGTTCAAATGAGAACCATTCTTATCCTAAAACTAAGAACCAAATGAATTAGTTATGAAAGTTGATGAATCCGTTGAGAAAGTTAATGAATTCAAAATTTAGAAATTTTCACTGGGTTCGAATCCCATGGAGGACTAAAATTATATTTTTGGATTCATCAACTTTCCAATGGATTCATCAACTTTCACCGTAATTCATCATTTTTGGTTCTCACGCTCACAATAAATATGGTTCTCACGTTAACCCTCCCCATATATATATATATATATATATATATATATATATATATATATATATATATATGCGCATGTGTGTGAAGTAGTTATTGTAAAACCATCATTAACTTATAAACTACAATTTATGAAATCGTTTAAATTTATCGTGAAAGTATCGTAATTCAACAAAATAAAAATTAGATTCTCATGAGATTTGAACTCGGTGTTTGAATTAATCAAGTAAGATGATGGATTTACTGCAGATCAAGACTGAAAATTGTTCCTATATTATACTTTAAAATTGATTTGTTTTCATCAAATCTATTTATATTTAAAGTTTAATTTTAATTATTTAGCTCAAACATCTCTTTGGAATTCTTGAAATCATGTCTGTTACATGTGCGCGCGTGTGTGAGAGAGAGAGTCTTATACTATATAGTTGCAGCTAACAGAATATAGTTGAACTAATCAATCCAAATAGTTATTTTCAATTATCGATAAAAATTTCTAAAGAGAAATCAATCAGCTCTTCTTAATTAAAATATGCAGGATCGAGATTTTAAAGAATATAACGTGAAGATTGTGGGGAGAATATTCAAACATGTGTAGCAGCTATGGTTAGACTTTATTAAATGTACATGAACCTATGTATATATATATATATATATATATATTGTATTTTATTTCGCTATAAACAATTACTGCACCACACACGTCACATATTCAAAATGGGCAGGAAACAATCATGGCTCGACTAATATTTTATTTATATTTTCTTTTGTTTTGTGCAATGACACTTAGAAAGTATTTATTTCTCATGATTAACATTTTAAATGATTGACTATTTGATGGATTAAATATGTGATAAGATAATTTTTATCTATCAATCTTTTGTTTACTACAAAAGATTAGTGAAGTATTAAAATTGGAATAAATAATTTTTCCTTTATTTGGATAATTATTTCAATCATACATATATTGGTTGAATTAAAATTAATTAAGAACAATTCAAATGATTAAAATAATCTCGGGCTTTGGGATATCCTCAAATATTAATCCTTAAAAATAAATATTAGATTAAATTAGATTAATTTTATCTATCTAACCTAATCATATAAAGTAAACACCACATTAGACCAAGAAAAATATCCCGAGATATCTTAGATTGATTGGATGAGTTTTTCCCTCAATTGTTGACTCTAATTAACATTTTTGGAATTTTATTCCATAATAGCTCTCGATATCTTCATAATCAAATATAAGCACAAATCACTACACTATTCTTTCGAACACCATGTATGAAGATCATGAAATAAACAATTTATACGAATAGGAAAATCACAAATCATCAACCAACAATAACGATTCAAAATAAGAACACCCTAACATGTATTATTCTACAAATCATAATTTATCTCATGGTAGAAATGATTCTAATCCGATTACATAGACATAATTAAAACCGAAAAACTTACAACATTCATAGATAAATTCTCTTCCAAATATCCGAATCGTACAATCCACTTGCTAATCCAAGCACAAAATGATTAAAGGAAAAAAAGGAAAAAAGGAAAAAGCGAATATGAACGCGGAAGAAGAATAAAAATGAGAACGAGGTTTTCAGCGTTAAATCTATATTTATAGCGGCAAATTTCGCACCACGCGGACGGCGTGAGCGAGGATCTCGGAATGAAAATCGCGCCCAGCGCGGGCGGCAGGTCGGATGGCTGAGACAGACTCCGCCCAGCCGGAGCGGTAGCGGACGCATGGAACACGGATGGTAGCGGGGGTGATGCCAGCGGAGGATAGCCGGGCGTGGGGGCGGCGGGCTCGCATCCGCGGACGGCGTGGGCGGCGAGCAGCGGACCCAGCCGGGCGAAGCGGCGCGGGGCGGCGTTGGTACCTGTGGCGGATCGCGGCGATGGCGAGGCGCGGCGCGCTGGGACTGGTCGGCGAGGCGGGCGGCCGGTTGCTAAGCGCGTTGGACATTTGAGCGCTCGGAGCGGGCGCACGCGGTGGCAAGGTGGGCGCGCGCAGCGCGTGACGATGTGCGGCGTTGGGTCACGTACGGGGTCTTGTGCGTGACTTTAGCAATTCGACTCGTTCTCCTCGTCGAACTTTGATTTACTACGTTTTCGCCTCGAACTCTTATCGAGATGCTCTTCATTATACTTGATCTTTGGCATTCAATTCATCCCATTGTATGCGGTTTTCTACAAAAATTGAAACAAACGAAATAAGTTCGAATCGACAAATATTAATCAAACGGCAAAATAGAACAACCGAAAATGACACAAACAATACCAAAATCAGCACAAATTCATACTAAACAACTCCCCCATTATCCATTTGCTGTCCTTAGCAAAGTCTATACTAGTAAGAATAGGAAGATAACCCTCGATTCACTTGCAATCAATCAAACCTTGCTTTCCGACTGGTGATACATATTCAAAAATAATGTGAAATAAATCTAGGCGTATTAATTTCCATAAATAAGGGTAATCGCCTGCACTCCACTCTCGTTGGCGTGAACTAACTAAGTGGTCACTTTATGCACAAGTTCTTTTAAAGCATAAGAATGTTTTATATTTTGACGATGTGAAGGTGAATCTTGAACTCGTTTCTTATCGTGGTTTCATGTCCATTTCAAATTACGAATAATGGACATAATCCATCCTCATTTCAACATCTCATTTACTTTTTCACATCTTTTTATCGAAGAGAAACAGTATAAGGTAACCACAATGTTGACGGTTATATGCATTAGTCGACAAATCACATCATTGTCATCATTTTCTATCAATCACAATCCCGTCGATTCATTACACTGATCATATACCACGGAAGTTTGAAATTAAAACAGTTTGACGATATCAAGGAGCTTAGTTGCCAATCAAAATCCTAACTTACTAGCAATATTATACTTGATTCCAGAAATCAAAATAACGTTCACCTCACCAAGACCAATCTCTGATCACTTTCGTTGTCAAACTCATATTTAATATAAAGTCGCTTTGGCATATTTTCATAATCAAATATAAGCACACAATCAACCTACACTATTCTTTCGAACACCATGTATGAAGATCATGAAATAAATAATTTATACTGAATAGGAAAATCACAAATCATCAACCCAACAATCACGATTCAAAATAAGAACACCCTAACAAGTATTATTCTACAAATCATAATTTATCTCATGGTAGAAATGATTCTAATCCCGATTACATGACATAATTAAAACCGAAAAACTTACAACCATTTCATAGATAAATTGCCTTCCAAATATCCGAATCGTATAATCCACTTGCTAATCCAAGCACAAAATGATTAAAGGAAAAGAAAAGGAAAAAAAGGAAAAAGCGAATAAGAACGACGGAAGAAGAATAAAAATGAGGAACTAGGGTTTTCAGCTTAAATCTATATTTATAGCGGCGAATTTGCACCAGCCGGACGCGGATCACTCGGAATGAAAACTCAGCAGCCCAGACCGGACGGGCCGAGACATCGACTCACGCCAACGCCGGACGCGGCGAAGCGCCGGACGATGGAACACGGATGGGCGCGGCGTGGTGATGCCACCGGACGGAGAGTGAGCGCCGACGTGGCTGAGGCTGGCGCTGGCTCGCATCCAGCGCCGACGGCAGGGCGCTGAGCGGGCGTTGGTTTCAGCCGGACGGGACGAGCGGCGGCGAGGCGGTGCTGGCGCGCGGTCGGTATGGCGGGCGACGGGCGGAGGAGGCGCGAGGCGAGGCGGCGGCGCGAGGCGACCGGCGTCGTGGCGTGCGACATTTTGAGCGCGCTCGGAGCGGGCGACGGGTGGCCGAGGCGGGCGGACGTGGCGCGCGTTGGGCGCGGCGACGGTGCTGCTGCGACTTTAGAATTCGACTCGTTCTCCTCGTCGAACTCCGATTTACGACGGTTTCATACGAACTCTGTCGAGATGCTCTTCATTATACTTGATCTTTGGTAGATTCAATTCATCCCATTTTATGCCGTTTTCTACAAAATATCGAAACAAACGAAATAAGTTCGAATCGACAAATATTAATCAAACCAACGGCATAAATAGGACAAACCACTAAAATGACACACAAAACAATACCAAAATTCAGCACAAATTCATACTAAACAAACCCACCCCTATTTATATATATATATATATATATATATATATATATATATATATATATATATATATGGATCAAATAGTACCGAGCCTGAGATAGTATGTAGTAGTCAATCTCATCCACTCATCTCATAGATCCGATGGTTAGATTTTTTCGGACTTTTTAAGCTTAATTTCGGTGATTTCATTACAATAAAGATAGATTAGTAATTTTATTTATTATGTGATTACGAAAAACAAACCATGTATTTTCTTGAACTGAATAATGCATTCAAATGAACACAAAAATATATACAGTTGAACAAAATAATGCATGTGGTTGGAAGCTCGCGCTTAGCGTCGCTATGCAAGTCGTCGCTCACGCCGCCCGTCGACCAACAATGCATTTTTACTTTTTGTTAAATGTATGAACATGTTTTGTTAAATGCATGAACATGTTTTATTAAATGCATGAACATGCGTTGTTAAATACATGAACATGCGTTGTTAAATGCATGTTTGTGTTTCGTGCCAACATGGCAATATGCGCTTTATGTTTTGTTCAATGTAGTTTTATGGTTTTCGACAACAAATCTCTCATCCATCATTCTCCTTAAATTTCGTTGTCTGTTTGGTATGATTTTGTGATGATTCTTGGTATTGTTTTACATGTCATTTTCTATGGTTTGTCCTATTTATGCCTTTGGTTCGATTAATATTTATCGATTCGGACTTACTTACGTTCGTCTCGATGTTTTGTAGGAAAACGGCAGAAAATAGGATGAATTGGATCTGTCAAGGATAAAATATAATTGAAGAGCATCTCGACAGGAGTTCATAGGCTAAAGCGGATCGCAAATCGGAGTTCGAGACGAGGAGAGCGGGCCAAATCTTCAAAGTCGCGCACGTGCACTCCGCTCGCCCTAGTCGCGCGCCGGCGCTGAACACTTTCAATGATTCTAATGAATTTTGGAGAAGGAATCAAGGATTTTATCCTTCATAAGTAAATTACGTTGTGATAGAAGTCCGTGGCGAAAACCGTGTGCAAATCGGAGTTCAAGCGAAGGAGAACGGTCCAAAACAAAAACACTGCGCAGCAGTGTCGCGCGCTGCGCATGATTTATCGCAATTAGATTTAGATTAGGGATTGACAAACCCTATGAATAATATGATTGCATATGCTTTTGTTTATCGCTTTTGATTTATCGCTTCGTAGTTCAACTAGGGATTGACAACCCCGGTTTAGATTTATCGCTTTATTAGTATAGCTCGGGATTGACAACCCCTAGCTTGGATCTTGTTTAATTCTCCGTATTTCAATTCGTATGTTCCAAACCCCTGTTGGCATTAGAGTGTTTAGGATTTAATTGATTTACGTGATGCGACACGAACAATAAGCCTGTTAAGTTTTCCTTGAGAGCGACTTGGGTTAACTTATCACGCTACGATTACCTCAATGCGATTGCGAGTAAATTTGAGTGTGTTTTAGCTCGATCAAATCGCATACTATCGGGACCAGATTACGAGAACCCATATATATATATATATATTGGTTGAATATTGTTGGTTTTGTTGGATTATGTTGGATTTTGTTGAATATTGTTGGTTTTTGTTGGATTATGTTGGTTTTGTTGAATTAGGGATTCGATTGGATTGTTGTTGGTTTTGTTGGATTATGTTGGTTTTGTTGAATTAGGGGATTGATTGGATTGTTGTTGGTTTTGTTGGATTATGTTGGTTTTGTTGGATTATGTTGGTTTTGTTGGTTGAATTGGATTCACGAGATTCACGAGGTACAGCGGCGCAGAGGGTACACGGGCGTGCACGGGTACACGGAGTGCACGATCGCACGGTACACGGTCGGCACGATGCGTGCGACGGTGACGGGAGTGCCGATCGCGCACGTGCACAGGCGGCAGGCTCGGTGCAGCGTGCCGATCGCGACGCCGTGACGCATCGCGCGATGTGCCGATGTGCGTGCGTCGCACGATCGTGCACAAGACAAGGTCGCAGCGCGTGCACGATGCCGGCGTGTACCGCGTGCAGCCGCCTGCCGTGCACGCCTGTACCGCACGATGCACGTGTACCATGCACGATCGCTACGCGCCGTGCAATCCCCTAATCCAACAAATTCGGTTAATTGAATCCAATTCAATCCCTATTCGGTTAATTGCAAATTCGACAAAACTCTTAAACTTACAAACTATATATACATGTAAAAACGGCAAGATAACCTCTAAAATATGGATAAGCCAACTGCACTCGACAAATAGCCAACAACAAGCAATAGCCAACAACAAGCAATATACAAAGAGGTCACGACCTCACAACATATACATAGAGGTCACGACCTCCAATACAAACAAAATATCACTAACACGATAAAAATTCTACAATATCCGTTATAAATACAAAAAGTCAAGGAAACTAATCAAAAGCGAGACAATGTCCATATCCTACGAGCTATCGTGTCGCTGAATCAGTATGTACGCGACTATGATGTAACCTCCGAGGTATACCGTGATGAGGCGATACATATAGAACGCACAAAGACACCGCAACTCACCGAGTCTTTCTGCTGAACTGCGATCATGGGGCACCTCCGCCAATGTCGATGCTCATTGTGTGGCGCCTCAATGGATTGTTGTTCCAAAATCCACCTACCCTCATCGATCGAGGAAAAGCGAATAATGGGCAACATCGGTAAGCGTCTCAACGCCGAGAGTCGGTGGTATCGACAGTGAGTCGTACACCTCAAGAGTCCACTCAACAGATGAATGTCGAACGTGACCGTGATTGCCCGGCGTTCATGGATGGCTATATCGCAACATTGATAATTTTAAAGTTTACATTCAATTGGATAGAAAAAATAGAAATGAGGTAATAAATTTACCGTGTCAAGACAACCACGTGCGCTATGCTCGCATCGCTCCCTCGCTACCATCGCTAACAAGTCATCGGTACTTGCCATCGTGGATATGTGGTGTTTGATACCACCCTAAAGCCCATAGGATCATCTGGATGAAGCGGTGAACTCACAAAGCGCTTGCGATAAATGAATAAATTTAGTCAGGAATAATTTAAGGACATTTCAAACTCCATAAGGACATTTAGTCGGTCCAAAACAAAAACACTGCGCCAAAGCAGTGTCGCGCGCCCGCGCGCCAGCGCCCTTCAAGCAAAATGCACGCCCAGCGAACGCCGGTTCATTGTGAACGCCGGTTCACCTGATTTCAGCTTCCAACCTGAACGCCCGTTCACAATTTTGAACGCCAGTTCACTCCATTTTCATATGTCTTCAGCGCCATCTCCATCCAAGCGCGCGTTCAGCCAATTCCCCTCGCAAGCTCAGTCCCAGCCGGCGTTCATATTCAATACAGAATGCATTCTTAGCCTGCGCTCAACTTAAACCGACGCTCACCTTTATTTAATATATATATGCGCTTAGGTCAAAGTTTGTCAGCTCTCAATTTTTGGTTTCTCTTCACGCAGCCGCGCTCTTCTTCACCATGATTCTTCAGGAAGCTCTTCAGGCGACACAACACAGATAAATCTTAGTTTAATTCTTGTTTCTAGTTTTGATCGAATGATTTATTTATCAATTTATGTTTTGAGATTTACCAGTTCTTTCGGATCAATTTTATGGTTTCTCGCTTTGTGATTTTGTCAATTCAATTCATAGTGACGATGGATTGGATTTTCATGTTCCGTTGATTTATATTGTTTAATGATTCTACCGCTTTCGTTTAATTCTGTTCTTGGAGATGGATTGATGATTATGATTTATCGCAATTAGATTTAGATTAGGATTGACAAACCCTATGAATAATATGATTGCATATGCTTTTGTTTATCGCTTTTGATTTATCGCTTTCAGTAGTTCAACTAGGGATTGACAACCCCGGTTTAGATTTATCGCTTTATTAGTATAGCTCGGGATTGACAACCCCTAGCTTGGGATCTTTGTTTAATTCTCCGTATTTCAATTCTGTATGTTCCAAACCCCGTTGGCATTAGAGTGTTTAGGATTTAATTGATTTACGTGTGCGACACGAACAATAAGCCTGTTAAGTTTTCCTTGAGAGCGACTTGGGTTAACTTATCACGCTACGATTACCTCGCATTTATTGCGAGTAAATTTGAGTGTGTTTTAGCTCGATCAAGTCTTGCATACTATCGGGGACCGGGTACTACGAGAACCCATATATATATATATATATATATATATATCCATTTTATCGTGAGAACAAAAATATGAATTATGTGTGAAAGTTGATGAATCCAGATGGAAAAGTTACTGAATCTAAAAAAATGGATGTTTTCCCGCACATGAGATTCGAACCCTGGGTGTAAATTTCAAATATTTTGATTAAGCAACTTTATCAATGGATGCATTATTTATCATAGCAATTCATTTTGTTCTAGCAATTTTAAATGATTCTTAGTTCTCACGTCATTATATAAATATATATATATATATATAGAGAGAGAGAGAGAGAGTGTGTGTGTGTGTGTGTGTGTGTGAGGTTCAAATAAGAACCAATTTTTAACGTGAGAACTAAGAACCACGAAAATTTTTTACGAACAAAATGAATTTGCTATGAAAGTTAATGAATATGTTGGGAAAGTTACTGAAACCAAAAATTCCGAATTTTCACCCAGGGTTCGAATCCCATGAGGCGAAAATTTCACTTTTTTTGGATTCGATAATTTTCCAACGGATTCATCAAGTTTCACATTGAATTCATCATTTTTGTTCTCACGTTCTCACAATAAAATGGTTCTTACGTTAACCCTCCCTATATATATATATATATATATATATATATATATATATATATATATATATATATAGGGTTGGTTATGGTGAGAAAACTCCTTAATGTGCGAAAATAGGAATAGTAACACATCTTTCATATTTGTGTAGCACAATCGAATTACTATATTACACATCTTAGTTTAGCACATATTTCATCCATTAAGTAGCACATATGCTAAATATATTAGTTTATCACATCTTTCATTCAATGTAGAAGCACAAGAAGAGTTCTAGTCTTTGCACAATAATCCATGTAGCACACAAAACACAAAGCATAGCACACCTAAAATTAAATCCGACCATTGATATAGCAAATCAAAGGCCCAGATTCATTCCTATTTCCTACCAAAATTATCATTTCTTACTCGATCCATCTCCTATATATATATATATATATATATATATATATATATATATATATATATATATAGGTTGGGTTCCGTAGTATCCGGTCCTCGGGTAGTGCGTAGTACCCAATCTAGACCACACAATACGTTCACGTGGATAACCTAGATAAGCGACACGTGGCATGATATTTTTATTTTTTATTTTAATTTTCGTTTAAGGGTAAGATAGTAATTATTTCTTCTTCTTCTTCTTCTTCTTCTTCTTCTTCTTCTTCCTTGCTGCAAATTATTTTTGTTCGACGGAGAATAAAGAGAAGTAGATTACGACGATGACATGGTGGAGGCGGTCCAGGCAGCGACAATGACGCGGTGGAGATGGTTGTGGTTGTGGCGTTCATGATGGTAATGGTTGGGCAGTGGTTGTAGTTGCCTGAAATTTAAGAAAAAACAAGAGGATTTTGAAGAGAAGGTTGAATGATCGAGATGGAGGATGATTATGGTGGTGTTTAAGACGAAGTTCGTCAAAAACCGAAGAAGGAGGCTGTGTTTTATGGTGGAGTTAGTCGGAAATCGGAGAATGAGATAAATTGGAGAAGGAGACGGTGAGATGAAGATCTAGCAAAGAATATGCATATTAATACACATAAACCTGCATAACAATACACATAAACATGCATATTACAAAACAGAAACATGCATACTATTAAACAATAAATGCATACTACGAAACACAAACATGCATGCTTTAAAACAGAAACTCATAGGCTTTTCATTCTCGACATCTCTCTTTCTCTCTTCTCCAATATGTACAAACATTTTTCTTGTTGATCATTTGTTATTTTTTCGAATTATAAAGCTAAAATCAACCAATCTAAATGAGAGAATAGGTTTGGGATAAATCAATCTAATATGCATTTTATGTTTAACATAATGCGGTTTTACGTTCATGCGTGTCACGCTTTTGGTTTTAAAACATGCATGGTTTGTTTTCTATATCACATAACAAAAAAATTATGCAATTTTGTATTCATCCGCATGCAATTTTATGCATAACAATATGCAGCTTTATGTTCAATTACATGCAGTTTTATGTTTAATTACATGCATGATTTGATTTTCTGTATTACATAACAAACCAAATTACTAATTTACCCTTCATATGAAAATCGTGAAAATGAACTTTAAAATCCGAAAAATCTCAACCATATGATCTATGAGATGAGTGGATGAGATTGAGTCTTCACATCTTCACAGAACTAGGGTCTTATTTGATCCTCTCCTATATATATATATATATATATATATATATATATATATATATATATATATATATATGCATGTGTGTGAAGTAGTTATTGTAAAAACCATCATTAACTTATAAACTACTGAACTTATGAAATCGTTTGAATTTATCGTGAAAGTATTAGAATTCAACAAAATAAAAATTCGTTCCTCATGAGATTTGAACTCAGGTGTTTGAATTAATCAAGTAAGATGATGGATTTACAGCAGATCAAGACTGAAAATTGTTCCTATATTATACTTTAAAATTGATTTGTTTTTCATCAAATCTATTTATATTTAAAGTTTAATTTTAATTATTTAGCTCAAACATCTCTTTGGAATTCTTGAAATCATGTCTGTTACATGTGCGCGCGTGAGAGAGAGAGAGAGAGAGAGTCTTATACTATATAGTTGCAGCTAACAGAATATAGTTGAACTAATCAATCCAAATAGTTATTTTCAATTATCGATAAAAATTTCTAAAGAGAAATCAATCAGCTCTTCTTAATTAAAATATGCAGGATCGAGATTTTAAAGAATATAACGTGAAGATTGTGGGGGAGAATATTCAAACATGTGTAGCAGCTATGGTTAGACTTTATTAAATGTACATGAACCTATGTATATATATATATATATATTGTATTTTATTTCGCTATAAACAATTACTGCACCACACACGTCACATATTCAAAATGGGCAGGAAACAATCATGGCTCGACTAATATTTTTAT
This sequence comes from Salvia rosmarinus, assembly GCA_036937905.1. Lineage (NCBI taxonomy): Eukaryota > Viridiplantae > Streptophyta > Magnoliopsida > Lamiales > Lamiaceae > Salvia > Salvia rosmarinus. The sequence goes on along the minus strand of CM072815.1, from coordinate 71,645,877 downwards.
TTATATTTTCTTTTTGTTTTGTGTAACGACACTTAGAAAGTATTTACTTCTCATAATTAACATTTTAAATGATTGACTATTTGATGGATTAAATGTGTGATAATATAATTTTTATTTATCAATCTTTTGTTTACTACAAAAGATTAGTGAAGTATTAAAATTGGAATAAATAATTTTCCTTTTATTTGGATAATTATTTCAATCATACATATATTGGTTGGATTAAAATTAATTAAGAACAATTCAAATGATTAAAATAATCTCGGGCTTTGGGATATCTTCAAATATTAATCCTTAAAAATAAATATTAGATTAAGTTAGATTAATTTTATCTATCTAACCTAATCATATAAAGTAAACACCACATTAGACCAAGAAAAATATCCCGAGATATCTTAGATTGATTGGATGAGTTTTTTCCCCTCAATTGTTGACTCCTAACATTTTTGGAATTTTATTCCATAATACAAATTTTAACTACATTTCATTAAAAATCAAGGTATAATATTTGTTTAGATTTGGATTCTCATCGAGTGCGTATAATCAATCTGTTGCTTGTCTAACTTATCCTCTTATTAGATTTAAATCCAATTACTGCGATTATAATTTGAATTGCATTTATAGATATGAGGTTATTGGGAATGAATGGCCACTTCAATTTATTTGATTTATTTAGTGCCAACAAGAAGCCATCATCTCAATTTATTTTATTGATTTTTTCTTGAATCTATATTAATCTAGATAATTTGATTCTAATGTATTAGTAGGTAGAAAAATAATGATGATTTGCCGACATATCAAGCTTGACTTATCGAGGGTTAATACATTTCATGCGATATTTAATTGTTGTGGTTTTCATTAATATTCTTCTTGAAAATAATATTTCTTAAAAAAATTCAAATAAACGGATTTTGAAATCCTTTGAATCGGAAACATTTGTAATTCTCCAGATTTAGAGTGAATTTATTTTTCCAAGTTATAAGTCTCAGATTAATTGATCGGTAACGGTAGATATACAATTATTATTATTTATTTAAAGATCAATTTTATCGCAATTGTTATATAACCAATATATTTAATTTTATCGCAATTGGTATCTAACAAATATATTGCAATTTTCTGAATCATAACAAAAAGAGTTAGAAAACATTGTTTTGATAATGACCACACTAAAAAATTAATATATTATTGTGCGACTTGTGTGCAATATGCCATTATGTTTATCATATTATTATAATATTATAGCAAATTTATATATACGGTGGCAATATGCATACATATTCCACAAGCGTTTTCAATTAATATTTACACTGGAACATTGACACTGTTGTTATATATACAAACTACATTATCATTCAATAACATGCCACTAAATAATGTATGTCTTTTAAATCTCGAGTGTAACTCATGATTTTGAGCTCAATTATTGTTCAAACTAATTTAAAAAATTTAGTTTCCAAAAATATGAATTAACACCTGACTTACAATTATAACCATATACATAAGGAGCTAAGATTATTAGACAAGGAATAATATTGAATACACGCTAAAAAAAGAAAGAAAGAGTATCTAAGTATGTACATACTAGCTACTTTCCAATATTCGAATACTCATTAAGATCTCGAAATTAACATGACGGCGTCGCAAAAGGTGGCGAAGGGCGGTGCTATCTACACCGGCAGTACCAACCATCTAATTGCTATTCGTACTTGTTAACCTACCTCTAATCCTTTTCACCCAAACTTAAGCAAATGTAATTAGCCTTACCACCTATACTTTATTCCCTTAATTATCCATCCCTGTTGCTTAATTAAACTAATACTCTCTTTCTCATAGCCCACTGTTCCGACTTTACTTGGACTAATTAATTAGTGCAAATACCAAAAACGTTCATTAGAACACACAAAATAAATTATACAGGTTATCCATTAATGTTCACGTCATAGAGTCGACTATCAGCATAAATATGTATAAAACAGTAGTTAATTGTGTCAGAAGTAATACGATCATATCAAACATCTGGATGGTTATTATTTTGAAACAAATGTAATCTAATGAAAAGAAAAAAGAAATAAAATGATTTGATTATGCTACACTGTAAATAAGTTTTACATTTCTCATTAAATTTGTTAAACGTTCTCTCTCTCTCATTTTCCTTCATTTCACACTCAACATCAAACTGGCCAACCATTTTTCTCGCACTTTCAGTGTGTGTGTTTGAGTTTGACCCGTCGCCACCTACCGGCAGCTTCCTTCCTCTGCTCCAATGGCGGACCCACCACCCCCAGAATTTCCTCTCAGCTCTCTCTTTTCATTTAATGGCGTAAAAAAAGTGCAAAGCTTTTAACTGCCTCTGTTTGAGAGCCACCACTTATTTAATCTCTCTTCTTCTCTTCTTTCACCCTTTTTTTCCACCTCCCAAAACCCTACTCATTTTCGCAATCCCAGCTGGGGAGCAAGCGATGAAAGAGAGAGGAGCGGCTATCTTTCTTTTTTTTGTCTGATTTGGAGGAGATGATACTGATCTTTTTCATGCTCTCCCAAAGATCCTCTCTTTTTTCCTCTCCAGCTTTTGCAACCATCACTTTCTGCTTGCTGCTAGTTTACCAACTCCATCATTAACACTTTAAACACCTCTCTCCCTCTCTCTAGAAAGGTCATGGATTCTGGCAATAGTGGGAGTATGCAGTCATCCAGCGGCGGCGACGATCAGGAATTCGATTCCAGCTCCTCTTTCTTAGACGCTCCTCATCATTTCGGCTCAATCTCCGCCGCTGCCGCGCCGCCGCAGTTTCTTTCTCACCAAAACCCCAATTTCTTCGATCCTAGTCTCTCGCAGAATCTTGATCACGGCGGCGGCTACGCCAACGACACCGATCTGATTTGGTCGAGGGGGTTGAGATCCGACATGCACGCCTTCTCCAACCTCGGGAACTCGTCGCTACCGTTGCGGCCTCAGCAGATTCCGGCACCGCCGCCCCGCAGCAGGCTAGCGCGGCGAGGAACCCTAAGAAGCGGACGCGGGCGTCGCGGCGGGCTCCGACCACTGTGCTCACCACTGACACCACCAACTTCCGGCAAATGGTGCAGGAGTTCACCGGCATCCCAGCCGCCCCCTTCTCTGGTGGCTCCCCCTACTCGCGGAGGCTCGATCTGTTCTCCGCCGCCTCCGCCCTGAGGTCCGCTGCCCATTTAGACGGCCTCGGCCCGCTCTACCCGCTCCGCCCCGCCGCGCATAAAATCCTCTCCCCATTCTCCTCCTCCTCCGCCGCGCCGCCTCCCTTACTCAACTCCACCATGATCGACTCCATAGTTCCGACGACGACGATCACCAACACCAATAGCGCGTCGACATCGAACAATTTTCAGCAGTACCAGCACGGCATTAATCCACAGATGAATTTCTCGAATTTGAGCGGTTTCCTGAGCCGCGACGGGGTGCCTCCGCCGCCGCGCAGATGAGGGGTGACGACGATCTGAGCAGGTGGAAAAGTGGAGAAACATTGAGAGATAATGATGCGATTCAGGAAAATTTGGTGGAATTTGATAGCAACAACAACAATATTAACAGCGGGGAATAGGAGAATTACAATTTGAATGTTGCAGAAAAAGGGATGGGAAATGCTGCTGCTTCCACTGCTGAAGGTACGGTTGCTTCATGGATTTGTCCTTCCGATTAATTAAGTCTTATTTTTCTTTTCGTTTTTGTAGATTAATTATGGATTAGTACACATGAATATGTTTTGGGTTTTAGTTTTTTCCCCTTTTGAAGGATTATCACTCTTTTACGTGATTTTTCTGATATTTTTTTCTTCTTTTATTTGAATTTTGGCTTAATGTAATAGTTTGTAGTACAGTGATGCGGCTGCTGTTACTGTTCTTGTAAATATCTAAAGTTGCAATTATTTATATATTTTTTGCGCCTGCATCAATTAATGTCGGATCATATTGGTAGCATTACCAAGAAAATGAAATGTGAGATTAGAACGTGAGAAAGGGACAAAATGTGGCGTTTTGGAGCTTAATTAACTTTTCGAAAAATATCAATATTATTTTTCACATCTTATTGATTCCTCCCACCCACCCCCACCCCCACCCCCATTTGAGAGAAAATGATAAATTGGAGAATATACATAAAATAATATGGATTGTATTAGCTCATGCCATGTCCAAATTCTGAGTATTTGGACAGCGACGAAAATAATTTTGAAAAGTCATTTTGAGATATTATATAGGAGCCCAACTTATATACCCAACTATCAAAATTAACTACTACCTATATCCAACCTAAAATTAACTACACCTCATATAAAACATATTAAAATTATATTTTAACAAACATATTTCAAAATTGCGTTGACGTCTTCCATGGGTGAATCGATTCTCTTTTTTACGTGCATTGACAACTCATTTTTTCGTGCGTTGACAACTCGTATTAAGTTAAAACAACATCGAAATAACGCGTGATTCGGTTTTTCTTCCAAAATTTGAAACACTTCTTCTTCTTCTTCGCAAATTTCTCCAAAATTTGAAACACTCTCGTCATTTCAGATTTAGATTTCACATTTCAAAATTTCTTGCAAGCCATTTGATTTAGATTTCACATTTCAAAATTTCTTGCAATTGTCTTCACCTTCCATTCCCATTCAGTGAATTTCCATTCTCAATCCCATTCCCATTCCGTTCGCAATATTGTAGAATTTTCATTCACACATTCAGTCGAAATCTTGAAGAACAAGAGGTAATTCTCGCATTTTAGGCCAAAATATCCTCAAAATTGAAGTTTCGGTCGAGAATTAGTTGTTTCCGTCGATAGGAACAACAATTTCGATAGAAAACTTCAATTGGTCGACCGGAACAACAAATTAATTCATTTCTTGAATTAATTTGTTGTTCGATCGACAATCAATTCCTGATCGAGGAAGGCGTCTCCTGTCGACAAGCCTTCCTCGACCGGAAACTTCAATGGTCGACCGGAAACAACAAATCTCGATAGGACAACAAATTATTCAATTTCTTGAATTAATTTGTTGTTTCCGTCGACAATGAAGTTTCCGATCGAGGAAGCTTCTCGGTCGATCGGAAACATTGATTTTCTAATTTACGCATATCAATTTAATTTTAATTTAATTTTCTAATAATTAGTTATTAATTGAATTTTGTAATAATGCGGGAACCATATTTTACAATTATTTTCGAAGGAGCAGTGACAATATGTCGGACTTACTGGTATGTTTTCGTGTATATTATTTTGAAACATAGTTATGCGACCGTATGTATATTTTGTAATTGAGATATTTTTCGACTTATAGTATGTATATTTTGGATAAATGATGTATATTTTGGATAAATGTTGCTAAATGTGATTGAATATGAGTAGTTAATATTTGAACGATTGAATATATATGACTAGTTAATACCGATATGGCTTGAATAATCTGATTGAATAAATAGTGTTTATGGTTTGTATGTTTTCGATTGAATGAGATATTTGTTTTGGCTTGAATAATATTTCGAACGATTGAATATGAGTAGTTAATACCGATATAGCTTGAATAATGTGATTGAATAAATAGTGTTTATGGCTTGTATGTTTTCGATTGAATGAGATATTTGTTTTGGCTTGAATAATGTGATTGAATATGTAAAATCATTTGAAATTTCAACTTTGGATTAGCATTGAATTGTTGTATGTTGTGTAATATGTGGTATTGATATAATTGTAGGTTCCTGTTTTCTTGAGGCCTACCACGATAAATGTGGTGGCGGATGTAAAGACTTATTATAGGGTGATTATTTTAAATATATTAAGAATGTCTTGCTAGATAAGGCGTGAAGAGTTGGTAGATATGTTTAGGGGGTTGCTTTGGTCATCGATTGATTGGACTCCGGGCTAAGTCTAGTTTTCTTTGCACCATTTAGTCTCCCGTCGACAGATAGCCCTACGCATCCGGAGATGTATTTTTCATCAATGGAAGATATATATGTTTTCGATTAAAGATTATGCTCTACCACCGGCGCGCAATTTGGGTCATCATCATTTGATCCCACACTAGACTACGACTTGGCGACGTTGAGGTCTATAGTCTTTTTGCGGGGCACAGATTACATTCGTAATCTAGTAGATAGATTTAGTAGTAGTGATTTTAGTGATGATGTAGATCTTCGTCACTATTTACGTGTAGCCCACGTTATTACCCTCTATGGGTTCGTATTTGGATACGATCGGGGAAGATAATAGCTGATTGGGCTTGGGCATTGGTTGACGATCCGGGCGTTTTGCCGATTTCCGTAGAGGCCTCTACGATTACGGATATTGAGATATTATCTGACCAGCATGTCGACCTAATGCTCAATACCACTTTTACGGACCGATCTGGGCACTATATGCTTGGTCACTCGAGATCATACCGAGCTTGGGAAGTATAGGTGGGGCGTACATCAATCCCACAACGTGTCAAGAGTGTTGAGGTGGAAGTTCAAGAGTAGGATTTCACCGTGACTTCTGATCACTTTTGAGCAAGAGGTATTGAATTTTATTATAATTTTAAATCATGTATGAGGTATTGTATTTATTAGAATATTAAATAACATCTTTCAATTTATTGTAGGTCGGTTATCATCTCACATCCATCGAGCGGACTCATTCGAGGTTAGCACCGTTCTTGGGTGTCATCTCACACCTCTCTCCTCGGTGTGACTTTTGTTATACCGTCAAATCCTTTGAGGAGGGGCGACGTTCCCTTCTCGTGGTGTGTCTCATCCACCTCCGGTGGATGAGCCTCGACGTAAACGTCGAGTTCAGGAGGGCTCCACGGTTTGTTGAGGATCACGATCTTTCGGGGTCTCCATCGAGCGAGCCTCGAGCCTTCACCTTCGATACCCGGCCGAGGACATCGTCGGTTGGGTTCGTTGAGTTCCGGTTGTTGATGAGCTGCGGCCATATGTGGATAGCCGTCCATCGGTTGAGAGGCGGATACGGGAAGAGCACCCGGGAGGCGGCTTCATCGACGGTGGTGGTCGGCACCTGTATGCGTCTTAGTTCGCCGATCGTCGTTGGATTCTGGAATCTATCAGGAATCTGTCCGGAGGGAGGAGCGAGCGGTCTGACGCATCGAGAGGTCTATCAAGACAAATTTATTCCAAAGATAAAGAAGTGGTTTGAAAACCTCTTAGAGAAGAGTCGATGTGGTTGCACACATAGGATGATCTGACCACATGCACTCATGTCCCACGTCGTCCGGCGGCGGCGACGAGAGAGGTGAAGATCGAGAGACCACATCACCGCCAGATCGGATGTCCCCGAGGCGGTGGACATATTGAGCCGGTGAGGACCTTGCATCGGCCAGTGATCCCTCCCGCTACTCTCACGGATCAATGGTACGATCCCCGAACTACATCTCATCATTCCATGATGGGACTGGACCTATTTAGTGATCGGCGCCTCGAGGACGTCGTGAGGCGGACTTTCGAGCCGTCTGCAGCAGCTGGAGGCAGTAACTATTAAGTCTCATATTTGGCGGTTTATAATATTTCATTATATTTGTTATGTTTTCATTTTCTCTAAATTAAATGTTTGTAGTTCGGGATCCGGAGGGTGAGCAGACACGGAGACCTTCGGTGTAATGAGGTCACCATCGTGAATAGCCCGATGCCACGTCCATTATCCGATGATACATTAGTAAATTACCGGCGTTTCTTGAACACAAATAAAGCGATGGTGGTTGTTCGAGTCTTGATCGACAAGTCGAGTTGCATTTTTCGTGAATATCGAAAATCGAGGCGTTTTGATGTTGGCACGTTTTTATACAATATGCTTCGTTTTTTTAAGTACATCTACTTATATTGATATGTATCCTAAAATAATTTTGCGGTCGTCGATCTATTCATGGTGTATTTGAGGATGAGACTCGATCCGGGATCGACTTATTGGATGGGGTGGATTATCAAACACAATCATCCTCGATACTAGTTTTTTCGTAAGTCTTTAATCTGATCAATATATAGTATATATGTGTAGTATCTCTAATTAATTAATTTTCAATGTTGAATAGATGTTTTGCAAAATTCATGGTCCGAGGTACACGCAATCCTTAAGTCCCTACATTCAAGACCGCGTGAGGCACCATTGATCATGACCCCGAGAGCATTGTTTACATGGCGCCACCACCAGCGCATTGGATAGCGATTGTCCTCGGCATGGCGGGTTATACATCATGGTTACGTGCCACGCGGTAACCTTATTTAATACAATAAATATTAATTTATCTAAATGGTTACGTGTCCTTGTTTATTTTATCTAAATATTAACTTTTATAGATCATTATCCTTGCGTCATCGAGCGACGTTTCGTGATAGTGCGGCGTGGATATGCACTCGGTCATTCGTCTTGTTTGACTCGCGTATTTGGAGGATGGACCGGGATCAAGTGGATCGAGGATGATGGACTTCGTGTGCTGACTAGATTATTGCGGCCGTTTCTTCTCTTCACTAGATGGTTCGAGGCTAACTCCCACGGATATCACCATGGAATAATGATGCGGTTATTACAGCAGCCTCTTGGTATTTGACCAGAAGACGATTTGGTGATGGTCCATTTGCGTGCATGATGTGGAACGTCTTATTTACAGTTCACCGAGCATCGAATGGGGTATGTCTAATGTTGTAGCATATAGACATAAAGTAGGTGGGAATATATATGAGATATGTGATCCAAGAAGAGGAGGAAGGAAGAGGAAGATGAAGAGGTTGAAATTAGCATGTACTTGTATATTGGTATGTATTTGTATATTGATATGTATTGGTATATTGGATGCAAATGGATGTTCATATTATTTATCGAATATTTGATTATCGATAGTTATTAATCCTCGTGACAACAACTTAGTATTTAACTTTCGAAGCTAAGATCGTTGAATGAATTTGTGTCTTTGTTTTGAAGAATCATAGCTCAATGAAATAAGTATTACATAACACAGAAAAATGAAACAGACGTTATTCGAACAAACAAACAAACTACTGTGAAGATCAAAGTTTTTCACCGCTATTCAAACAAACAAACAAACTTCATCGCTCAAGCTTCTTCTTTTCTTTTTTTGATAAAGATTAATGTTTTAGTTAGTGAGATATATATGTGTTACGACGGATTGTTGATGTTTAGCGACGGATATTTTCGTCATTTGTTACATATTTTTTCTAGTGTCAATTCAATTCAATTCAATTTGATTAAGTTAAAATAATAATAATGTTAATAATATCTTTACATGAATGTTTTCTTTCATTACAATGTCACTGTCTCGGATAAGTAAGGACACTTCCGACGCGTATGAGATTCATTACCACACAAGCTACATGTCCGTAGTGCACGACTTCTACTACTCGATCCCACTTACGATTGGATGGCGATATCGACCCACTTTCGGCGCCCAGCCTAACGGACTCTATTAGGAGGCATAAGCGTAATTCCAAAGCAACATCGGAGGAGCAGGTCCAGTAGATCGTGGTGAGCAGGATTGATCCGATCTGGTATGCTTGGCTAGCTTTGCGGAATGGTAGTACTCCCCACATAGTTAGATATATGGTGACCTTTATGACTAAAAATTTATATAATCAATTATATGTAAGTGAAATCAATTTGATCAAAAAATTAACATAATTAAACTTAAATTAGTACCATATAGTTGCAGTGACATGAGAACACGGTATCATATCCATGTCCCACTCCAAACACGCATGCGATTGCGTATTGAGATTGACTCGAATGTTTTGCTTCGTGCTTGACTTTGAAAGTGGAGTCGATGAGGGGACTACATCGTGTCTGCGTGATAGTTCCATTGATACCATCGTCTTCGCGTTGCTTGAGGGTCAATTCACCGCGTACCTCTTTCTTTGCTTCATGTCTCTCGTGAACCATTTTTACGTAATGTGACGGATTGCCTCAATCATTGAGCATATTGGCAATCGTCAGCCCACAATATTCGAGAATTGAATGATTCGGCAATGTTCGATGTCATAAAGCGTAGCGCTAACGGGCACGCGTGATCTAGCCCACTTCGCACTCCAACCTCCACCAACTTGGTATATGCGCCACTACCATCGGCCTTCACGAGACTTTAACATAGCCATCGCTTTTCAAAGTGTGTATCTTGCACGCATAAGCGGCTTTACGAAATAACTGCGGATGGTTGCCCAAGCGGGGTGATTTTTTCAGAGATGGTAGTAGCATAATCCGTGTGTTGCATCGGGGTGAACACTTGACCGCGTTCATTATCTTGACATGGGCATCTCAAACAATCAACATCTCGGATTTGATCCATAGCGGCTTGTAGTCGAGGCGAAACCAAGTCCATGAGACATCATTCTCGATCGGACCAATTCCATAAGCTAATGGAAAAACTTGCTCGTTGCCGTCCTTTGTCACGGCAACGAATAATATCTTTTATTGCGGCCGCTTCAAGCGCATCGTCGACTACAATCACGGGTCGGAGGCACAATGTGTCGCCTTGATCTGCATGAACCGAGGCGACAAAGAGGTGGCGGAACCGACCATCGATCCAATATCCAAGTCGGTCATCGAACAGGATTGCTCATCCGTAACATATGCGAGATAACTCGGTAGTAGCTGAAATGATTCTTCATGTCCACCGTATATCATCTCGATCGCCCTATTACGGGCTCGCATTGCTACATTGTATGTAACGTGTACACGTACTCTCGGCGCAAATCGGCCATAATGGACCTCGGCTTTAGCACTTCACCGTCTTCGCGTATTTTTCGTGATATGTATGCGCAATTACACGGGCATTAACCTTCCTTACTCCGATATTCACTGGGTTACGTGCGCAAGTATGTATAGCATCAAACTTGCGGACAAATCAAAATCCACCTTCACTGCGATGCACGTGGTAGAAAAGGACACGATTATGATATCGACATTTGAATGTAATCCTCGAATTATCGGATCGAGGAATAACAAATTCTACTCGGCGTTCCAAATGCCGCCCCACGGATATCTTGATTCGCCCTTGTTGTCGAAGATGGAACCTTCGCTCATTCGTGAGTGCGGAACCGAGTCGGAGGGGCGAGCAAAGAGATTAGCGAAGCATCATGAGGAATAACGAGGACTAGCCGTTGCTCATCTCCTCAACTTCTTACGGCTCTAGGCCTCCTCGTGCTCTTGCGTGTTACTCGCATAATCGTAGATAGAAGCTTCCGAATCCACCCTCTCGGCGGATCCATCGTCAAACTCTACAAATGAGCCATAGCTCACCAAAGCGACTCATGATCTTCTTCCTCTTCATCGACTGCTTTCATCTTCTTCTTCTTCAGCGTAGTCGTCGTCATCGCTGTCCTCAACAAGTGTATCACCCACGGTTGTGGTTGCGGCATATGTTGGGAAGCAATTCTGGATGGATCCATGTGTTGCGGCATATATTGAGATGTATCGACATCAAACCAATCGAGATGATGTAAATTGTTGTGTCAACGACGATCGAGCGATATGTTTTGGGAAGTGTAGTCATATGTTGGCGAGGATGGTATCTCAAGCGAAGGTCTATATAGTTCTTGCTCCGATTGGGATGTGTCGGCATCGTGAGTCACATAGACCTCTGCTTGGGCATCATGAGCCAATCGAAAAGTTGATCATCATTACTCAAAGTAATTTGATAATTCTACCACTCCGAGATCTCGATAGATAATGCAGTTGGTAGGTTGTACTCAACGAATTTCCCAACATAATTTGATTAATCATCTCTATGAACTCCCAGATAATTACATTGTCCATTCGAACAAAGGCATTTGGTGATACATGATGTAACATAAAGAAGGATCCCATCGCCTCCATATCGAACAATAATGTTCTTCCATCCCGACATCTATAACAAATACAAGATTACATTAACAGAAATATACAGTCTTAATATGATTTTTCTAATGTACAAAACAAATATACATTCTAATCAAATATACAAATAAGAAAAAAATAGCAATCTAATTAAATAATTAAAGTCTCTTACAATAAATTCATTAAAAGGGGACTTATCTAATAAGCAATTATGTCGGCACTTATCTAAGCGAATTATCCAATAATTATATCCAATTATCTAAGCGAATTATGCAATAATTATAAATAAGCGAAAACAATGGAATTATCTAAACAAATAAGCAAAACAAATGTAAACAAAATTAACAATAATTAATGTAAACAAAATTAACAATAATAAATCTAAATAAAACTAACAATAAGAAATCTAATATCATAAACAACAATAATTCGAAGATTATCCTAATTGATTTCATTTAAAATTAATTTCGGATTATCCTAATTGATTTCATTTAAAATTAAAACAACAACAATAATTGAAGATTATCATAATTGATTTCATTTAAAATTAATTTCGTGGATTATCTAATTGATTTCATTTAAAATTAAAATTAAGGAATTGGTCGGCCGGAGAGAGGATTTTAACTTAATTTAATTAAAGTATGAATTAATTAGTTATTTACATTATAATTAATTACTATATTCATCCTAATTGAAAACTTAAGATAAGTACACTAAAATTATCCTAATTGAAAAGACTTATATGATAAGTTCATTTAATATTAATTTCTAAAACTAAAAATCTATCTCGATTGAACACATTGATGTCTCCCATCGATATTTGCTTGTTTTCAATCGTAGGAGACATCAATTAATAACTAATTAATAATTAGTATTAAATTGATTGACAATTGAAGATTCGGTCGACAATTGAAGATTCGATCGTAGGAATCATGATTAAATAAGTTGTTTTTATTATAATTCTTCTTTCCTCGATAGGAATCAATCAAAAATAATTTAAACGTAAAATCCATCTCTCGGTCGATGATTCCATGATTCGGTCGATCGGAATCATGGTATCATCGACAGGAGATGGATTTTTACGTTAAATTATTTTTTTAAAAACCATGATTAAATGATTTAACTATTATATATCTGAATTATGCAATTAATTTAATTATGCTATTATAAAAACATCTAATTTCACCTAAGCGAATTATATCCAATTATATATACGAATTATGCAATAATTATCTAAGCGAATTATATCCAATTATGTATCACGAATTATGCAATAAATTCAAAACACTAAACGAACTATCCAATTAATTTAATTATGTAGATGAATTATATAAATTATGCAATAAATTCAAAACACTAAGCGAATTATCCAATTAATTTAATTATCTAAGCGCAATAATTTATCCATACCAATAAACAATAATAAATCTAAACTAAATTAACAATAATAAATCTAAACACAAATTAATATCATAAACAACAATAAATTCAAAACATGTATAGAAAATAAATAAAATTCGAATAACTTACTTGTTGAGACATAGGCTGCGGTTACGGATTGAAGAAATAAATTTGAAAATTTTGAATATAAAATCGAAATGAGCGAGCGAAAATTAGAGGAGCAAGAGCAAGAGCAATTGGTTGGATTTGTATTTGTTACCATCGATTGTATAAATAGGAGAAATTGGTTCGATTATTGGTGGTCAAATCTTTGTTCAACATTTTTCCGCAATTTTTAGCATTTATTTGTCTTCTTCAATTTTACGCAATTTTAGTCGTAGCTTTTACTTTTCGTAGTACTATTTTATGCAGTATTAATTAATCTGTAAATATTAAGGATAATTTCAATATTAAATATTTCAAAATTAATAAGTTGTGAGTTGTGTAAGTGGATGAAAAAAAATTAATATTTTATTAAAAGATTGGGTTAAATTAGATTGAATATAAATATTAATTTAAATATCATACATTCAATTTAAATTAATTAGTATTAAATTAATTTGATATATCTTGTTTATTAATATTTTATTAAAGATTGGGTTAAATTAGATTGAATATAAATATTAATTTAAATATCATACATTCAATTTAAATTAATTAGTATTAAATTAATTTGATATATCTTGTTTCGGTCAAAAATGGCTGATTCGGTCGACCCTTTTATGTTTCGATCGACCGGATACATGAATAAATAATTTGTATTAATTTCATCATAAAATTGAAGTTTTGATCGATAATTCCTCTCTCCGTTTAACCATTTTATGTTTCGGTCGACGGAGATAGGAATTAATTAAAATTATTATTTTCATTTTAAAAATTCAAATTCGATCGATGAAATCCAAAATTTGGTCGATGATTCCTTGATTCGATCGATCGAAACAAGGAATTGTCGGCGAATTTTGGATTTTTTGTTAATTAATTTTTGATTCATTTATGTTTTTTTATTTAAAAAACATGATTCGATGATTTAATTATTATTTTTCTCACACTTTTAACATGATTAAGTGATATATAAAAACATGATTCGGAATATATAAAGTAATTTAACATAATAATATCGAATACTGAAAATAATTTATGATCATTTATTGATTCACGTGTTTGTTATGTTTGGTCGGTGTTATGTCGATTTCACATCGAAGACCGCACAAAGACTCAATAGATATATATTAAAAATGGCATTTGGGTATACACTATCAAATTTGAAATATGGATATAGGTTGTACACACTTTTGTAAAAATGTGTACTTGTATATATTTCCCTATTATATATTCCCTATCCAATGCATCTAATAATAAATATAATAGGGTTCTTATAAGAAAAATCTTGTGCGACCGAATTGATCTAGAGCGGATACATTTTTTTGTTACATGAATTTTTTTAGCATTTGGCCTTTATTTAAAATACTTTTTTAATTTAGGACTAGTATTCCAAAAGTCATCAACCTTAGCCAATTTCACAAATGCAAAATGACCTTCATTATATAAATAAAGACAAATTTTTAAACCTTTAAACCTCAATTACGTTTTCGATATATATAAAAAAAAACAATAAAACAAAAGCATTGTATGACTTTATGGAAGATTACGTAGTTTGGAGTAATCTCTCGCAAGATATAGAAATTTGTACACATTTATATCATTTTTTCTCAGTTTTATGCTGTTAATGTTCTTTTGTGTGTAGCTAAATGTGACAATCCATTTAATGATGCGCTCATTGACGAATATGGTTAAGTTCTCATAATTTCCATTCATTGATATTTATATAAAATGTATGCTGTATGTAATTTATACATATACCAATATATGAATAACATTAATTAACAATAACGAAGATATATAATATCATTGAATTATGGTTTGTGATCAATGCTTTGTAAAATGAAAATATTGTATACGGGCACTACACAAAAAATACGAAGGAACTATCTTTGTTTTTTAGTTATTTTCAAGTGAATAAAATTAGTTATTTTTTAGTTAAGTAAATAAAATTACTTCGTTGAATAAAATTAGTTAATAATACATATTATAAACCCTTGAAAACGGCATAGGTCAATTTTGTTGTCGAATAAATTTTTATATAAAAGGAAATATGCAAAAAGGACAGAAAGTTGTGTATAAAAACAAGCTTCTGATTCACACACGACGCATACCTAGCCCTTAAAAGGGATTAACTAAAAATATCTAAAAACAAACGAGTCTCTCCGACAATTTTTTTTATAGTTAATTAATGGAACAGTGAAAAGATGCCATCAACTTAATTACTAATTAAAAATATAATAATAAGCATTTTATGTAAACAATAGAGAGATGGCAAATCATCTTTCAAATCAAAACAAAAAATAAATTAGATTAACTATTCGATTTAAATAAACATATATATATATATATATATATAGGGTTGTGTTCCCGTATTACCCGATCCCTAGATAGTATGTAGTACCCAATTTAGACCATATATTTTGAACACGTGGCAACTCATTTTCTTTCTTTTTTATTTTATTTTCGCAAGGGGCAAAATGAGAAGAAATCAAATCAGACTTCTTTTTCTCCTCTTTGGTGGCAACGGACGACGCCGGAGACGACGACGGCAATACCGATGAACAACAGCAATATAAACAAACAACAACAAACAACAGATTTTGAAAGATAAAAATAAAATTTGTGAACAAAAATGATGGATTTTGAGAAAAAATAGAACATAAATTAGACGATTGAAGAAACGAGAAATATGATGGCTATGGCGGTGGTTCAGCGCGAATTCGTCGTTAATCAGGGAAAGAGATGACGGAATTGACAGAGAATTATGGATGAGAGATTTGCTGTCGAAAATCATAAAAATACATTGAACAAAACAAAAAACTGCATTGAACAAAAAAATGACAATGCATTGAACGAAACATAAAATTGCATGTTGCCACAAAACACAAACATGCATTTAACAAAGCACGACCATGCATTGATGAAAACATGTCAATGCATTGAACAAAACATAAAATTGCATGTTGTCACGAAACACAAACATGTATTTAACAAAGCACGTCCATGCATTGATCAAAACATGTCAATGCATTTAACAAAACGTAAAAATGCATTGTTGGCCAACGAGCCCACGGCGGCGGCAGCGACACGGCGCGATCTTTGGGGACGTCCGCCGCGGCGCGAAGCTTTCAACCGCATGCATTATTGTGTTCAACTACATATATTTTTGTTCATTTGCATGCATTATTCAGTTCAACTAAATACATAGTTTTTTTTCGCAATCACATAACAAATCATATTATTAATCTACCCTTACTATAGCGAAAATCAGCGAAATTAAGCTTAAAAAGTTCGAAAAAATCTCAACCATAAGATCTATGAGATGAATGGATGAGATTGACTACTACATACTATCTGGGGCTCGGGTACTATTTGATCCCTCCTCTATATATATATACTCGAGCCACAGATAGTATGTAGTAGTCAATCTCCATCCATCCTATTAATCGTGTGGCTAAGATTCGCGCCTGATTTTAAAAGTTTTACACGTTAATTTGTGGTAATAAGGGTATATTAGTAATTTGATTTGTTATGTGATTTCGAAAATAAACCATGCATATTGTTGAACTGAACTATGCATTCAAATGAACACAAAAATACATTCATTTGAACACAAACATGTATATGAGTTTCAATTTTAATGCATCTTTGAAACGCACTCCGGTAGCTGCTTCAAGACGCAACGCTTTGCTCAAACGCACCCAGCGTCGGTTGGAGTGCGATGCAGTGTCATGTTATTTTGAATGCAGTGTCATGTTATTAAGAATGCAGCGCTCCAAACCCCGCGCCCGCGGATACCCAACGCTCACGGACTCCTCTATTCAGCGTCGGAGGGCATCCAGTCCGCTAGGCACCTTCCTATTTTGTTCCTAAGCGAAAAATAGTTTTCCACGTGTCAAATTTTGATGCGTCCACGTGTTCAAAATGTGTTATCTAGATTGGATACTACATACTATCTGAGCATCGGATACTACAGGAACTCAATCCTATAGGCTATATATATATATATATATATATATATATATATATATATATATATGGGAGGGTTAACGTGAGAACCATTTTTATCGTGAGAACCTGAGAACCAAAAAATGATGAATTCATAGTGAAAGTTGATGAATCCGCTGGGAAAGTTAATGAATCTAAAAAAATTGAATTTTCACCCCTCATGGAATTCGAACCCGGGTGAAAAATTCTGAATTTTTAAATTCATTAATTGTCTCAACGGATTCATCTATTTTCATAACGAATTCATTTGATTTTTAGTTTTTAGGATATGAATAGTTCTTATTTGAACAAAACTCTATACATATATATAATATATACATATTCGACTTGAAATCAATAAATTAACAAACTTTTGCACGGTAAACAATCAATTTTCGATATATCTTCCGATTTGAGATGATTTCAGCTAAAAATCAATTCAGCCAATAATATATATATATATATATATATATATATATATATATAATAATAATAATAATAATAATAATAATAATAATAATATAATAATAATAATAATAATATCATACATCTTTCAAGAGTTGATATATGATGGATTTGATTGAACTAACAACCAAGTGAAGTTACAGTGCTTTTTTTTAGTGGAAGTTGAAATAAAAAATTTAATAATATCTAAGAACATGGAAAAAGCTCAATAGTAATACGTAATTTAGCTCGATTCAGTTTTAAGAACATGGCAAAAACTAAGTCGGGTATTCGGCCCGAAAACCCGATCGGGTACCTGGGTACCGATTTATAAAATCGAGTCAGAGTCGGGTAGCATTTTTTATGTAAAATCGGGTCGGGTATTCGATTTTTGGGTAGGATATCCGACCCGTACCGAATAGACAGCCCTAGTTCTATCCTTCACATCTTTCTGTATTCGAAATTATTCCACAATTGATTGAATATTTTGATTTTTCATTGAAATAAAAATGTGTCCATGTATTAGAAAACTTGATTGAGCCCAAAATTAGCCAACCAAAAGACTAATTGAAAATAATAAGTATATCTTAACCAAAAAAAGGGTTTGTTCTCCCACAATATGAATACGCTTAAAATAATTTATCTCATTTTGGTAAATCGTAATTTCTTTAAACGGACAGTACCTTTGTGCAATAAAATATTATTTAATCTAATTTTTACCTGGTTTACAAACTAATTTTGCAATACAACATTTTATGTAATTTAACTTCGCCAATTAATCCCATTTTCATTAAAGGGGCTGTACCTTTTTCTATTTTTTCATATAGAGTTTATTAGTATCAATCTTTTATATAAATTGATAATTTAGTAGTGAAAACTATAACTCAGTGCGAGTTGTTTAGTATGTACTTACAAGAAAATCGAAAGGAATAGTCATTTAACATTTGTAGAAGAGTTAGAAATAATAATGAAATCATAAAAAGAGAAAGTAATGAGTTTACCGGCCGTAAAAAATTCATTTATTTTTTTATCCATCATTCGTACACTACTACATCTCTACGCTCACTCAAATACTTCCAACAAACCGTATAAATCATATGTTATATTTCAAATAGGACCTTTACACTACTACTTGTACTGTTCCACTCCAACCAGAAAAAGAGAAAGAGAACGTCCGACGATTAATAAGCTGTACAATGAACTCCTAACAACTTATTAGGTGACGGCCGTCCGTATAGAAGAACAAAATGAGAATGAAATGGTGATTCCTGTATTTATTTTAATCCTATATTTTTTAATATTTTTATGGCATGAACTATTATTTCTAAGGAATATTTATTTCCATGAACATGATTAGTCATTCTTCATCTATCCTCCATAGTATTTGCTATTCCCATGAACATCAGATTAGTCAAATTCCTTTTTTCTTCTTCTAACAAAAATATTTTTATTTATTTTTTTATCTATAAAATTAACATCTATCATCCATAGTAGTTGAATTTGGCCCGGTTGGGCCCGCCGCCTGTGTTACCCGCAACGCCTTGGCCATCGCCTCCTCTCCAAGGCACGATCCAAATGCGCCGAGTTCCAAACGAGCGTTCTCCATTCCTCGCGCCAACTTCAACCGCGTTCATTTTCATGGCGAATGTTTTTCCACCGGCGCTCACTTTGAACCAAAGATTCAAGTTCAAGGGCGTAACGATTTCAACTCAAGGCCACCTTAAACCGCGCCACCTTCATTTAATATATATATACGTGTTTAGGTCAAAACAAAGAGTTCTCGCTTATTCTTTTCGGCTTAGCCGCGCGCCTCACGATTTCTTTTCGATTTTCTTCAGCAACAACACGATAAATCTTAGCTTTAATTCATGCTTTCGCTTTCTCGATTATTACGCTTGTTCACCGAATTCATATGTCGATTTATCGATTATTGCTATTGGATTTCCACCCTTTGATTTTTATTATTGTTTGGTGATTTCTTTTATGATTGTTGTTGGATTCAATTCGATATATGATTTCCTCTTTCGATTAATTCTTGTTCTTGTTTGTTGATCGACGATTATGGTTCATTTACAAGTAGACATAGATTAGGGCTTGACAAACCCTAAGAATAGGTTTGCTATCGCTTTGTTTATTGCTTTCGATTTATCCCGTCAGAAGTTCAACTAGGGATCGACAACCCCTGTCTCAGATTTAACGCTTATTAGTTTAGCTCGGATTGACAACTTCGCCTAGGATTATTCTGCTTATTTTCCGTATTTCAATTCTTGCATGTTTCAAAACCCTTGTTGGCATTAGAATGTTTGGTTTTAATTGCCGATTATCATTTAAGTGTGTTTTAGCTCGATCAAATATCGACAAGCTATTCCCATGAATATGAGATTAGCCAAATTCCTTTTCTTCTTCTAACAAAACTATTTTTATTTATTTTTTATCTATAAAATTAATAATAATAAACAATAATGATAATAATTAATAATAATAAAATAGTAATTATTTAACAATAAATAATTATAATATAATAATAATGATAAAAAATAGTTATTAATAATATTATAATAAATAATAATTAATATAATAAATAGTTATATCAAAATAGTAATAATATTATTTACTAAATTATACCCCTTCGTCCTTGATATATAGTATTAGCTTTTGCCGACACGATTTTAACGATGCAATGAGTGTAAAGTAAGTAGAGAATGAGACTTACATAATAAAATATATTATGTGGGTGGAAAATGTGGGCCATATGTGATTTTTTTTGGTAAATATATGGGTTGAATGTGGGTAAAAGTGTTGATTTTTGGGTGGGATCCATATCTATTAAAGGAAAGTAAACGAATTTTGTGGATATACCGTAATGGAATTAAATGAACAAATATGATGGACGGAAGTAGTAGTTATTATAATAATATTAACTTAATAAATAATAATTTATACAATAATAATAATAATAATAATAATAATAATAATAATAATAATAATAATAACAACAACAACAACAACAATAACAATAGCAATAAAAGTAGTAATAATAATAATAATAAATATTATTATTAACTAATAATAATTTTAAAAAATTAATATTAATATAAAATTAATAATTAATAGCAATAAACATTATACTAAAATAATAATAATAATAATAATTAATTAATTAATTAATCATTGTGGAAATATACACGCAGTAGAAAAATTACATCTATTTTTGTGCCTTTAGTAGGCCTAGTATTTCCTGCAGTTGCAATGGCTTCCATTTCTATCTAATTTTATTCATGCGTACCAGTCATCGCCTTAGGTTAAAAGAGTTAGTTATTAAAGGTTCATTGCATCGTTTCAAAAATATGCACATATATATCTGTAACATCTTGAAGTCCAGCTTTCTAGAATTTAATTAAGGGTTATTGGCGCCTAAATACATGAACTTTAGGTCCATTTTGATTTTTTCCACGAATTTTTAAAATTATCACTAAATACACGAACTTAACATGATTACGATTTTTTTCACAAATTGAATGACAGACAAAATTGAAGCTGACATGACAGTCGACTTGATGCCATATCATCAAAATGATGTTGATGGATCCCATGGTGAACGTACTTCTGTATGAGAGGAGAATACACTAATTAGGTAAATTTAAAACTTTTTCTTTTCACAAGATCGACTGGTTACCGATCGCTTATTTTCCTAACAAATAAATGGTAGTAAAACATCAAGTATATTATTGTATCCACATAGACTGATACTCGAAAACAAAGTGAGTAATTCACACAGAATCTTGATTATTATTCAGGCAACAATATCAAGAGGGTGATAGTTAAACTAGACTCCAATTAAATAAGGAACAAACTCAAGAATAAAAGACTGTTCACATAATTAATCTATTTATCTGTTTACCATTTTAATCCACATTCAGACGAATGATCACTGATGTAACTACAGTCTTCCGCCAGGACAACCTATAGTAGTGGATTAGCCTAAACTCTATTTCCGCTATGACTCAAGAGAAGTAAGCTAATCACCAAAAGCACACATAAAATAACCTCCTACAGTTTACCTATCTCCGCCAGATCTCAAGGTAAAGTCTGTATTATATATTCAAGAGATCGATTATGCAATTAATTCCGTCAATACATCAACCACATAACTAGCATGCATCAATATTGATCAGATATCAACATATGAGAATTAAAGCCAAGAATAATAAATCTTGAATGGGAAGGCAAAACAATATCAATAGATAAATCACAGGAATCTAATTAGACATACAAACCCTAGAATCAATAAAAAATTAGCTACGTATAATTAAAATACCAAAACAAGAATTAAATAAAGAAAACATGAATAGGATTGATTGAATAAAACCGTGAAGATCGACAATGAATAACGTAGTAACTTAAATCCACAATAATTCTGAATTCTCGAAGAAATTAAAATACGAAATTGAACGGAAAAGAATTCTCTCAAAAGCTAAAAAAAATGTTTATAGTCTAAAATCTATCGTAAAAAGTCCAACCCCCAAAATCTCGTATGCGCCAGCTATTTGTAACCCTAAGTCCGCATTGGCTCGCGAGATTTAGCTCGCGGGCAAACGTCGCGAGCCAACGTCACTTGTCGCCCGTCCTGTCTCGCGATCCTCTTCCTCGCGAGACTTTGTCGCGAGTCAGTCTCGCAAAGCGTCCTCCGTCTTTACTCGACAGTTTAGCTCGCGAGACTTAGTCGAGAGCCAATGTCGCGAGGCGTAGCTTGTCTGATTTTCGTCTTTCTTCACGAGCTTTGCTCGCGAGTCTTCTTCGCGCGGTCATGTCGCGAGCTCTCACTAGATAAAAATCCCTCTTTCTCGTGATCCACCTTTTTGACATTCAAATCTGTGCAAAAATGACACGAGATACACACGGCATAATATCTTTCAAGATAAACATAAACATATCAAATGAAAGCTCATATGACCACTTAACTATTATAAAATGTACGGAAACAGCCTCATAAACCAGGTAGAAATGAGGTTTATCAGTTACTGAGGTAATAGTTGGTCGGTAATCGCGATTCGATCTTCGATCGATTCGAGATATGGAGAGTCTTATGCCAAGTGATATTAGTTAGCAAATATACTGACAGCGAGACATCTGATCAATTGGACTGATAACTGATGTGTATGCGAAATGTGATGGTTATTGTATTTGCCTCACTGTAAACTTAAACATGATTTAAAACACTTAGTTGAATATGACTTAGTCACTTTTCAGTTTTATCTCACCAGTATCAAACTGTTACTAATAGAGTATTTTCAAATGATGTTGTGCTGCTTGTGTGCTGATGATGATAATTCAATAATATGCAATGTAAATACCATACTGAATGTAAAGAACTAAAATAAAATAACACTTGATTTTTACGTGGTTCGAAGAGATCAGCTCCTACGTCCACATACTGATTATTCAGTCAATCAACTAACAGAGATTTGATCTTGTTTAAGGGTACAAGATATAAACCTAGATACGGATTTAATCTTATTGTATCCCTCTTAACTTGGCGTTCTTCCTACTCTTGGGGGTGCTAGGAAATCTCTGACTACTTACAGGTGTACTCGACCTAAACTTCTTGTTTACAACAAGATAACCAAACTTTTAGCAACTGACACTTTGTTATCTACTTGCCCAAACTTCTAAACAAACTGGGGGGGTTTTGTAGATGGGTTTTCCAACTAAAATCTGAATTGTCACATGCGACAAATTCAGTATGTCTAGCCTTAAGATACAAAGAGTAGTATCCTAGACTTAAGGAAGTGTATACTGAAACTTTGAGCTGATAAATATATTTGAGCTCTTAAGGTTTGCTGATAGCACTCTAGAATTTCTTCTTTAAAATTGTTGTGTGATAGAACTTAAGCTTTGAGCTTTTGAACGCTTTAGACAACACGAATGCGCAACGTTTAGGTAACCTTCAAAGGTTGGATTCTGTACGTATTTATAGAGGAGGTGGTGAACAGTATCGTTTGAGGGAGCACCAATCACATCCTTCTATTTGTCATTTGAAATCTTTCCATTTTAATCCTTGTTCGTCCTTGTCAGGGTCTGCATCATCGTACACTATAGCTCTGCAACTCTGGAAAGGTCTTCTGACATGTCAAGATCTTCTGCAGACATACTACGACACGTGATGAGTCAAATACTCAAGGCTTAAATGTCTCCATGTTTTTCTAATTAAATCGACTTCGTGTTTTATCAGTATGTTGACTTCAGGTTGGATCAATCAAGACTGCTCTGTCTTTTATCAGCATGTTGGACTCCCGTCTTTTGTCAGTATGGGAACCTGAGTCAGTATGACACTTTCAGCTTCGACGTAGAAATGGTCAGCTTTGACTTCTCATCACCCAGCTTTAACTTGATATCGCCAGCTTTGACTACTTGTCATCAGCTTTGACTATTGATCAGCAGTTTTGACATTCAATCACCAGTTTTGACTTCCCAGCATCGGCAACCAGCTGTTGGTATGATATTTAGCCATATCCCGACTTCTTTGCTTCTAGCAGTGCCGAGTCTTCAGTCTCTGATCTTCATTTTTCAATCTTCGACATTACCCCAGTAGTTATGTTCATCAGCATCGCTATACTTTAATCTTCAGACATCAGTTGACTTGATTTCAGTCTCCAGTACGTGATCCATCAGTTGAGCTTCTATCAGTTGTGTCGGTATTGATACTCCTCTCAGTATGGTTGGCTTCAGTACTGTTTGAACTCATTCAATCTTAGGCATGTCCAAGTTGGTAGTTCTTCTGCTGAAACCTATGACAAAAACAACTAACTCCAGAACAAGTGAGCAGCATTAGTTACATCAACAGGTCAATCATCGGAGATTTTAGGATCTAATCAAAACACACAGTTAAGATAAAATTATTCCCAATAGTTTAAGAATTTTCGCAAAAGACGTTGTTTTACTTATGCAATACGTGTTAATTAGAGCCTAAATACATGAACTTTGAGTTTTTTTAGTTTTTTCCTCATAAACTTAAAAATTATAAATAAATATACGAACTTAATGTTGTTGTATTTTTTTACAATTTGAATGACGGTCAAAATTAAAGCTGACATATCAAAGTGACACCACTTTATCAAAACGACGATGTTTTACTTATATAATATGTATTAAAAAAATCTTAAATGCACCTCAGTTCACACCCTATCTTTCTCCAATCCCAACCTCAAACTATCTCTCATCCCATCTCTATTTCTCTTACCTCAACTTATGATGAGGTTTGGTTTGGAGAGATGTGTGACGTGAATTTAAGATTTTTCCGTATATATTATATAAATAAAAATGACGTCGTTTTGATGGAGTGATGCCACATCGATTACTATGTCAATTTTAATTTTGACTGTAATTCAATTTGTGGGAAAAATACAATAATTTTAAGTTTGTCTATTTATTGACAATTTTTAAAATTCGTGAGAAAAACTAAAATTGGCCCAAAGTTCATAACGTTAAGTACTAAAACTAGAACACTAAAATATAATACTGCATCCGTTCATGATAAGTGTATCATAATTACTTTATTCGACGTCCATAAAAAGTGTTGCACTTTTCTTTTTAGAATACTACTCTTTATTATTTAACCTCACAACCACTCATTATTTACTAAAAACTCATTCTTACCACTCACAAGTCACAACCTAATATATTATGGGATCATTTATCCACTCAAACAATACCTAACAATAATTTTATTAAATCTTGTGTCATCCACAAATAGTATACTTATTATGGATAGAAGTAGTATATGTGACCTGATCCTTAGCATTATGTATATGAATATAATTCATATAAGAACTTAAGTAATTATGCGTAGCCTAAAATCGAAGATAGTAAACTAAATTGGAAATCTGTCTTACTATGTGTTATTCTCTCACTAAGTGACCATATAAATTCGATATGACTAAATTCAAAACTGCGGTATGTGCTAACTTGGATCCATTGACATAAGCTAATACCTTACGAATATATAAATAATTTTGATTGCCCATGACATGCTTGAACAATAGTTATTTAATTTACAAATGACAACTTGGTAATTTAGTAAATTAAATGCTATGATTGTCACATTAAATACGAAGCTATGTGGCACAATGCGTAAAGGGGACGTCATTGCATTCTACATTCCACGGATTAGTTCTAAGGAGTCTAAGTAGGAATCATGTAAGAGAAATAGCATGAACATGATTAAGGGGGTGTTTGGCTAAGCTTATTTCAGAGAGCTTATAAGCTCCAAAAGCTTATAATATATTTCAAGAGCTTATAAGAGGTAATGTCTCAAGTGCTTATAAGTTATTAATGTGTTTAGATAATTGATCTTATAAGCTAGAGAAAGAATCGTGAATTAGAGAGAGAAAATCATAATTAGAGAGATAAAATTAACGAGATATGAAGTTCATAGTGTATGTGTAGGAAATAACGAATTATAATAAGGTTATTTTGATAAATTCATGGTTGCTTATAAGTTTACGAAAAAATAAGTTAGAGTTGACCAACTTATTTTTAGGGGAGCTAAGCTGTTGGAGCTTATTTTCACAGCTTATAAGCTGTTTAAGAACTTATTTTGCCAAACACTTTGCAACAGCTTATAAGCTCCTAAATAACTTATAAGCTCAGCCAAACACCTTCTAAAAGGATATGGAGAACCACATATAATATTATGTATATATACCCCTATATAAGTCAATAAGGGCTATCAATTGCCGAGCATAAGAAGGACTAAGAATTAGTAACCACATGAGTCGTATATTAACGTGCTAAATGGAATTGTATATTCACATATAGTAAATGGTTTGACTACCTATCATGTGCCGAATTGATTAAGTGTAAATTTGTCTTTAAGTGTTAAATGGTAAATATGGATCGAACTTGGCTTATGCACTTCCGCTTACGTGTTTCTATGTGCGTAATTACATACATGTTGAGCATGATTAGAAAGTCATTAGGCCACGCTAATCACATACTAAATCAATACAACATGTATTTTCTGCAGAAGCATGTTTTCGAAGAAAATGTGTGGTCAATTGCGAAGTGTTTTCTTAAAAAACTCAAGAATGACTAAGATTTATTTAGTACTACTTAATCGTATAATAGAAATACAGGTTGTGAAATCTGCTAGCGATTTCAACTTTAATCCTTAAAACTCAGGACTAGATAGATTTCGAGCATAGGGTTGGGTTTCCAAGGAACCTCTATCAATAGATATATTTAAAGGACTAGATTTGTAGGACATGTTAGGATTTACTCAAATGCTACCCGTGAAAGTTATACAAGTTATACAAAGTATTTGGGGTTGTTGAGCCCTAAACTTTTTTTTTAATTGAGAAGTTGGATGCAATATATTATGCTCATTGCTTAATGTCGGCCTTAAAACAGTTAATCCGTTATGGCTTTGGCTGATAGTAGTTAATGATCGTACCTTGAGATAAGTAGTGGTCAAGGTAGTGTACACGAAAGCCTAGATTGGGTTAATTCGGTCAAATTCCCTTGTTATGGCAATTAGGGCTGACAATTCGTGCTTGTCGGGTCGTTATCGTGTCGACACGATAACAACCCGACCTGATAAAATCAAACACGAACATGACCCGTTAAGGATCTGTCCGACACGAACACGACCCGTTAAGGATTTGTTCGACACGAACACGACACAAAATGCACTGACACGGACACGACACGAACACGAATATGACACGATTTTTTTCGTATTGACACGACACGATAACGACACGACACGACACGAAACGATAAATTTAAATCAAAATTAGAAAATAAATATAAAAAAAATAAAAATATATAACATATAATTAAATTAATATTAAATATATTAAAATATTATCGAATTATACGAAAACGACACGAACCGACACGAACACGAATGCAACATGAAAATTA
Source organism: Salvia rosmarinus (assembly GCA_036937905.1). Taxonomy (NCBI): domain Eukaryota; kingdom Viridiplantae; phylum Streptophyta; class Magnoliopsida; order Lamiales; family Lamiaceae; genus Salvia; species Salvia rosmarinus. The sequence goes on along the minus strand of CM072815.1, from coordinate 71,618,135 downwards.
TCGGGTTACACGAACACGACACGGATCCGACACGAACACGACACGAAATTATCGTGTCCTTATCGTGTCGACATGATAAAGACACGAACATGATAAGGCTGTACACTAACCCGTTAATTTCGTGCATGTTCGTGTCGTGTTCTCGTGTCGTATCGAAAATTGCCAACCCTAATGGCAATGTTGTCCATTAATTAACATAGCGTTGTTCTCTCCTATGGTCACAGTAGGTAGCAAACAAAAAATTGAGCCAAAGAGGTTTATTGTGCATTACGAGCTCTACCCGGAGCAAATATGTTTTACATATGTAGGACTAGTTTTCCTTTTCAAAATATGCTCTATGATATTCATTTAGCATGCTATTTTCTTAAACTGTTTATGAAGTGTCGTCTTTTCAAAAAGAGATAAGATCTCACTAAGTGCGCTAGTATTTAACCCAAAATTCTTTTCAAATGATTTCAGGTTTAAGTAGTAGGAGCATGGTGGAGAGCAACAACTGCGACACCAAAGCTTTGACTGGTCCCGAGTTCCCGTCGCAAAATGATGATCATACTCAAAGAATTGATCTTGGTTCAACTTTCAGAATTATCATTAAATATGTTGTATTATCTTCTTTTACCAGGAATTATAAACCTTAGTTATTTATTCCAAAAAATTGACGTCTGACTTCTTAATTTAAGTTTATGTAGTTTCTTTTCTCATTTCTTTCGCTTAACTTTCAGTTTCACCCATGATCGATCTTAATTTCGTAAGGGAAATAAATACGCAAGAACACCAGGATTTACGTGGTTCGATCTATGAATAAGATCTCGTCCACGGAGAGAGAGAGAGTATTCGTGTATTGAAAATATGAGGAGTGATTACAAGAAGTGTAGATCCTCCTTTTCCGTCTAATCTAGCCTCTATTTATACATGATTATAATGACCTAGATCTCGAAACCGAGATCTATTCTAAGATAGGATTTGAATCCTATCTCTCTCTAATTAGGATTCTCCTAGATATGACCGAATCTTACGCTTTCCCATCGTTGAGGGCCTCTTGGGCGGACTCATTTGGGCGAGCTTCATATCGCTTATTTATATTGGGCACGATGCTTGGGCACAGGAGTTGGGCCTTATCCTATCATATCCCCCAAAAAAAAAAAAAGCATAAAGCGGGTGATGGTTTTGGGGATCGTAATTACCGTAGATGTGTGCGTGACGGAGTGGAGTATGGTCGATCTAGTAGCTATCCTTCTATTGACTTCAGATGTCGCTGGCTTCACTGTTGAGGCGTTATGCCGAGGTCTGGGCTGGCTTCACCTCTCGGCGCCACGCCGAGGTCTCTTGACCGCTTCACTGTCGAGGCGTTATGCCGAGGTCTGGATTAACTTCACCTCGAGGCGTTATGCCGAGGTGTGGATCGGCCGCTGACGAGGCGTTATGCCGAGGTGTTTGGATCGGCCGCTGCGGGCGTTTTGCGAGTATTTGGATCGGCTTAAATGCAGTCGAGGCGTTTCGCCGAGGTGTTTGGATCGACTTCGGCTGTCGAGGCGTTTTGCCGAGGTGTTTGGATAGGCTCGCCTGACGAGTAGGTTTGTCGAGGTGTTTGGATAGGCTCGCCTGACGAGTCGGTTTACCGAGGTGTTTGGATAGGCTCGCCTGACGAGTCGGTTTGCCGAGGTGTTTGGATCGGCTTCGCCTGACGAGGCGTTATGCCGAGGCTGGACGCGGGATGCCTTATTAGCATTTAATGCGCATTTAATGTAGCAGCGGTTGGATTCCCAATAAAGTGCATATTGGGGGAATATCTTCCATGATACGCCTTTTCGCCTATCACTTTGCACATTCCAATATTAAAATTTTCTGAAACTTTTTGTCGTCTGAAAATTTTTCTGTCGCCATTATCGTTCTCGCAAGGTTCAGCACTATCTTCCTCGAATCCCAAAACCAGTAAGTTATGGCTTCTTCTTCTTCTTACGAATCCCACGGCCCGAGCGCCGTATCAGAATCAGGTGTCCACCGGATTCTCGGTGGATTTAGAAGTTTTACTCTCGATTCCTCCCAACCTACCATGTGTAGATTATGTTTCCGCCTTTTTGATGTTGGTAAAGTTTCGTCGTTTCCTTCTCTTGACAACTCTGCGATATTAGAGCTTGCCTCAAATTTTTGTTCAAACCGTTGGGTTGATTGCCCCATCGTCGGAGGATAGGGCTAGCACCCTCCGCACGGATTTATAACGATTATCTGAGGACGACCTTAAGTGCGGTCTTCATCTCCTTATCCTTCCGTTTTTGTAGAGTTACAACAGCTTTTCGCTATCCCCTTCGCCCAATTAAAACCGAACTCTTTTCGGCACTTGACGAGCCTTGGTATATATGCGTATAGGCATAACTGCCTGTTGAGTCTAGGGCTTATTCTTAGATTTTTTAGCCTTAAATTTAGTGCGGGGTGGTATTACTTAACACCCCGTCGTAAATTTAAGATAAAGACGAAGTCGAAGATATCAAACTGGCAGAAGAAGTACTTCTTTTGCCGGTTTGACGGTTCTTATGAATTCGCTTGGAAGCGTGAGAAGTTGGCTGATGTAGCCGTTGGGGATTGCTTCGGCGATGTGGAGACGTATCTGGACAGGGTTGGCCTGGTCGACGAAGTCTTCACTGAGGCCGAGCTAGCGGCTGCGGGGCTGAGCCCTTATGACCCTGCTGCTGCAGATGAGCCGGCGAGGGGTGAGGCCCTGCACTTCGCTTTAGTGTTAGAATGTCTTTGTGCTGCTTTGTAATGACTTGAAATCTGTTATTTTTGTAGTGGAATTTGTCTCCTCAAGGAAGAGAAAGGGGTCGGAGTCCGAGGCCGAGCAGTCCAAGAAGGTGTCGAAGACACAGGCCGAGGTCTCCTCGAAGAGGGTCGAAAAGACCACGACGTCGCCTCAGTCGAAGCGTTCGTCGCCTCAGGCGAAGCATTCGTCGCCGCATCTCCCGCTCCGGGAAAGAGAAGCGTCATCCTCCCGCTGATGACGACGATTGCACGATCCTCGGCGCCCAGGTCGCGCGTCCGCCTTTTCCCCAGGTAAAGCACTGTGCTGTACTATTACCGAGCCGTATTGAGGCTTTGCTTGACGTTGTTAGCTTTTGTACAGGGGACCGAGGACGTGAAGGTCCAACTGACAGCAGCGTCCGCGTTGGTGGTTGGGCATTTAAACGATGATGTGGCTCATTTCGAGCATTTGGCTTGCTACGCTCGAGAGCTGGAGAAGGAGAAGACCCTTCTTGTCGCGGAGGTGATCGAGGCGGAGGAGAAGGCTCGGGGTGCAGCGGAGAGGGAGGCTACGGCCTGTAGGGAAAACGTATGTTAACCCTCGCCCCGAGGATCCATCTTGGGTGTTTAATTCACCATACATTGATTATAAACCTAGCATGCGTCTATATAATTAAATCGCAACACGTAGGGGTTTTCACGTGTTTACCTTTGGATCCGCCGAGGTGGATCGAGCGGATGAGCGGATTGAGCGGTCGAGACTGGTGCTTTGACCTTCCGGACTGTATCCCGGATACCCAAACTCCAACGTCGAGTGAGGACGAGCTATGGAGAATGCACCGAAAATCACCCGAGCTCTTGGTAATTTCGAGAATCTCGATATGTGATGGCGAAAATTATGCTTGCAATATGTGAGCATTAACCTAGACATTATCTCATACCTTATATTTATAATGCACTACCTTAATCCTATATGGAATATTACCATAATCCTATATGGAATATTACCATACTCTTAGGATTATTTCCATACTCTTAGGATTATTTCCATACTCTCAAGATTATTACCATAATCTTATATGGAAAGGATCTATGCACATACCATAAATATAATTATATCCTTGTGGATAAAGAGAATAAAATCTTGCCAATTGAGCAATAGGGCGTCGATTTTCCTCGATTACTACGGGCACTGGATGGGCGAATTTCAGTGGATCAAATGCAAGGAATAAAGATGGGCCTCAAATAAATTAATTATCTTATGTTCATTGAAAACATAAATTAATTTATAAACATTCGATCATGCCACTAGAGAAAGAATGTTGACTTACCCTTTATTACGAAGTTGAGTCGGGCTTGCACTTAGACATTCGAATCCCGTATTTAAGATATCGAGCGTCCATTAATCATTTATAGCAATCATCGCTTAAAACGATTAATAACTTCATTTCTTAAGTAGTACCACTCAACCTTATTATTGTACTTGAGCTAACTCAACTGCGGGGTTTAGTACAATAAACCTTTGAGCTCCTTAAGGGGCGTCATCATCCTAAACGGATACGGTGACTCGACTGAGATAACTAGCGTGACATACAAGATCGCCACCACCCAAGATGCGGAGAATCTTGGGTTAGAACATATAACCCTCACTCATAACAAGTCAAAGTGATGGTCGACAACTCATACTCACCTAATACCTTATCGAGGTTTAGATCATCGTAAGTCACCGAGATCTTGGTTCTTCACGACGGTCGGAAGAAGAACACATCTCACCGTGATCCTTCATACGTCGAGACGTGCCAAGCCGCATAAAACAACTAAGTCAAGTCACTTCTTATCTATATCTGCAGCCTCAAACCGACAACTCGTCCTTAAGTCGTCTCGGTTTGTGAAACTTTTATATCTCATTAAGCTTGACCAATCATACGGACTTACGTGATCTTCTACACCTTTGTATGATCTAACTTATATATGAGATAAGGGACACGATATATGCAATCAAGTATTCAAATCGGATAGGAGATTGTAATAGTGGTAACAGAAACATTGTATACAAGCTCAACCAAAGCGCTTTCAAGATACAAATCCAACAATCTCCCACTTATTCTAAAGCAAACTTTTAGTATACAATGTGTCTTTCTACTAGCTATTACAAACAACCATCACTTTGCTTCTCCCACTTATACAAAAGTTTCCTTTCTAAGTGGGTGCCATCAAGCGCAATCCAAGTCCTCTAACGTGTCCATCGTAGACTTTTGCGGCGGGCTCTTCGTGAATGGATCCGCTAGATTTTCCGTCGTATCAATCTTTTCAATCAAGCACGTCACCGCGTCTAATGATTTCTCGTATGACATGGTACTTTCTCTCTATGTGTTTAGTCGCTTGTGGGTCCGTGGTTCCTTCGAGTTTGCCATCGCACCGAGTTATCACAAGAAACTATGATACTCTTGGGCAAACCAGTACCACATCTAGATCCATGAGGTAGTTCTTGAACCATCTGACCTCCTTAGAAGCCTCCGGCGGCTACATATTCGGCTTCCATGGTAGAGTCCGCAATGCATCGCCTTTGCACTCCGCCAGATACGGCTCCACCTCCCAAGGTAAACACATAGCCCGAGGTTGACTTTTTCTCATCACGGTCGGCTTGGAAATCGAGTCTCGTAACCCAAAGGCATTAGACTATCTCATGGTAACCAGCCTATAATCTCGAGTCCTTTTCGGTGCTTGAGTATATGCTTCTCGCAATCGAATGAGCTTGTCGAGGTTAGATCGATATCTAGCTACTATGCTACCGCATAGCGTATATCGGGTCTCGTGCATAGCATTGCGTGCATGAGACTTCCTCTGACGGAAGCGTAGGAACTTGTCTCATTTCCTCTATCTCCTTTGCGGTCATAGGTGACTGCGTTTTGATAAAGGAACGCCATGTCCGAAAGGTAGCAATCCTTTCTTGGTGGTCTCGCATACTAAACGAGTAATCACAAGATCAATGTAAGACGCCCGAGATAAGCTCAACATTTTCTTCTTGCGATCTCGAGAAACCTTGATCCCAAGAATGTACGCCGCATCTCCTAAGTCTTTCATTTGAAACCGATCGGATAGCCAACTCTTTACGTCGATAACGACTTCACGTTGTTGCCAACTAGAAGGATGTCATCTACATAAAGTGCAAGAAATACCACATCACCGTTGACATCTAACCGATACACACAACTCTCGCTAGGCAACTGGGTAAATCCATAGGACTTTACCACCTCGTCAAAGCGTAAGTTCCATGATCGGAGGCACGCTTAAGTCCATAAATGGACTTCCTAAGCTTCCATACTAGATGCTCTTCACCCTTCACCACATAACCTTCGTGTTGTCGCATATAGATGTCTCTACCTTCCTCAAGGTAACCGTTTAGAAAAGCGGTTTTAACATCCATTTGCCAAACCTCTAGGTTCAGTGGTCTGCTATGGCTAGAAGAATTCGATGGACTTGAGCATTGCTACGGTGAAAGGTCTCATCGAAATCGATGCCCTCAATCTGAGTGTACCCTTTCGCCACAAGCACGGCTTTAAAAGCGAAACCTCTCCATCGAATCTCTTCCTCTTGTATATCCACTTACTACCTACGGCTTCCTTGCCATCCGGTAGAGGTGTCTTTCATATACATCCATAGCGTTATGGACTCCATTTCTAAGTCCATAGCGGTGTGCCATGATCTTGCATCAATATCTTGTATCGCCTCCTTGTATGTCCATGGGTCGATTATTGCATGTTCGTCTGCTGGGACTAAATCAAGATTCACCCACGAACATAAATCGCTCGGGTTGACGAACAACCCTCCCACTACGACGAGGTTCTCACGAGCACAATGGCAACGGTGGGTGCGGATACTTGTGGTTCTCTAACTTGCACAACTTGCGTGTAGGTACCACTTATGCGGTCGGTATCTCCAATGAACTCCACCCACTTCAATTTCTTGAAGTATCGGTGTCGATCCTCCCACTAGACTCGACATCTCGCACCTTTGGCCTAATCGGTGGTGGAGTACGATCATCTTCTAATTCTTGAAGAATGATTTCAACTTTGGACTTATGATTTTCATGTAGTCCTCTTCTAAGAATCGAGCATTAGTGCTAATAATGACCTTCGATCCTTGGGACTATAGAACAAACCACCTTCGTTCCTCTAGGATAGCGAATAAACAGCCTTGCGTCGGATCTAGCCTCCAACTTGTCGCCCTTCTTGTTCAAAGACGTCTTTGGACTGCCCCCATATCCTTATGTGGCTTAAACTAGGCTTGCGCCCAAACCACAACTCGAAAGGGGTCTTTTCGACTGACTTGGACGGTACTAGATTTAGCAAGTATGCCGCCGTCTCTAAGGCATATCCCCAGAACGAAATAGGCAATGTAGCATAACTCATCATAGATCTAACCATTTCTAAAAGAGTCCTATTTCTTCGCCCGACACACCATTTTGTGTGGTGTGCCCGGTGAAATCTTGTTGGGATGTAATCCCACACTTCACTAGATAGTCCATAAACTCGTTACTGAGGTATTCGCCACCGCGATCAGAACGCAGTGACTTGATACTTTTACCTAGCTTCGTCTCCACTTCCGCCTTAAATTCTTTGAATTTCTCAAAGCATTCAGACTTGCGGTGAAGCAGGTATACGTATCCGTACCTTGAGTAATCGTCGATGAAAGTGACAAAATACTGTACCTCCACGAGCTTGTGTGGACATCGGTCCACACAGTCGAATGGACTAACTCCAACATTTCTTTGGCTCTATAACCCTTCGCTTTGAAGGGTGCAGTCGACATCTTACCTTCTATACAGATTCGCAGATCGGGAACAGAGTAACCGTGAGATTACCCAACGCCCATTCTTAGCGGTCTTTGGATCCTATTTAGATTGATGTGACCTAATCTAAGATGCCGAGAGAAAAGTAAAGTCATCTTCAAGAAAACTTTCTCTTTTAGGGTTTGATGAAGATCTGACATAGTTATAGGTATTATGTTTTGCGTAAATAGTATAAAGCGAATTATATAAAGTGCCAACACGATAACCGTCATTTCTTATGATAGAAACACCACTATCAAAAATAACGAATATCCATGAGTAAATAATTTGAAACAAACAAGGTTCCATGAAAATCCGCACATATAAAACGTCTTTCAAAACTAAAACTGTTGTCCCAAAACATAAAGAAACATCTCCAACTGCAACAACTTCGACTTTCGCGCGTTGCCCATGGAGATCGTTATCTCGCCATCAAACAGCTCCACTTGTCCGTAGGAACCCACGCAAGGTGTAACAAACATGATCGGTTGCGCAGTATCTACTACCCAAGAATGGGTAGAACAAGTCGCTAAACATGTTTCCGTTACTAAAGCAAGCGGCGCACTTGAGCCTCGAGCATAGGGCACTTGGCCTTCCAATGCCCGCTTACCGCACATGAAGCACTTGCCCTCCTTTAGCTTCTTCTGCCTCCTGGCAACCATGTTCTTGCTCCCATTACTCCCACTATTTCCTTGCCTTTACCACCTTTGGCACCCTTTTCTATTTCCATTTTGCAACGAAAATTTTGGGCCTTAGATGTGCTAGCAAGAGCATGTGCTCCTTTTCCCATAACTCCTTCCGCAGAACGAGATCATTAAGCAACCGACTAAGAGTAAACTCGGTCTTGCTCATGATTGCATTCACGAAAGTTCTCAAAGACTTGGGCGGTGTGTTGAGGATGATATCGACCTTGGCCGCCGTCAATACCTCCTCCCAACCGATCAAGACTATCCATGAGATGAGTCGTGTGGAGACATGTTCATGGACCGAACTTCCTTCTTCCATCTTACACGCCAAGATTTCTCTCATTGTGTGGAAGCGGATCGTCCGATCCGATCGCCCAAACTTACTCTCGAGACTTGACCAAATATCGGTCGCGCTCGCCATCGATCGATGTCGCAATGCAAGCCTTTGGACATCGTAGTCATCATATAGCATTTAGCCGTATTGTTTGACTTATTCCAAAGTCTCGCTGACTCTCGCTCATTAGTCGATCGTCGATAAGGGCATCGGGTTTAGGAGTAGTGAGAACAAACATGTGTTCTTCAAATGATAAGAACATATTCCATGTTTCGTTTCCACTCGATGAAATTTGGACCGGATAACGGATTTTGTGCGAGCATATTGATAATCGGCGTAAGAGACATATCTCAAACGATAATGTAAACACATAAGCATACGATCGCAAATAATTGTAACAATAATATTGTAACCTTTTGATAAAACAATATTAATCAAACCTCCAATCGCCCAAGAAATTCCACATACAAGCCACGCGTGTGGGCGTTTACATGAACCCCCGACTGCACTAAAATATACCTTTTAGTCGCTTAATTTCAATCCATGTCAACTTATCCTTATGACAAATGAAATTAATGATTGGACCTTACTAGACCACATCACTATCGCGAAGGGACTTGGCGGAAGTTGTACTTGAGGTGATGTCTAAGCAATGACCACAATTTTAACAAAGAAGATGAATTCTTAGAATTGGTATACTCACTCGGACCATACCGCCCAATTCAAATTCTTTTGTTATCTCATTTTATATCTATCTCTAGAGAACTTATGAAAATCGCACATACAAGCCACGCGTGTGGACGCTTTACATGAAACTCCCACTTCTCAATAGATTTAAAATGTTTTATTTAGAAATCTCATCTAACAAACTTATGATAAGCAGTGCAAGCAAGCCACGCGTGTGGGCGTTTACTCACAGATCGCCTCACTTTGTTTAGAGATCAAAAGTGGAGGTCTTGACATTTTAATTTGAAAAATTAATTTGTCGGGTTGCTTGCTTAGTCTTTTTATTCAAAAGGTTTGTCCATGCAGATCACGTAATCCTAGCATGCTTTTCTATAGAACCCAACATGTAAAACATGCTCGCGTAATTCTAAAATATGCTTGATAAACGCGATAAACCTAGCATGCTTACTATGCGCATCCAATTCGTAAAACACTTAAAGGTTTGTCAACGTAATATAAACATACATAGCATGCTCTGCATAATTTAAACATCCACGACATGCATATGAGCGATAAAATAAAATAAAACGTTCATCGCGCCCAATCGTGAAACACTGCGATATTTAAATCTAATCTATTACATAGATTTACAAAGTGCAATTAAACTTGAAAACGGGCCTCGCGTGCGGGCACGGACGGATTCAACAATTGGGCCTCGCGTGCGGCACGGACCGAAAAACGGAAAACGGTGCGGGTTTGATCTGCCGGCGGCGCTAGGGCAAGGCCCGCCCGCGCGCCCGCCCCATCGTCTGCCGCTTCGCGTGTCCTCGCGGGCTACCTCGCGATCGCTAAAGGCGACCGCGACCCGACGAGCGTAACATGCGTGGCCACCGCCCGAGCGCCAACGTCTGCCGAGACGCCGTCGCCCGGCGAAACTTCGCGACCGCGAAGTCTGCTCGCCAAGCGCCGGTTTCGCGTGCGAACGCGCGCCGTCGCCCGCTAGCTCGCTTGCTGCGGCCTTATTCGCGACCGCTAGATCGCTCGCGTGGCGCCGAGGATCTCGTCGAACGCACGCCTGCCGCCCGTGCCCTCGCGATCGCCCTCGCGATCGCGAGGCTCGCTCGCGAGATACCGCCCGAGGGCTGCCGAGACTGTTTTCCGTCGTTTCGTTCTTCGTTCTTTCGTCTTCGTTCTTCTTTACGATAAGATTTACATAATAAAATCTAATCTAACCACGGATTTTCTCGTGGTGAAAACAACAACATCCGACAAAATAATAAGCGAGCCACGATGAGCAGCGGATCCACAATTAAATTAAACGCACGTAATAATCAAACGTGAATTAATCCAACAGAGCGAAGATTCGAACACGGCTCGATACCAATGTAGGGAAACGTATGTTAACCCTCGCCCCGAGGATCCATCTTGGGTGTTTAATTCACCATACATTGATTATAAACCTAGCATGCGTCTATATAATTAAATCGCAACACGTAGGGGTTTTCACGTGTTTACCTTTGGATCTGTCGAGGTGGATCGAACGGGATGAACGGATTGAACGGTCGAGACTCGTGCTTTGACCTTCTGGACTGTATCCCGGATACCCAAACTCCAACGTCGAGTGAGGACGAGCTATGGAGAATGCACCGGAAAATCACCCGAGCTCTTCACAATTTTCGAGAATCTCAATATGTGATGGCCGAAAATTATGCTTGCAATATGTGAGCATTAACCTAGACATTATCTCATACCTTATATTTATAATGCACTACCTTAATCCTATATGGAATATTACCATAATCCTATATGGAATATTACCATACTCTTAGGATTATTTCCATACTCTTAGGATTATTTCCATACTCTCAAGATTATTACCATAATCTTATATGGAAAGGATCTATGCACATACCATAAATATAATTATATCCTTGTGGATAAAGAGAATAAAATCTTACCAATTGAGCAATAGGGCGCGATTTTCCTCGATTACTACGGGCTGGATGGGCCAACCAGGATCAAATGCAAGGAATAAAGATGGGCCTCAAATAAATTAATTATCTTATGTTCACCCGAACATAAATTAATTTATAAACATTCGATCATGCCACTAGAGAAAGAATGTTGACTTACCCTTTATTACCAAGTTGAGTCGGGCTTGCACTTAGACATTACGAATCCCAGTATTTAAGATATCGAGCGTCCATTAATCATTTATAGCAATCATCGCTTAAAACGATTAATAACTTCATTTCCTAAGTAGTACCACTCAACCTTATTATTGTACTTGAGCTAACTCAACTGCGGGGTTTAGTACAATAAACTTTTGAGCTCCTTAAGGGGCGTCATCATCCTAAACGGATACGGTGACTCGACTGAGATAACTAGCGTGACATACAAGATCGCCACCACCCAAGATGCGAGAATCTTGGGTTAGAACATATAACCCTCACTCATAACAAGTCAAAGTGATGGTCGACAACTCATACTCACCTAATACCTTATCGAGGTTTAGATCATCGTAAGTCACCGAGATCTTGGTTCTTCACGACGGTCGAAGAAGAACACATCTCACGTGATCCTTCATACGTCGTAGACGCATCAAAGAAGACAACTAAGTCAAGTCACTTATCTATCTGCAGACTCAAACCGACAACTCGTCCTTAAGTCGTCTCGGTGTGAAACTTTTATATCTCATTAAGCTTGACCAATCATACGGACTTACGTGATCTTCTACACATCGTATGATCTAACTTATATATGAGATAAGGGACACGATATATGCAATCAAGTATTCAAATCGGATAGGAGATTGTAATAGTGGTAACAGAAACATTGTATACAAGCTCAACCAAACCGCTTTCAAGATATCAAATCCAACACGGCCTCGCCGTGGTGGAGAAAAGCGAGGGCGGGTTGAGGCCGCAGGCGGAGGCATCGGCCGAGATTACCTCTTTGAAGGCCGAATCGCCGGCCGAGGTGACAAAGGCGGATTGAAGGCGAAGTGGGCGGCGAGCTTAGGGAAGTCGAGGCGCGCCTCAGGAGAGAGCTTCTCGCTACACCGAGAAGCTATTTTTGTCTCGGAAGTTTTCAATATCCCGACTTAGACAAATATAAGTATGGAGTGCAGTGGTGGAGATCGACGCTACCGTGCGGTCCTATGTGGGTCTCCTTCTTTGGTGGTGCAAGAGTTTGCCCGTCGTCCGTAGCTTGGCCTCGTCCTCTACTGCTGACCGCTGCGTCCGTCCGTGCTCGGTGGATCGAGACCCCCTCTCCGAAGCTATAATGGCCGAACTGACTAAGGAGCCGGAGACCGTGGGGTCTGTGGAGGCCGTTGAAGTTCAGAAGGAGGCCGAGGTGGAGGCTGGTGAAGTGCCTGAGACCGTTGAGGCCGAGGAGCAGACTGCCGAAGACGAGGCGATCGAGATGGACACCGAAGTGGAGCAGACCGAAGCTGCGGGCGGGGTCAGTTGATCCCCTTATAATAATTTTTATTTTTGTTATGTACTCCAACTTGTAAATACGTCATCCTTGAGATGTCGTTTTTGACTTGCCTTAAAGGCTTTAATAAGATTCGTTACTTATTTGAAGAAAACTTGTCTTCTTTATTCAGTCTTCCCTTGAGATGCCTGATGCTTTCCCTTGGTTGAATCAAATCGAAGCTCTAATGCGGCTCTTGAATCAAAGAGATCGAACTCCTCCATATGGGGAACAGCTAGACCATGTGCAAAGGAGGTGACACGAGCTTAGGCTGCCCAGAGAGTTGTGACGAGCTTGAGCTCGCCTCTTGGAGTTGGAGGAGGGTTCGAGATTGCCAGGAGAAGGCTAAACACTAGCCGAGGAGCACTCACAGAGTATGAGGAGGTCATTCGCCAAGGTGGTGGGATGACCATCCACGAGGTCGAGGCTAAAGTTATTGAGACCGTTGTTCACCGTGCGAAATACGAGCGTGAGTACGGTAAGAAATCCCGGTTTATGGCGATTATTTGAATTGAAAAGATCGGAGGCATATATGGGGTGCTATTGCTGCCAACCACAACAAGAAGCTGCTTCAACCGGATCTGAGGCCTCTTCTTACGCCGGGCTTCTGCACGCCAGACTTCTGCATGCTAGACTTGGAGCCTTTTTCTCATGGTGTGGCAAGCTCAAGAGGCATTTTATTGCCCAAGAGAGACGTAGGCCAGCGGGGAGCCACGGTCGAGTGTCATCGAGAGGCCGAGGTCGTCTTGTTGGACCCAGAGATCGGACTGGCAGGGCTCTTAGTATTAATCGAGGACGAGGTAGGGGTAGGATTAGTATAGGCAGTCGTTGAATCCCGATTTTTCGTGGATTGGCTCGCCTTTTCCCGCCCCTGACCTCTTCGTCCTCGTAATATGTAAACTGTACACTTTGAAATAAGAATAATTCTTCTTTGCTCCGTGTTGACTCTTCGGCTCCGTGTTGACTCTTCGAAAACACTGTCTTTTATTACCGTAACCAATAAAAAGGTAGGTCGTCCTCGTTTAGACGAAGGTAGCTCATCTTCGTACAAAGGTAGTCCGTCCTCGTAATGAACGAAGGTAGTTCGTCCTTGAATGAAGGTAGTCCATCCTCGAAATAAATGAAGGTAGTTCATCCCCGTACGAAGGTAGTTCGTCCTCGAAATAAACGAAGGTAGTTCGTGTTCGTACGAAGGTGTTCATCCTCGAAATAAACAAAGGTAGGTGTTCCTGTTTTGGCAAGAAGTATTGCTAGGGGTGGTCCTCTCTTCCCCGAAGTGAACGGAGGTATATGTTCCTGTTTTGGCAAGGTCATCGCTCGGAGTGGTCCCCTCTTCCCCGAAGTGAACGGAGGTATAGGTTCCTGTTTTGGCAAGGTCATCGCTCGGTGTGGTCTCCTCTTCCCCGAAGTGAACGGAGGTATAGGTTCCTATTTTAGCAAGGTCATCGCTCGGGGTGGTCCCCTCTTCCCCGAAGTGAACGGAGGTATAGGTTCCTGTTTTGGCAAGGTCATCGCTCGGGGTGGTCCCCTCTTCCCCGAAGTAAACGGAGGTATAGGTTCCTTATTTGGCGAGTTTTATCGCTAGGGGTGGTCCCCTTACGCGCGTTTGAGTTCTGTCCTCCGTCGAGGGTATAGTTCGTCCTTCGAAGAGGGTATAGAGAAGAGATAGTATGCATAAGTGACAAACAAATCATGCAAGAAAAAGATTTTATTGATAGAGACCGATGTAATAACAAAATAAGACTCAAAGACACAAATTGAACAGACTCGATGATACGACCGAACAGACTCGATGACACAACAGACTCAACTTTTGACACTTATGCAAAATATTTCTTCAGATGAATGATGTGCCATGTACTGGGTATTTGCTGCCCGGATATATGAGCGAGCTTGTATGACCCTTTTCCGAGGACTTCAGTGACCTGGTACGGTCCTTCCCATGTGGCTTCCAGTTTACCGATCTTTGCGGCTTTACTGATTTCATTGTTTGAAATACGAGGTCGCCTACTTGGAATTATCGGGACTTGACACGCTGGTTGTAATACCGAGCTACTTATTGCTTATACCGAGCTTCCTGATGTGGCGAGGTCTCTCTTCTTCGAGCGCATCTAGATCGGTTCGTAGATTTTTCTCGTTGCTTGACCGAGAAGTGAATGGTGCGGGGCTCGGCATACCGATCTCTGCAGGATCACCGCTTCAGCCCGCACGCCAAGCTATAGGGTGTTTCTCCGTTCGACGTCCGAGGTGTAGTTCGATACGATCATAGGACTTGCGGTAAATTTTCTACCCAATTCCCCTTTACTCGATCGAGGCGAGTCTTGAGTCCTTTCACGATTGTTCTGTTGGTGACTTCGGTCTGACCATTTGCTTGAGGATGAGCCACCGAGGTAAATTTTTGCTGGATCCGAAGCTCTTGGCACCATTCTTTGAACACTTTATCCGTGAATTGTGTCCCATTATCCGAAATAAGGATATGAGGGATGCCGAAGCGACACACGATGTTCTTCCAGACGAAGTTGAGGGCGTTTTTGCTCGTGATTTTCACCAAGGGTTCGGCTTCTACCCACTTCGTGAAGTAGTCGATCGCGACAATCGTGAATTGAAGCGCCACGGGCTTTGCGAATGGACCTACAATATCAATCCCCCATTGCATAAATGGCGGGGACTTTGCGTTACGGCGGGGTCGGTTTGAGGTAGCCTCGCACGCGTTCCATGGATTTGCACTTCGGACATTTCTTCACGAGATCGATTGAGTCCCGGAACATCGTCACCAATAGTATCCCCATCGCATGACTTTCTTAGATAGGCGCGGTGCGATGTGACTTCCATATGATCCTTCATGCTTCCCGTAGTGCGTAGTCGGCTCGGTTCGGACCTGGCACCTCGGGAAAGGTGGAGGTATGACTTTCTATAGAATTTCCACCAGCGTATATCGCAGATTTTCTCAAGATCTTCCTAGCCTCGAGCTTGTCGTGGGGTAGCTTCGCCTTTTCCGTATTGTTGAATGGGAGTCATCCAATTGGGTTCGTCGTCGATACTATGTTGACCTCGGTTCCAGTGTCGTCATCGCTTATGCTTCTGTTTTGGACTTCTTCTACTAGTGAGTTTGTCGACGACGAGGCTAGTTTGCTTAATATGTCAGCTCGGCTATTTTGCTCCCTTGGGATGTGAACTAACTGGAAGTGTGAGAAAGCTTGTTGTAGCTTTTGGCTTTTTCAAGGTATTTCTTCATCCTGTTGCCTTTGCCTCGTACTTTCCCAACATGTGACTCACTATGACTTGAGAGTCACTATGAACTTGCACAGCTCGTGCACGAAGGCTTTGAGCTAGGCGAAGTCCCGCAATTAAGGCTTCAGATTCCACTTTGTTGTTCATCTTTTATATATAAAGTTAATGTTTTACATATAAAATCATTACACTACGATAACATTGATTAACAATATTGTTTTCAACAAGAATGTGGTTATACATTACCTTTATACGTAACATGCATTGATTCATATGTTTGTACGAAAAAATATGGGTTCGAGCTTATTTACCATTTTTGTAAAATGTGTGTGTTAATATCCATTTGTAAAAATAAGTCTTGTATAAAGCCGAAAAATTAGCCCGCCCGAAAGCCCGCCTGGTACCCGGGTTTGGGTTGGTTTGGGCTTGAAAATTAAAGGCCTAAAAACCTACCTAAAAGCTCGCCTCAAAACCCGGCTCTACCGGACTTCTGGCCAAAGCCGGGTTTTGGGCTAAAAAGCACGCCTAATATTTTATTAAATATATATATTTTATAAATTATTTAATATACATATCTATAATTTTTAATAATATTAATTATATTTTATAGTAAAGTTTCTTACTAATTCACATATTGGTCAATAAAATATATTTTTTGAATTGCAACACATCAAAATTCTGAAAAATAATAACTTCAAAATAATAACTTTATAAATCATTCAAAATAATTCATAAAAGAAATTATCTCCAAAATATATATATAATGATTAATGACCTTATAATATGTAAAACTATTTTGAATCATTGATCTTAAATATATATTGTGTAATTAATTTATTTTTTCTATTATTTTAGGCGATAAGTGAATTGACGCTTAACAATATCATTTACCTTGGATTTGCAATTATTAATTTATTTCTCCTTAAATTAAAGAACTAAAATTATACTACATTACAATATCATCGTATGAATACATAAATATATCAAAATATACAAGAAGCATTATCATAAGAATAAGTAAGCTTAATATATTCTTATCACCGATTCTTTATTTAAATTGGAGTTATGATATTTTAATTATGTATTTAATTTATTTATTTTTTTAAATTTAAAATATTAATTTTATATATTAAAAATTAAAAAATAATCTAAAAAAAGCCCGCCAGCCCGAAACCCCGCCCGGGGTTGGTTTGGGTTTCACATTTCTAGTTCGAAAAATTTGGCCGCCCGACCTGGCCCGAAAATATAAAAGCCTGACGAGTTGGGTCACTATTACCTACCGCTACTTTGCCACCTCTAGTCATGTATACCCATTTAATTATTTTAATATATTTTCATCAAAATCACACCAAAATTTGTGCTCGAACACACGAAAATCTGTGTCGGTCGAAAAGAATCAGTGCTCAAATCAAACCAATTTTAATTCAAAATTTTGGTTATAAAAATACCTCTCTCTCTCTCTCACTCTCGCCTCTCTCTCTC
The DNA here is from genome assembly GCA_036937905.1 of Salvia rosmarinus. Taxonomy (NCBI): domain Eukaryota; kingdom Viridiplantae; phylum Streptophyta; class Magnoliopsida; order Lamiales; family Lamiaceae; genus Salvia; species Salvia rosmarinus. The sequence goes on along the minus strand of CM072815.1, from coordinate 71,600,692 downwards.
TCTCTCTAAGCTCTCTCTATATTACCAACTCCGCGCCAACCCTCCGGCGCACCACGCCAACCCACCCCGGGCGGCTCTCTGTGCTAAGCTCTCTATACCACCGGCGCGAACTCCCGGCCAACCCTCCCGCACACCACCGCTGCCAACCACCCCACTGGCCAACCCTCCCGCGCCAACCCACCTGCGGCCAACCCCTGGCCAACCCACCCCTCGGTGGCCAACCTCCTCGACGGCCAACCCATCCCGATGGCCAACCCACCCTCGGCGCCAACCCTCCTCGGCGCCCAACCCACCCCTACGGCCAACCTTCCTCACGGCCAACCCCATGCGGACAACCCTATGGCTTCGTCTTCATGGTTTTTTTTTTTGTTTATTTATATTGTTGTATTTTGTTTATTTATATTGTTGTATTTTGTTTATTTATATTGTTGTTTTGTATATTTTTGTTAATTATTATGATTTCTAAATTATAATTCCAATTATATGCTTTGTTAATTATATATTGTTAATTATGTATTTATATGCTTTGTTAACTATATATTGTTAATTATGTATTTTCTATACTTTTTAACTATATATTGTGTTTATCTTTCAAATAATTCAATATATGTGATAGAATATTAATTATGAATTCGGACATGAATTATTATGCTTTGTGAATCTATGCTTTGTGAATTTGGACATTAATTCAATCTATGCTTTGTGAATTATTATGTATTGTTGTCTATGCCGTGAATTAATATATGTAAATTATAATTAGAATATATTGTTAATTATGTATTGATGTTAATTGACAATACATAATTATATCGACAAAATTTATGTACATTTAAATATGCAGACATTTATTTAAATTTAGGATTATGAATTTTGCATGATATATCGACAAATATATTTCTTTTAGGTAGAAATTTTAGACAAGAAATGCTAGAAAATTTTTATATATGTAGTTGAAGGCGTTAGGCGATTAAAGTATAAATGAATAAGTTTAAGCTTGTTTTAAATTACTAAATGTATATTTAAGTATATGATGATGATTTGAGGAGTTTGGGATGAATTTGGATGAATAAGTTTAAGCTTGCATCTATGCTAACACACAAAGGTTGTCTAATGCAGTTTACTTCCTTGTAATTTTGTGAACTTAGAAATAAAATATATAGTGGATAATGTGCTCTATGGGTAAAGTTCTTAAGTCCATCCACAAAAATTAGTCACAGGGAACAAAAATTTCCAATTCTATGTTAATCAAGACAAAAAAAAGTTCACCACCAATTCTATATAATTTTGGAATTAATTTCACAATATATGTGAACACACTAATTGACATATTTCTTAATTAAACATAGTTTAATTTTTTTAATAAATAGAAATCGAGTTCTTAAGGCCCGAGACCATCAATCGTCCATCCACAATCAAGACGTATTTCAGCCCAATTATTTAAGAAGGGTCATTATGAGATCGAGAGATATAGGCGGTGAAGACCGTGGATAGGTTTAAGCAAGGTGTTTGGTCACTTTATTGGTTGGGAACTCGGATCCAAGTCAAACATGAGTTTGCACCATGTGGTATCCCGACGCATTAAGCCCTCCTAAGGTCAAGATCGTGCGATATGGTTTTTATTAATGGGAGGACAATTTGTTTTTCCTTCTCGGATTTTGCGCCGTGATTGGTTTGAGTTTTGGGACGCCATCTTTCGATCCTACAAAGTACGATCAGCAATCCGTTGAGGTTTATCAAAGGTTTGTTGGTGGCGGAGGGACTAGTATAGAGAATCTAGTGTGAGATTCTTTGATACGACAATCCGATTGATGATGTCGACCGTCATCTATATCTCCGTGTGACCACATCTTAGTTCTTACGATTCGCCTTAGGTATCGACTTGCCACGACCTATGGATCCGTGGATTTGGGTCTTAGCCGACGATCCGGACGATTGCCGATTTCCATGGGCTGCATATGCATATAAAATTCTACAATACTATGTGGAATATGAAGACCAAGGCCAAATATCACTTCTACGGACCGTCGTGGGCATTATATATTTGGTCATTAGAGATCATTCCGGATCTTGGCACGACGGTTCCAAGGCATGTCCGGGGATGCATATCCTAGATGCATGAGGTGGAAGTTCACGAAGATGATCGACGTGGATACATAGACCTGTTTGATCGTGAGGGGAACCATTTTGGGGTTAATCCCTGACGACTATGAGATGAGCATGCCGTACTATACGTCATCTCTATATCCGGTGCACCGGAGTGAACTAAAGGAGACCCGCTCCCATCTCAGGCGCCTCGGAACAACCCCGTCCCGCACTAGGCGCCTCGTTCTAGGCGGGGCCTTCACCGATGTGGGGTTAGTACGCAGACGAGGGCACGCATCGCTTTGTTGAAGAGATTGATGAGGAGCTCGAGGAGCCACGACATCGATGCCTGGGGATAGAGCGTCGCCGACGAGGATGCCGATCCGATATAGGGGGACGCAGACAGATACGGAAGCGTCTGAGACGCCCACGCTTATCTTCATTTAGCAATGCGTGAGCACCACGCACGCCCGAGTCGGGGGATCGTCGTTGGATCACGATACGATCAATGATGTGGTTAGAGAATATTCAAGGACTCAAGACGTGGTTTGAGTCTATGATAGAAGGGTGTCGATGTAGATGTTCGCATAGATCGAGGCATATACGCCGTCCCGTCGTGGAACTACCCCACCGGGCGATGCGGGGTGACGATCGTGACCGTGGCCTTCTACTGTACTCACATCGATGTACCCCAACAGACTCCTCTAGCAGATCCGGCCTCTCTGACACCGGCCCGAGTATACACCTCATCGCCGCCTCTACAGAGTATGGATCTACCTCACGATTCATTAGCCCATCACACGCGAGGATCCACTCGTCATTCCATGCCGAGATGCCGAGACCATTGGTAAATTATCTTATTTTATATTATTGCATTATATTTGATATGTTTACTTTTTCTAACTCGTTGCTTAAACAAAAATTAGCCAACTCGTAGAAGCGAACGAGTTAGGTTCATTGCGCAGACCGAGGTCACCGTGACGTGAATAGCCCGTGCCTCGCCCTATCCCGATAGTGTATTCACTTCTTATGAAGATTTTCTTGAGGCGAGGACGAGTTCAAGGATTATTAGAGATGGTGGATGACGCCGACCTCAAGTGATTTTGTTCGCATCGAAGACCCTTCTGCGATCTTGAAGTGGGGTAAGTATCACTTCTATTTCTATTTCTATTTTCATATATGAAATCATTATTTAAAAAATAAATTATTTATTGCAGGATCTTGATTTGTACATGATGCATCTGAGGATCAGATTAATAAACAGGCATGACTTGTTGAATGGGGTCAATGAGACGAGCACTATTATTTTGGACACCGATTTCTTTGTAAGTATATATTTCGTATTTCTTATAGATGTTGTGAATATTTATGTATATATTCTTTATATATATTGAATTTCTATTTCTTGCTAAACAGTTATACATTAGTCGATCATGGCTGTATATTTTTGAGAATAGTCAAACGCAGCAGGATCTAGATCATGGTATATCTACGTGGGCTCCATCTAATAATTGGTATCGGGCAGTCCGTGGTAGAAGGGTGGGCCAAAGTAATAGATCATGGCTTCTTCGAACAGTAACTTATTTATACAAATGACTAATTATAAAATAGATTTTGTTTGTGCCTTTACGAAATCGAATCTCTTTTACAGATCATCATCCCTTGTTTTAGCAGAGGTCGCATCGTTTTGGCTCGAATGCACATGATGGACGGGGTGTGTGAAATCTTCGATCCGGTATATTATTCATTAGACCCCCGGCGACAAGAGGAGCGGTTGATGCATTGGATCGGCTTGAGGATGTTATTTACACAATTCTTACTCAGAACTCGTGGGTTTGAAGATAACACACTCGGTGTTCGTGCCTTTCCACGTGATTTGACGTTTACATTGCCTGCTCCTGATCTACAGCTCGCATAAAGAAGACAACACCAGTGCCGGAACGTTCATGTGCATGTACGCCGAACGCATCATTTCAGGTTCCCCGAGCATCCCTGGGGTAATGAGAATGTATATGCCTACCGAAAGAAAATAGCTGGTTCTATCTTTGAATTATGCGAGAGTCATAGATAGAAAGTGGTCGAACATGTTACTAATTATTATGTAATAACCTTATTTGTATTTGAGTGTATTTTCTTGAATATTGTAATATTTGTATTTGAGTATATTTTCTCGAAAATCATAATCACAACCCAATCAATTATACTTCAATAACGAATGATATCACGAGTTTGGTTTCAACATAATTCACAAATCAAAACGACCATTAAAAATTACTCCTTACTTACATAATATGTTCACAATTCATAAGATATATGAAGAACAACATTAAAAATTCAACTTCCCCTTTTCCTATAAATTTCGAAAATTTCACTAACATATACATAAATTATAATTTCCTTTAATTTCTTCCCAACTTCTTACTTTAGTATCATATGTGAACTTAATCATCAATATTAACACCATATATTAACTTTAATATATATATATATATATATATAGCAATTAAGCACCTAAACTAAAATTTTTCAATTTCAACATATGAATTTAGAAAATTCTAGTAAATTCATAGAATGCTTAAAATTATCATATTAAACTCATATATCAAGTTAAGTGAAGAAAATGAAATCAATATCTCATTCAATTAATGGGATGGTAAATAAGGACATGATTGTCGCGTGTGATCTGCGGAACCACACAAGCAACACCTCCTACGTGCACGACTTGTACTGCTTGACCCCATTTCTCCTCGACTAGATCTTCGATGGGGACGTTCGGTTGGATGACGATGGCGCCCAACTTTCGGACGACCACTGCCGGACCACAAGCAGTGGCGATGCTTCAACGCCTGCGACATCGGTAGAAAGCATCCAACTGGATTGGGCGAACATGATTTACTATGTATGAGTAGGCCTGTACTAGCTTCTAGGCGTGGTATTATTCTCCCACATAGCTGGAAATTTGGTCATCTTTATGCATGCACAAATTAAAATTCAGATCAAAAACAATGATAAAGTTGTTAGTTATAAATTGGCATACCGCATTAAAAAATTATAGTTAGTATGTAGCTCCATACCGTATAGCCTTGAATCGCATAAGAACACGGATCGATCCATGTCCCACTCCAAGCACGAGCACGATTTCGTCCCAAGATTGACATTGAAGGTTTGGTTTCGTCCTTGACTTTGAATGTGTCGTTACTTTTGGGCACTATAGTATACCGCGTGATCTCTCCACTCATACCGTATCTTGCGAACACCGCAGGGTTAGGTCGAGGGGTATGTTCTTGCCGCTCAGTCTTTGATCGAACCATTTTCTATGATATGACGAATCGCTTCAACCATAGAGCAAATGGGCAATCGTCTTGCCCACAACAACCGAGCATTGAAGGACTCGGCAATGTTGGAAGTCAAAGGGTATAGTGCCTCACGTGGCACTTTGATCCGCCCACTTCTCAACTCCGACCTCTGTCGACTTGCCATACGCACCACCAAGAGGGTCTATCTTTAGCACGGGGACTTTAACATGTTCATTTCTTTGTCAAACTCCGCTCTCCCGATATATAAGCCGCCTTCCGTACAATGCCACGACGGTTTCCCAAAGGCGTGATTTTTTCAAGAGATGGTAGTAGCATAAGCCGTGGGCGTTCTCCGAAAGACATTTTTCACATCATCGGATATACCGACGTGCGACGTACACAATCAACGCCTCGGAATTGACCGTAAGCGCCTTCACGCGTTCGAAACCAAGTCCATGATAAATCATTCTCGATCGGACCAATTCCATAAGCCAATGGAAAATCTTGCTCATTGCCGTCCTTCGTAACAAAGAACAAATAATATACCCTTATTGCGCCCGCGGTGCGTGCCATCCACAACAATAACAGGCCTCATACACAACGTAACCGAGTCGGCCGGAACCTAGCGCTACAAAAGGTGGCGAAACGACCATCCGTCCAATATCCGGTCAATCAACGAACCAGATTAGTTGTCGCAACATGTGAAGATAACTCGGTAGATTCGATAGATTGTTTATACCCACCATATATCATCTCGATTGCCCTATTACGAGCTCTCACCGCGACAAGATATGACGCTTTGCGCCATACTCTCATTGTAACTCGGCCATAATCGATCTCGGCTTAACGACTTCACCGTCCTCGCGTATTTTCACGCTATGTATGTTGCAATCACACGGCTTTGACCTTGCACGTTTCGGTATTCACGAGATCATCTATACAGGTGTGTACGGCATCAAACTTGCGCACAAACCAAAAACCACCCTGTTACGATGCGCGCAATAGAAACGAACACTGATCACGATATCTGTATTTGAACGTAATTCGGGTCTGGTCCGATCGCGGAATAACAAATTTCGCTTTGTTCCATGTGCACAACCCGATCGATATCTTAAGGTCCACCTTGTTATCGAAGATGGAACCTTCGCCAAATCATCGGGTTCGAATAGAGTCAAGAGGACTAGCAAAAGATTGTTCAAGCCTCATGAGGAATAACGAGCTAGCCAATTGCTCATCTCTTCCATTTGTTCTACCTCGAGTCCCCGGTTACCTGCGTGTTGCTCGCATAATCATCCCAAGAAACTTTTCTATTCCACCCTCTCGACGATCCACGCATCAAATTCTACAAACGTGCGGAGATCACATTTGCAGCCGCACGCTCCTCCTCCTCCTCCTCTTCTTCATCAGATGATGTTTGTTCTTCACTGTCGACGACGTATTCGTCATCATCATCGTCGTCAATGATCGCGTCGCCCACTTCGCGCACATATTGCGGCACTTCTTGAGGTATATCTTGCTCAAACCAATCATATGATCCAAATTGTTGTGTGAATGACTCATCCAGATATGAGTATTGTGAAGTGTAGTCATAGGCTGTATCACGTGGTTGCTCGAATTGTGGCATATATGCTTCAGGTTCTGGTTGGGAGCTAACGCCTCCATATGTCACATACACCTCTGGTTGGGCATAAACCTCGGACAATCGAGCTAGCTGATCATCGGTGAGTCAAAAGTGATTTGATAAGTCTACCACTTGAGATCTCGATATATAATGTATTTGGTAGTCAAAAGAATTTGCTCCCGTAGGAATTAATGCTTGCTCTTAACTCCCAAATAAGTACATTATCGGTCCAACATAGGTATATGATGATGCACCGCCGCAGTAGTTCAAACAATCATCCCAACATCCTCCATATCTAATGATAATATTCTTCCACCCCGACATCTAATTAAATCATACAAATACATAATAATTAATTAAAAATTCATTAATTATAAAACAAACATCTAAACTAAATAATAAAAATTAAATATCAAAATAGTAACATTGATCACGAATGTTTAATAATAAGAACAATAAATTATAATTCATCGCCTCAATTCACCTAAACTTTGAAGGAATCGACAAAAAATATTATAAACTAAACTAAACTAAATGAAAAATTCAATAATGAACGTGTATAAATCATGATTCACCTAAACTAAATCAAATAATAATTCACATAAACTAAATAAATAATACAAATGCACAATAATGAACGTGTATAAATCATCTAACATTAAGTATAAAACAAATCTCTAAACTAAATAATAATTAAATATTATAATTCATCGGGGACGGATTTAAACCATAATTCACCTAAACTAAATTAAATAATAATTCATCTAAACTAAACTAAACTAAACTAAACTAAATGAAAAATTCACCCCCGCGACCAACCCCCTCCCCCAGCGGCTAAATGAAATGAAAAATTCAACTGCATTGGACGTATTTATAATAATTAAACTAAACTAAACTATACTAAACTAAATTAAACTGCAAAACTATAATTTAATTCAACTGCAAAACTAAACTAAACTAAACTAAATAATAATTAAATATTATTATTTAATTCAACTTACGTATTTAATTCATCAACCCCACCCCCACCCCCGCTGCCAACCCCACCTCCTCGCCCAACCCCACCACCCAAATGCTAAATGAAAAATTCAACTTCATAATATTCATCTAAAAATTCATAATACACAATAAATCATACAAATGCACAATGGTTAATTAATTATTCATCTAACAATAATTATCGATGCCCTAAATAATTATTGATTGAAATTAATTAAAATTCACCTAAATTCATCTAACAATAATTAAGGAATCATATATATAACAAATACACCAAAATATTGAAATTACCTTTTATGATCCACTAAGTGAGAGCGACGATATTTGATAAAGAAAAACGATTGCAAATATAGATATGCGCAAGATGAAAGTGGGTGATTCAGTGAACGAAGGAAAGAATGAATTATATAGGTAGAAGTCCGATCAAAATTTTATTCATGTAATGAAGTTTTTGGTTTATTTAATATGAAGTTGTTGGTGAAGTAAATTCACTGCAAACATTCATGTGTATTAAATATGAAGTTGTTGGTTTATTTAATTTTCATTAGTACGAAAGTTGTTGGTTTATTTTATTTTCATGGGTATTCAAATTCACCAGAACGAAGTTGTTGGTTTATTTAATTTTCATCAATATTCAAATATTCAAATTCACTATATAATTTATTTCAATTAATATTTGTTGAATATTAATATTAATTTTGTTGAATATTAATTACATCTAAAAATTACAAAATGTTGAATATTAATATTAATTTTGTTGAATATTAATTACATCTAAAAAATTACAAAATCAAAGCCAACCCACACCCGGCCAACCCCTACCCAATGGCCAACCCACCCCACTACCAACCCCACCCCTACCAACCTCCCTACGGCCAACCCCACCCCTACCAACCACATTTTAATTTGTAAATAATTATAAAAATAAAATCCCATAAATTTAATTTTAATTTGTACGTAATTATAAAAATTAAAAAAATTAATTTGTATGAATTATAGAATTATAACAAGATGTCGAGAAATTATCGTTTGTGTGATTGATATTTGAAATGATTGTATTAAATTACGGCAAATTTACCCAAAAATATTTAAAAAATGGTTTGGGTATAGGCTGCACTCTTTTTTTCAAAATGGATATATACTGATTCAACTTTTTAAAAAATGTGCATATATATATATTTCCACATAAATTAATAGATTAATGAGTACTGAAATTAAAAGTTGGGCCACATGAATAAGTATATTAATGGATACTGAGAGTAAAAATGTGGGTCATAAGTGATTTTTGTAAATAAGTGAGTAGATTTAGGGTAAAAATTAAGGAGTTGATATTTCTAAAAAAAGAAAATGAATATTTTTGTGGATATACCAAAATGAAATTAATGAACGTATTTGACCAACAAAATGAGTATGTCATTGAGACTTTATGTTAAAAGTCAATTGATAAAACTAATAAAACATGACCAACAAAATGAGTATGGGTAAGAAAATCAAAGTTATCTAAATTTAAACTGTGTTGAGCTCAATTTAATCCACCAAGAAAGAAAAATAAAAACAATCGTACATATAAATTTATAGAAATATGATATAAAAAAATGTACTCCCTCCGTTCTTGATATATATTCTTAGCTTTTGTTGGTATGAGTTTTAATAAATGCAACGAGTGTAAAGTGAAAAGAGAATGAGACTCATATAATAAAATATATTATGTGAGTGGAAAATATAAGTCATGAGTGTTTTTTTTTGTAAATAAATGGGTTGAGTGTGGATAAAAATGTGAACTTTTGAATGAGGTCTATGTTAATAAAAGGAAAATGAACAAATTGTGTGAACATACTAAATGAGATTAAATAAACAAATATCAATAACGAAAAGAGTAATACAGTCCAACATCAACATGCTTGGCTCCACTTTGTTTCGTTCGCAAGGTATAAGATTTTAGACAAGAAGCAAATAAACAAAGATTCTTTCCTTCTCACCAATAATTAAATGTATTTGTGGGTTTTAATTCAATAAATGAATTGAAAAACACTATGCCCTCATAAAGTGGAACATTATGTTTGATTTTATCGTCCATCATTTTAGATAAACAGTTCTCATGTAACATATTTTTAACAATATGTCATTAAATTAGCACATCTTACGATCATAGGACGAGCACATATTTCATCATATTAAAATTAATTAATTTCTCTGTCTTTGAATAAATGTCTTACTTTAAAATTATTTAATTTCCGAATAAATCTCATTTTCTAAAATTCTACATCATATCTATCAAATTTATCCTTGTTCAGTTTTCCAATATTGCTATAACTTTATATACTCCTTACATTCTTCACAATAGTTAGGGGCAGCGGTGGAGTTAGAAAAATTTATTAATGGGGACTGAATTTTTTTTATAAATTTCGAATTCAAGATTTTCATAAACTAATTTTTCTTATGATTCAGTTTGATGATATGAGCTTCTATATAATGGTTTGCAGTTTGCACAAAATAACAAAAATTTAAAAGTATAAAAATATTTTAAAATATAATTGGGGGACTAAAGCCCTCCCCTTGAGCTAGAGTAAATGAAGTAAATTATCTTGCTTCTTTTGTATGTAATTTTTGATAGCTGAAAATATTTATCTATGGACGGGGAGAATAACAAATACTTTATATACGAAAATATTAGACCTAAGATTCTCTAAAGATCTAAAATAAAATAAAGGAAAAGAATATAAAAAGAGGATGTGAACTGAAATGAAAGATGAGAATATGATTATTAGCGTGGAGATTTTGAAGAGATTTGGGGCCACCCCCATTTTCGATAGGATATATTTATTATATATGGTGACATGTGACAGGGTTTGGTGGGGCCTGTTTTCCAGAGAATAAAATAAAATTAGTGTTGCTTTTGCAATTATGAATGTGTCTCTCATTTGCCCACTCTCTTAACCACGTGTGACATTTTCATTTTATATATTTTGCCAAAATCTATATACTAATATTGATGCACAACCATAAAACCTTTAGGTGCCATCGTGAGCAAATGAAATTCACCGTTGTCCTTTACTTTTTTTAAGATATTTTTCTTTCATTATATATAGTAGAATAAACAATTTGTGATAATTATTATAGAGGTTGGATATGTGATCATGTATATGGAAAAAAAATTACTCATTATTCGCATAAATGAGGTTGGAAATTGAATTTGATTTAGAGGGTATTTGATAAAACTTATTAGTTTTTTAAAATAGTTTATAAATTATTTAGGAGTTTATAAGCTTCTTCAAAGTGTTTAACAAAAAACTCTTAAACAAGTTAGAAACTGTGAAAATAAGCTCCAACAGTTTATAAACCCCCTAAAAATAAGTTGTTCAACCCTAACTTATTTTTTCATAAGCTTATAAGCAAATAATGAATTTATCAAACTAATCTTATTAAGGTTCGTTATTTTCTATATATACACTATCAATTTCCTTTCTCATCAATTTTATTTCTCTAACTATGATTTTCTCTCTCTAATTTATGACTATTTCTCTAACTTAAGTTCAATTATTCAAACTTTGATAATTTATAAGTTTTGAAACATCTTATAAGCTCTTTAAAATAAGTTTAACCAAACACCCTCTTAGTTCATGATCTTTTGTAAAAAAAATCTTTTGAGTTTACTTTGATAAGAATGTCAAAACGAGCTTGAACATAGTTTCATGTTTGATATAAGTTGAAGTTCGACTCGAACTTCATAAGTAAAATAAGTAGGGATAAGGTGTAATTTTACCCCTAAAGTTGTAGTAAAAATAAAATATATCCTTATCATTATGTTTAGTGTAATGTATTTAAAATAGTGCAAATAGCCTTATGATTCACGGGCCTTATAATATTGTTACTAAACTTTCGATTTAACCGATTCGAAAAAATGGTTATCGATTAACTTCGATTTTCGGTTTCGGTAAATTCTTATCGGGTATAACAAATATAAAATTATTATTAATTAATTGTTTAATTTGTAAAACTATTTAATTTAATATATTAATTTCTGATAGAAATAATCGCGAATTTCGCATTTTGAATTGAGAATTACTGAAACTTTCATCAATGGGACCCCTAATTGTTACTAAACTTTCGATTTGTTTTTCCTTATATAACTAACAAATATAAAATTATATTAAATTGATTAGATAACGCGAGTATTATACTAGTAATATTATACTAGTAATACTTTTGTTAACACAAGTCCCCAAAATTTTCGGCTTCCAATTTCCACCGTAATAATAGTAATTGATGATTGCTGCTTCACTCGGCCACCAACACCGATGTACCCGATAGATTCTCGCCGTCAAATATTACAATGAGTTCGCGGGAGCAACTCCTCGACTCTCTCGCCGCTGGCGGCAGCCCCAACCGGAATCCTAACACCTGCCCAAATCTACTCTGATGGTTCTCCTCACTCTCGGTGCACCAATGTCTCGCGCACATAGGTGATTCTCTGCACAAACTTCGTCGCGATCCTCATTCAAATGGAGGAGAAGCTCCACTCCAGCGGCAACGATTGATTCATCATCCTCCCCGATCTTCTGTAAAATGACGGTTATGCCCTCCCCACATTGTGGGGATATCCGAGGGTTAAATATTGCGAGCTTCCGAGTACAACGGCGCGGAGCGCATGATGAGTGACTCGCTTGGAGCTGTTCAGCTCCACGGAGGACGAGAAAGGTGGGGTGTGGGCAATGACCAGGAAATTTTTCTTTGGATCTAATTATTTATAATTTTAAAAGATAATAAAATATAATTTTAAATATAATTAAATAATAATAATAATAATAATAATAATTAATAATAATAATAATAATAATAATAGTTTAAATAATAGCATAATATTATTTGAATATAGGTAATTGTTTATATTAAATTTATTTTTCGTTATGTTTTAATATCTTGTAAAATAAAATAATAAGATTAAATTATAAATAACTAAACAACCAATTAATAATAGCTACAAAAATTAAAATAATAAAAAAAAAAATTAAATATCAATATTGTAAATCGTATTATCTTACAAAACTCAAATCTTGATTTTCTTGTACCCATTACAAATATACAATGAAATATAGAATTAACTCACATATAAAGCTTATTAAAATAAATTTAAATAGATATTACCTATAACTGTTATAATAAATTTATCATAATATTTTTAAAAAATGAATTGATTTTATTAATTTATATATAAAATTTTATTATTTACATAAATATTTTATTTTATCAACATAAAACAAATCTATTAATTAGATAATCCATTACACATTAGAGACACCATATTGATTATCAATCCTATGTGGCATCTCCACAAAATTTTATTGTTATTTTCAAAATTCTCCAATATGTACTTTCTCAATGTATAAATGGATTGTGCAAATAAGGTATATAATTTTGCAATTAATGAGTAATATATGTTACATGCAATAAGTAAATTTGTTAAAGAAATATTAGATATAATACATTACAAATGCTAAAAATAAATTATTCAAATTAAGTTGAGCCTAATTAACTTAATATCTACCATACAAAAGTTTATATATATTAGATTAGTATACATATATCATGTACCTATATAAAAACAATAATATGTATATGACCGTATTTGTTTTGCTATGATTCTTTATATATTTGTCACCAAATAATTCATTTTTATCTCAATTATTATGACAAAGTTTGAAAATTATTAAATATTACATGAATTTTTATATTTTATGTACTTCATGAAATATGGTGAATGTATAATATTTGGTCTTCTTAAATATTTACTAATTATTAATAACCACTTATTTTTTAATTATAAATTTGTTTTGCAATTATAAATATATATATATATATATATATATATATATATATATATATATATATCTTGGATGCATATATTTTCTAATATTTATACATTGGTACTTCTCAATATTCTTATTATATTTCACAAATGTATACCGTCTAATTCTATATCACAAACTTTATTAGTTTATCAATATTTATGAAAATATATGTGTTTATATTAAGTATGCATACATGTAGTATAAAAATAATATTTAATAGGTTGACCTAAAAAATAAAGTACCTATAAGTAAATTAATATATTTCAATCTATCTTGCATACATCTGAAAGATTGAAAAAATATACTATGTCGAATAGATTATGATTCATATATTATATATGTGTTAGATCATATTATACTCGAATATCCAAAACAACAAATTAGGCAAATAACTTTATTTCTATATTATATATGTCGATAAGAAGTTGTGACAAACAATTATATTTTGTTCATATTATATTGCATACATCTGAAAGATTGAAAAACATACTATGTCTAATAGATTATGATTCATATATTATATATGTGTTAGAACATATTATACTCGAATATCCAAAACAACAAATTAGGCAAATAACTTTGTTTATATATTATATATGTCGATAAGAAGTTGTGACAAACAATTATATTTTGTTCATATTATATTATGTAAAATGATACGGACACTTGTATATTAAATTCAGAAGTATCGTCAGATCGAACCTAGGACAAACAAATTTATTGTTATTTATAGTATTTATTATTAATGTTAAACTTGTAATATTATTTGAGTTTTATTCATACAAATAATCAATTATTGTAACAACTTATGTTTAACTATTTAGATAAATTATATTTAACCATTTTCTCTATTTTCTAAATATTTTGGTACTTATTACTAATATTTAATGTACAACGTTCGAGTCTTTATTGATACAAATAATCAATTATTGTAACAACTTATATTTATAAATTTAAACATGTTTAGATAATTAGCGGATATTACTAAATGTGTTTGGGACAATAACATGTATACATTTCAGACGGATCCATATGGCTAAATCTTAGCCTCATCATTTCGGTTTATCATCTTGTACCAATACGATCAATGACTCCGAGTGTCTGAACTATAGCCCCAACCAACCAATTATTATAACAACTTATATTTGATTATTAGATATTTTATAAATAAAAACGTGTTTATAAATATAACAATTCTAAATGGATCCAATCATTTATCAATGTGCCTATGTGAATTTTCTTCGGTTTTAGATCTTTTTTTTATTTCTACTATTTATTATTCATTTTTTTAATATAGAGATTTTTGTTGAGATGGATAATCAAATTTTTAATAATTTATATTTATAAATTTAATAGTTCCAGGTAATTAGCGATTAGTTAAGACTATATGGGTGTGAGACGAGAATGAGTAGTAAACTTATTTTTTTTAATTGAATTCGTAACAAATATGAGTATCTAAATAACAAATGAGTGAATAGAATCGACATGCCTACATTGAATTTGCTCAATTTTCTTAACATTTTGTTGTTTATACTATTTATTGTTGATTTTAATTTATCATATTGAGGTTTTTGTTGAAACGGATAACCAATTATCGTAACAAGTTATATCTATACATTTAAATAATTTTGGATAATTACTAATCTCACCATGCAGTTTTGAGATGAGAACATGTAGTAAAATTATTTTTTAATCGAGTTTGGGATTGTCACGGTATATACATTTTAGATGGGTACACTTGACTAAACTATAGCCTCATCTTTTCGAACCATCGTCTTGCCGTACTACAAAATTCGGTATGTTACATACTAATCGCTGTCTCATTCAGAAACTTACTTTAAATATAAAAAGATATACTATATATTTATTGATTTCGGTGGAAGTGCGAGTAATAAAATCACTTTTTAATATGATTTTAGATAGGTATGTATATAAATCTCAAAGGGTTACGAACATTAGTCAACAACCTTTGTGGACCTTTTTTTCATTTTGAGTCTTTCGTTATTTAACAATAAAATATCTTAAATGTTTACTTTTTAATATTTGAATTTTTATTTATTAGGTTTTATAGATTTGGGGTTCAGGTAATTAGCGAGTGTTACTATACAAGTTTGTGACGAGAACAAACAAATCACTTTTTAATAGGGATTGGAAGGGGTACAGTTATAAACATATGACTTTAGGTGACTAAACCCTTATTTATGTATTAGATCCATATCCATTATCTATTTTGCTATGACCATAAACAAGAGAAATGAGTAATCTTTTTCCAACATATGACTATACATACCAAAACTTGTGTTCAATCATGGTCAATTGTATGTTAATTTCACAAGTCACTAGCAAAGATGACTCAAAATTTTAATCAGTGATTTAGGAGGGTCATACGCACAATACAAAACTCAAATGATGTTTTATTTAAATTAGTCTTCACTTTCTATATTTAGAGAAATAGTTTACTATTATCTTTTCATACCAATACTTTAAAATAAAATAATAATTTTAATAAAATTTTAATTAGGCATTACAGCGTAAAATGGTTCCTGTTGAAATTCGACAGGTTACACTCTAGGAACTAGAATGAGTTGCAAAATTACATTTTAATTATATTTAAGACATACATACATAAATACATCATAAACGGATTTCATTGATCGTACACTTTAAATTTAAGATTTGAGTTTAATTTCTAATCTTTCTTATAGTCACTTTTTAATTGGATTCAAAATACATACATACATACATACATACATACATACATACATACATACATACATACATGTAGAGTTTGGTTCAAATGTGAATCATTCTTATCCTAAAAACTAAGAACCAAATGAATTCGTTATGAAAGTTGATGAATCCGTAAAATTCAGAATTTTTCACCCGGATTCGAATCCCATGAGGGGCGAAAATTCAAATTTTTTGAATTCAGTAACTTTTCCAACAGAATCATCAACTTTCACTGTGAATTCATCATTTTTTGGCTATCACGTCCTCACGATAAAAATGGTTCTCACGTTAACCCCCTCTCTCTCTCTCTCTCTCTCTCTCTCTCTCTCTCTATATATATATATATATATATATATATATATATATATATATATATATATATATATTCTAGATTGTTTAATGATTGAAAATATTTTTAAATTTAAATATATGACTTGCTTAATTTGGGTAATTATTGGGTCTCTTTGTATGCAACTGGTATGCAAACGAGTAGTAAAATTATTTTTTAATCGAATTAGGGGCAAATATCTATATGCGTTCTAAATGAATTTCATACATTGTATAATTTCAAATTTATACATTTAATTTAATTTTAAAAAATTATATTTGGAGATTTTTTAATTTAAATTAGTCTTCATTTGTACATTGACAAGAATCTTTCATTATTATCTTTTCAAATGTATGTGTAATTTAATTGCTATTAGTTTATTGTGGCTAAAGAAAGTGGAAAGAAAATCGAAAAAATCCATCATTGACCTATTTTTTATTATAATTATTTATCTTTTAATACTTCTTTCAATGAATTGTCAAAGTATTATGATTTTGAAATTAAGTATAGACTAATTTTTATTTTTAATTTAAAAAGTACAATCTAAAGTGATTCCCGTCGAAATTTGACGGGTTATACACTAGTTATAGAAAAAAGAAAAAGGAAAGAAAGTAAACAAAGTGGAGAAAAAAAAAGAAAACAAATAACACATAGTAGGAAAAATGAGAGAAAAAAATAAGAAGATAAACCTAAGTTAGATTCAAACACTGGGCAATGAAATGAGAAACAAAGACTCAGCCAACTGCACTATTATTCATTAATTAATATTGTATGGGTATATAATAATAATAATTTTGAAAGAAGTTGGAGGGCCCATGGAACCCCTAGGCCCCAATGTAGCTCCGTCACTTGGGTGTGGGTTGATTTGGCCATCTTGATGCGGCGATGGTGGAGCAAAAGCAATACCCAAATGATATAATTTAATATAATTTTATATTTGTTAGTTATATTGAAAAAATCAAAAATTTCGTAACTGAGTTAAAGGCTCTTCAGCCGTAAGGATTATTTGCACCATTTTTAAATATGTTAGGTACGGAGTTGCACTTAACATAACGATGAAAATATATTTGATTTTTGTTAAATTATTTAGGGATAAATTGCACCTTATCCCAAATAAGTATTTAAATATCGATCAATTATATTAAAACTTGATCTAATTGGTAATCATATAAAGATCAATAAATATATAGTTTTCCAACACATAGATATACACATACATCGGTTTGCTGAAAGCGTGGTGACTAGGAGAATTAGATTTTTAAAACAAGTACAAAACAAACAAAATAATTTCATTGAAAATGAAGCTATAAAATTATTCTCACAATTTATTTCACAAGAATTAGAAAAAGGGCCTGACATTACAAAAAGTAAAAATTATCCTATAATATTAAGATTAGAAAACTAGGATTAATAGGAGATGATATTACAAAAGCAAAAGTAAATTATGTTTGTAAAATAAAAATAAAGTTACTTACAATTAGAACAAAAAATGGAGAGTATAGTGCAGAAGATGTAGAAGAATTTAGAAAACAAATTAATGAAATGCTAAAACAAGGATTAATTAGACATTCAGAAAGTTCTCATAGATCTACAACTTTTATAGTTAGAAATCATTCAGAAATAAAAAGAGGAAAACCTAGGATAATATATAATTATAAAAGATTAAATGATAATTGTGAAGATGATGGTTATAATATACCAAATAAAGAAACTTTAATAGCACTTATACAAAATAAAAGATATTTAGTAAATTTGATTTAAAAGTGGATATAATCGCTAAAATTAGAAGAATGATTTAAACCATGGATCGCTTTTACTTGTCCAGAAGGACAATTTGAATGGAATGTATTAAGTTTTGGATTAAAAAATGCGCCTGCTATCTTTCAAAGATTTATGGATAGTATATTTTTAAAATATAAATTAAAATTTATATTGATGATATTCTTGTAGCAAGTGATAATTTAAAAGAACATGAAGAACATTTAAATATTATATTTATGGAAATTGAAAAGAATGGTATAGTAATTAGTAAAAAGAAAATGGAATTATTTCAAAAAAGAAAAATTTCGTTTTTAGGACTAGAAATTGGAAATGGAAAAATAGAATTACAACCCCATATTGCTACTAAAATTTTAGAATTTCCAAATAAATTAACAAATTTACAACAAATAATTCAAGGAAATAATTATAGAATAAAATTTGAACATATAAAAGGTAAAGATAATAATATTGCTAACTTATTATCTAGAAAGATAAATCGCCTTTTATGCGAAATGGATAGAAAAATTATAAAGCCTTCAAAAGGAAAAGAGAAATTATACACCAAGTCTCTAAGATCGGAAGGGAAGAAAATTATATAGTTCGGGTTGGAGACATTATCCAATGGATATCTCTTCGACAAGGAAACTAAAAGTGTTGCACAACTCCAAACTAAGATAATCCATAGATTACAAAGATGAAATGCAATTTAAATGAACTTTACAAAATGCTCAAACTCGCCACGCAGCTTGGTAGCAATTACAAAGGTTACACAGAGACAACATGTTATCCTTGATAATCTATGGCATATTCAAACATTGCAAAAGCTACGGCTTTTAAAGTACAAGTTTTAAATGCTCTGGCATTTTACTTTTCTCGAACAAAATCAAAACCGAGCAACTCCAAAAGAAGTTTACACATTATGTTATTTTCGTGAGAAACAAAATTGGGGTTTTCATAACTTTAATCGTGCTCGAAAATATATTAATTGTCTTAAACCTCTTTGAAAGGTTACTACTGATTTTTGAAGCATTGTCAAATGCTAGAAGCCTTTCGTATACAAGAATTTTTATCGAACCGGAGGAAGTCAAAAGTTTTGCTCAGATTGCACAAGAAAACCCAAGTAGTGTGATTCAACGCCGCCTTCTTTGTTAAAAAATTATGAATTACAACTTGTAGATTTTGAAAAGAAAATTTCTGATCTAAACAATCAATTGAAAAGTTTACAAAATGATTGTAATTTCAAAGATCAGACGATCTCGGTCATGGAATCAACCATTACAAAGTTGAATCAAAAAATTGATTTTTTGAAAACAAAAACCCAGTATGTTCCATCTCCAAGAAGTTTTGAAAATTTTAAAACTAGAATTCTTGATATTCCTTGGAGAGAAACAATGGAACCAGTCCTGTAAATTGTTCCTGACCTTTAGGAAATTATTTCTACAAAAGTTTTACAAGGATTTCCTCAAAACCTTGTTGATCTATAAAAGAAAATTGTTGAAATTTATTTCAATGAGTCAAAATTCAAGGGCGTAAAAATTATACAAAGGCCTGATGTTTATAAATTTATACTGAAAGAAGGGATATTAACTAATGAATGGATCGTAATTCTCGCCTTCGCTTTCTGCATTGATTTAAACAAGACCGACATGCGGATGAAATGACAATCAATTTTACCACAATGGTATGATTGATTTTATGAAATTCATTATATCAAGACCTAATGAACAAATTGGGAGAAAATTTCTATCGACAAATGACAATATTTCATCCTTATCTTCCAAATCAAAGGTCTCATCAAAAATTCTAGCCTTCTTCCGTGTTACATCTCACGCTTATCGCCACTAGAAAAAGAATTTATTTGATGACATTGAATATTCTGACGATATCTTCGCACTGATGTAAAAAGAGGAACTGATCATTTTACATTTCAAAGATTCAAGAACAAATTAATATATTTCAGAAGTCCAAAACATCCTAAACTCAATTATGGATGAAGTATAAACTTGCAATGAAGGACATTATTTACAAATATGGGTTACACCAAATTGGAATATATTCATTCCTTTCGAGGAGAAGGTGATAGTTTTGCGAGATGAAGAAATTGCTATCATCAATACAGATAAAGAAGAAGAAGACATTGATGATTCTCAAAGTCATGCGACACAATTCCGAGACTCATCGAGACTTTTGAAAGATTAGACATATTTGTATCAATTATTAGTTTGTAAATCGCTTTCTTTTGTAATTTTCTTCTTTTTCTGCTTTTTCTTTTACACGATAGGAGGTGTACTCTAACGTGTAAAATGATAGAGTGTGATAGAGTGCATTATTGCACGATTAGCATTATCAATAGATAGGTGGATAGGTGTAAAGTTTTAGCTTTGCTTTTTTAGGTTTTAGGTCTTCTTTGAATAGTTGTGCAAATAGTTGTTGCACCATAAAATGTTGGTTATCTTTTGCCTATAAATAGGCAATTCCTCATTTGTAAAAATCAACCGGAACTCTTCCAAGCAATAAACATTTGAGCTTTCAAAACAAAACATGTGTTGTTAAGTTTTCGACTTTCTTACTCTTCTACCGATCATAAATTTATATCAATCCTTAGAGCTACATAATATATCCCATTCCATAAAAAAAAAAAAAAAAAAATCCTTCAATTCCGCTAACATATTGTCTCGAAACAGATGATTGAGCTATCTTCATCATAAGAGTTCTGTGAGCTCTATCTCGATATTTTCTTTTCTCCTCTCTTTAATGTAACTCTCTACATATATATATATATATATATATATATATCATTTCAAACAAACTATACAGCTGTATTTTCGTCTTAACTTGATATCTTACCCTCTATAGTTTCACCTCTTTAAAGTATTGCCCCCCTATACTTTTAATTCTATATTTTTGCCCTTATGTTTTCAGTTCTATTCAACCTTTTTCTTTGTATTTTATTTTTATATACATATTTATTTTTATTGACCCTTCACTTCTTTTTTTTCAATATTTTAATTGCTTGTCACGTGCATATATAGAGGTGAATAATGTCAGAAATTTGGAAGTATAATGAGTTAAAGTTACATTTTTCCCAATAATGTTATGTAATAAAACGATAAAAATTCAGATACTCAAAAATGTTGTTGTAAAGCCCACATTCTTGTAATAGAGACATTATTAAAATCTTAATTTCTTTAACAATTATAGAATAATAATAATAATAATAATAATAATAATATTGGTAATTATATATATAAGCAGTGGAGGTAAAAATTTGACTAACGGACGGCATATACCCTGTAAATACATATATGCCAACCTAAAACAACAACACCAACAAAGCAACATTAACTATGAAAATAACAATAACAACTAGGGACACAACCCTCAACAAAATATATATAAGTACTCATTAAACGTCATTGCATTTTAAACATAGTTTTTAAGTGAAAACCGCTTAAGTTTGTTCTCAGCACACTCGAGTACTAGTATAGTTTGAAAAATATTTACATAAAACATGATCATGAGAGAATGTATGTGTGGAGCTCATTCCCGTCAGCATCAATCGTCAACTTCTCAGCCTGCAAAACATATATCAAAATAGGGGATGTGAGCATGCGAACATACTCAGTGGAGAATACACTGTAAGTAGTTATAACCAATTGCGTAATGCACACAACATAATGAACTCTTCTGTAGCAGTTACCCTTGCGGGTACTCATTATTTATCGTGTTGGGTAGCCCCTTGTGGGCCTCCTCGAGGGTAATTCTTTAACATTGAGCCCCTTGTGGGCCTCCTCTAGTGTAGGTCACTACACTTGGCCCGGCCTCCTCGAGGGTAGGTCACTACACTAGGCCCCTTGTGAGCCTCCTCTAGTGTAGGTCACTACACTAGGCCTGGCCTCCTCGAGGGTACTTCTTTAGCATTCTAGCTCACATACATGCACAAAATACAACAATGATTATAACCATACAATGTACTTACAGATAGAGTAAACCCCACCTCGTGTAGACGTTTCAAAATAAAGCTCTTGTTTGGTTGTCCGTCCTTGAGCTTCGGATGTCACGCCACCTAGAACTTTAAAAATTACTCTTAACTAAGTTTCATATGTCCAATTAAGTATATTAGACACATCAACACGTATAAATTATCTAGTCTTAACCAAAAATCAACAATACCCTTTTTAACATAACGTATGTTCAACGTGAAAAATCGCATAAGACGTCATCTATCTTAGACAAACCTCTATATATGTTCAACTATCATTAAAGATCATTAAACAACCATCAAAACTTAAATATCAAAGCTTTAGCGTAAAACCCAATTTCGACATCAAACTAAAATTTTCCAAGTTTTGAATACGTCGGCTGAAAAATCCGAATAAATCATTTTAAGCTTTATTCATATCATAGAATCTAAATATGAATTCAAAATGATCAAATAAAATAAAAAATCCAACCTTACAAAGCTAGGGTTTTCGGCCAACATAGGGTTTTCCCAACGGCTTCGATTTCAAATGTTTTTCTTGTTCAAAACATAATTATATCAACCCAAAACATATATATGAACAAATATCAAGCATATAAACAACATAAATTCAAGATCAAGACCTTCATAATTTTTGACAATCATCAAATTCCAAAGAATGAACATATGCTCAAAAATTCAACGTTAAACAACTTATCGGCGATTAACCTAACATAAGATCAAGAAATAATCGAACAACAACATATCATCTTCATAAATCATCAAAGGAACAAAAATATGAAATTAACATAGGTTCATATTTTTAAATTTTTCAAACCGTAGAAATGTTCTAGTGATTGAATTATACCTGAATTCGAAGACGGATCGAAAATTTAACGGTTGGATCTTGAAAATATGGAGCATAAAATTTTCGAAAATTTTAGTGTGTGTATTGGATGAATTTTTTGAAGAAAAATAATGAAAATGATAGATAGTAACCTATTTATAAACATCCACAAAATTTTCTTTTATTTTGCAATTTATTTAATAAGGTGATTAATCACCACAAATCTAGAAAATTCTATAATTCTCTACACATTTAGCATAAAATTACATATATGTACATGTTGTTGGATTTGTATACTGAAAGCAGTTTTGGTTGAGTTTGTATACAATGTTTCCTGTTACCACTATTACAATCTCCGATCTGAATTGATTACTTGATTGCATATATCTATGTCCCCTTATCTCATATATAAGTTAGATCATACAGTGTGTAGAAGATCACCGAAGTCTGTATGATTGGTCAAACTTAATGAGCTATAAAAAATATCACGGTGAGACAACTTGAGGACGAGTTATCGGTATAGGCTGCGGTATATATAATAAGTGACTTGACTTGGTTGCTTGTCTACGTGCGCGGTGCGCTAGCAGCCCCGGTCGATCGATCGTGCGAGATTCTTGGCGACTCGGCGAGATGGCGCGATTCGGCGGGCGGCGTTCTCGGCGAGGCGTGCGGCGGCGGGCGGGTGGGCGATGGTGCTATGCGTGCGGCGTGAGGCGTGCCCTAGCGCCGCCCATCCGTCTTGGGCCGACCACGGCCAAATCGACCAGGCGGATTTTCGGCCGAACCTATTTTTTTTGCCCGATCCGGCCCGTTCCATTGTTCTGGCCCGTTTTTCAAATTTTGGCCCAAATCCAGTTTTGACGAATCCGGTTCGTGCCCGTGCACACGAGGCCCGTTTTCGAGTTTCAAGATCATGCTTTGCAAATTTATGTAATAAATTAGGCGGAATCCGGGATCCACAGTGGGCGCGATGAGCGATTTTATTTTATTTTATCGAATCAAGGTTACAATATTATTATTACGAATTATGTGCGATCGTATGCTTATGTGTTTACATTATCTTTTCGGATATGTCTCTTACACGATTATCAATATGCTCGCAAAATCCCTTATCGGTCCGAATTTTATCAGTGGAAGCGAAACATGGAATATGTTCTTATCGTTGAAGAACACATGTTTGTTCTTACTACTCCTAAACACGATGCCCTTCGACGCGTCGACTAATGAGCGGCGAGTCGGCGGACTTTGGCGTAAGTCGAACAATATGGCTAAATGCTATATGATGACTACTATGTCCAAAGGCTGCGAAGATGACATCACTCGATGGTGAACCTGACGAAATATGTTCAAGTCTCGAGGTAAGTTTGGGCAATCGGATCGAGCAGATCATTTCCACATAATGAGAGAAATCTTGGCGTGTAAGATGGAAGAAGGAAGTTCGGTCCATGAACATGTCTCCACATGACTCGTCTCATGGATAGTCTTGATCGGTTGGAGGAGGTATTGACGGTGACCAGGTCGATATCATCCTCAACACCTTGAAGTCTTTTGAGAATTTTCGCGTGAGCGATCATGAGCAAGACCGGTATTCACTTAGTCGGTTGCTTAATGATCTCGTGGCGGCGGAAGAGTCATGGGTAAAGGCACATGCTCTTGCTAGCACATCTAGGGGCCCAAATTTTCCGTTGAAAAATGGAAAAGAAAAGGGCACCAAAGGTGGTAGAGGCGAGGAACTAGTGGGAGTAGTGGGAGCGAGAACATGTGCGCCACCGAGGCTTGAAGATGCCAAAGGAGAGGCGGGTGCTTGAGTCTGCAAGGCCGGGCATTGGAAGGCAAGTGCCCTATGCTCAAGGCTCAGTGCCATTTGCTTTAATGCGGAAACATGTTTAGCGACTTGTTCTACCCATTCTTGGGTAGTAGACACGAGTGCGATCGATCATGTTTGTTACACCTTGCGAGGGTTTGCGACGAGGGAGGCGTGTGATGGCAAGATAATGATCTTCATGGGCAACGCGCGAAAGTCGAGGCCGTTGCGATCGGAGATGTTACTTTATGTTTTGATAGGGCGGTTTAATATGCTCAAAATTCAACGTTAAACAACTTATCGGCGATTAACCTAACATAAGATCAAGAAATAATCGAACAACAACATATCATCTTCATAAATCATCAAAGGAACAAAAATATGAAATTAACATAGGTTCATATTTTTAAATTTTTCAAACCGTAGAAATGTTCTAGTGATTGAATTATACCTAAATTCGAAGACGGATCGAAAATTTAACTTGGATCTTGAAAATATGGAGCATAAAATTTTCGAAAATTTTAGTGTGTGTGTTGGACGAATTTTGTGAAGAAAAATAATGAAAATGATGAATAGTAACCTATTTATAAACATCCACAAATTTTACTTTTATTTTGCAATTTATTTAATAAGGTGATTAATCACCACAAATCTAGAAAATTCTATAATTCTCTACACATTTAGCATAAAATTACATATATGTACATGTATATCCATTTTATTACTTCTTCCCAAATTTTTACTCTAATGCATAACAAATAAATGTTCTAATCAATTCTTATATCCAAATCACTTAATATCATGAATTAATGATCAATGCTTAAAAATTTAAACTTTCATTCTAAAATCATAATTATAATTTACTAAAATATTAAAACTTATAATAGCAAACTTTACATTTTTCGCTAGGGCGCATCCTCGCTCTTAGCCGAACAACTCAGAAAAACGTTCAAAACTCAATTTTTATTTGTTCACAGCTTAAAGAAAAGTAATTCACTCTTAAAAATATAGATTTATATATATTTATAAATATATATATATATATATATATATATATATATATATATATATATCATACTTCTTTAAGAAAATTTCTGGTATTACAACTTGCATAATGACATGGTGATATAAAGAATATTTGAATTTTTTTCTCCTATTCTATTCAAAAGGTTTGGCATTTTTGCTTTAGCTCGCCTTCTTCTCTATATATAAAATTAATCTATATTTTCATCATCTAATTTTACCATTTGCCCTTTATTTTCTACATTTTATCCCTTTATTACCTTTACTTTGATCAGTTATTCACCTTTTTTACTATACTATACTATCTTCTCTTTACTTTGATGTTATATATGCTTCAAAATTAATCCGAATGAGTTTTATCTTATTAAAAAAATATACTTTCGCAAACAACATAAGCGGTGATGAAAACACTGTCAAGCTGGACAAAATTGGTCTTATAAATCATTTCTTTATAATTGAAAAGAAAAAATAGTGAAATTTAAAGGAAATATCATGCCAAGTTTACAAAAATTATGAATATTTTGCAATTTAAGTTGACTTAGTTGGGTACAATGCCAACTAGGTTGAGTATGCATTTACAATAAAAAAATTAAGTGTAAAGATAGGTAAAACTCATCTAAACTATATTATTGATTTTACAAAGTAAGAGCAACTTAGACATGAGAGACTGATATGTGTAGAATCACCATAGGCGAAGCATGAAACCATTAATACTGATAAAACAAGGTTCTATCCAAATTTTGCCGGAGTTGGTACCAGAAGTTGGAGCACGGAGCAACCAAACAACCGTTAGTGCTTTCTTGCACCCTGTATGCTCCCTCTTTAGCAATTTTTCTTCAACACGAGAGCTCTCGTATTTATAGAGGTCTGGATTCAACTAGTCGTTGAAAGGGTGCTATGTGAATTTCAAAAACTCTATCTAATAAATATCATTGGGTTTATCATATTCTGTTTTGTTTCTTTGTGAGTTAGATAGAAGTATTTTATATTTTATCAGTTGATCTGACTTTTCTTCTACCGCTTCTGTCTTCAGTCATCAACTAAGTCCACATCTGTCCTTCGCTAATTCATGTCGACTTCTTCTAACTTCAAATTTCAATACTTGGTCCACGATAAGACTATGACTGACTCTAGATCCCTCATCGAGAGCTTCCTTTGGATCTTGGAGTCCTTAAGTATCTGATAGTCTTCTCCTTATCTGATTCAGACTTATAAGTCATAGAGACCACCAGCATCTCTGAAGTGAGACTTGCTGAGTCATTTCACTATACTCACTTCTTCTTACTTCCTTTAGACTGATATCTTTTGCTTGATGTATAATGTTATGTAGATATTCCATTGAGCCCGTTCTTTGATGTTTCTGACTTCGTTGACTACTTCTTGCTTCTTTAGAGCTAGAGGCGTGTCCTCAGATAAGTCATCTAGGGTTTTGTCTGAGTTGATTCATCCTTGAACGTCTTCAGCTTGGTTTCTTCTCAGACTTAGACGTGTCTAAGCAAAAGTTCAGCTTTCTTAACAAGTAATCTGACTACTGATAACACATCAGACAATCATCATCGGGTAGATAAGACTTGAATATCTTTTAAAATTAATTTTAGATCTAATCAAAACATTGCTTCGATCCCAAATTATCAACATAAGCATTTAGGAAATCTTAACCTTCTTAAGATAAATGTTAAACCTCATTTCATCTTATAACATTACATTAACATTGATGAATTTATCACCCTGATGGTCCCTTGGGGCTCATACTGGTGTATGAGGGGGGATGGAAGAATACACCAGTTAAGGTAAATTAAAACTTTTTTAACAAACTGGACCTTCTATTGATAGGTAGATATCAATTAATTGAAGTCATTTCAGTGCTAGTATCAGTACTGCTGATCAGTTCAAGTATGTGGAATCTTATACTGAGTGTATTAGTTAGCAATCCTACTGATTACTGAGGTAGTTGGACAATTGGACCGATAACTAATGTGCTTGCAGAATGTGGTGGTTATGTTTTGCCTTTATTAAAAATTGATGCTAGTATAAAATACTTAGTCAGAGTTTGATTAGTCAGTTTAAGTTTTCTCGTCAGCACGGCTGGTACTGATACTTCTATTAGCGCGACTAGCTTCAATATTTCTCTTGAACTCTTTCATCATGTGACATATTCAAACTGGTAGTTCTTCTACTTAAACCTGTAAACAAAAACCTGGTTCCCTCACATGTGAGCATCATTATGTTACATCAGCAGCGTAATCATCAGAAAGATTTTGGGATCTAATCAAAATACTAAGTTAAGATAAAATATTACCAACACACCCCAGCAACTGAGAATGAACTCAATTTAAATAAATGTTAATCACTAATGTTGACCTTAACCATTCCTAGGTTCATCACAAATTCATTGAAATTCAACCAAATTCAACATAAACTAATCAAAATTCACCACAAATTAATCGAAATTCTTCGAAATTCAACCATATAACACAAATTCATCGAAATTCAATCAAATTCAACACAATGAAAATTGTTCTTAAAAATAATTGACTGCGGTGCAGGCACGTGGTCCTACAGTGGCCGAGGCAGAGGTTAGCTAGACAGAGAGAGAGGGGGCGGGTGGCGTGAGTGTTGTGGCAATTAGTGAGATAGATGGCGAGAGACAGACAAAATGAGAGAGAGGATGGGACTGATGGTGTGGGATGTCGATGGGCACGGTCGGGCGACGACAAGTGTAAGACGGGACGAGGTAGGGTAGAATTGATTAAGGGTTTAGGGTTCCAAAAATTTGATTTTGGGCCGAATAGGGTTCATATATATCGAGAATTAACAACGGAAAGTCCTCCATTAAAATGAAATAATTAAAAAACAATTGACGACAGATTAACGATGGACACTCAGAATATTTAAAAAATAAAATTATATTCAGATCGATTGGAAAATAATTAAAATAAAAATTTAAAATATAAATATTTAACGGCATATTATTTTACCCAGAAAAAATTAAAATCAGTACTATTTTACGACGGCTTGATGATGGATAAGTGTTCCGTCGTTATTTTACGATGTCTTTTTTTTCATCGTAGAATTAGTCATTAAATATTGCAATTTTTTTGTAGTAGACCATACAATAATTACTTGTCCATATTGGATTTTGTATAAATACTAGAGGAAAAATTTCCATATGATCCTCTAGCTAAGTAACTCTTCATTTCATATTAAAATTTCAATTGGATTTTTAATTATCATAGACAAGAAGCGCTGTACATTCTTGAACATTCTACTATTTTTTAACATCCTTTCGTTAAAAGTTAACCCAAAAAGTCGTAAATGACATAGTAAAAAAAGAGAGCCTATAATTGTTAGCCCGTTTACTATAGATTTAGTTTAAATTTGTTAGCCTACCAATTTTATATTCTTAGTTGTGTCCCAATTGATGTTAGGTAGCTCTCAAAACTTACCTTGGTATTATTAATTATTTGGCCAACTTTGTTAACTCCCATTGATTTCTATGTAGATCCTACGCAATTACACATGTCAAATTTGAGTATGTTCAGTTCGACAAACAAACAATCTCAATAGTAAATTAAGATGTGTAGAAATGCAAAAATAGAACTTCAATATAAATATTACATTTTGTTAGAGTTACTTTTAACTCTATTTTTCTTCCTCTATTTTTCAGTGTTTATTTTGATCTTTCTTCACGGTTTGTGTAGGTTGTAATGGAGTTATGAAATCTCCTATTTAATTGGGGTAAAGTCGTGGAGATGAAGCTGAAGTGAAGCTCCTAAATTCGTGGGAATGAATGAAGTGGAGTGAACAAGAAAGAGAAAATAAATTCTGGAAGGGATGTTGTTCCAGCAGTTGGAGTTGTTCCTATTTTCAAGGAACTAACTCAACCACTTCCACATGAACGTTGCAGCCCACTCCAAATCATGGGCCACGTCCTAGATGAGCTTGGAGTCCAAGAAATGCTAGAGCTATAAATACTTGAACGGCTGACACGTAAAGGTATGGAGAAATAGCTATCTGTAAGCGAGTGTTGTTTTCTGTATTGCAATAACATTGCCTGTAACACTTGCTGTTTTTGTAAAGCTCTTGAGTCTATTCTTGAGCGCTGTTTTAGTGAGAGATAGTTTTTAGTGTGAGAGTTTCTTTTATTATCATCTTGGTTTTGTCAATGTGATATATTATTTTTGTAGAATACTCTCATTTAGTGTTTTTCGCCATACGGCATCTATAGGTTGTTGTAACAACCTATAGAAGAATTTTTCTTTGTGTCTTCTTTTTAATTCCGCTGCAGTTTTTCTCTTGTGCCTGTGTGCGTTACGGCAACACTGTGCACAACATATAGATCCAGACGAGCCAATACTTTCAATTGGTATCAGAGCTCTCTCTCGATACACTGAGTGTGATCCTGACAGTGAGCGCAACAGTTGACTCAGTATGGATCCCAACAACATTGGCCAGTATCGACCTCCAGTTTTGGATGGGTCGAACTACTCATATTGGAAGACGAGAATCCATTCGATGATCAAGTCCATAGATAGAAGAGCGTGGCAGTCCGTGGAAAATGGGTGGTCCGTTCCAAACGCCACCGATGATCACGGTGATGTTAATCCGATACCATCCAACCATTGGACAAGAGAGCAAGTGGAAGCAGCCACTCTCGATGATAGAGCCCTTAATTCTATCTATGCGTCGGTTGACATGAACATATTCAAGCTGGTGAAGAATAGCGCATGTGCTAAAGATGCGTGGGACGTCCTTCAACGTCATTGCGAAGGAGACACGAGCATCAAAGAATCCCGATTTCGCATACTCACCACCAGATTCGAGAACATGAAGATGGAGGAAAGCGAGGACATCGATAGTTACACGAAGAGGATCATAGACATTGCAAATGAATGTTAAGACCTCGGTGACGCCATCAGCAACAAAGTATTAGTGTCCAAAGCTCTCCGAATGCTGCCTACGAGGTTCGATATGAAGGTCAATGCTATCGAAACATCAATGACAGCAGCTGCAATCGAATTCATGGATCTCATGAATACTCTCAAAACTCATGAGATGAATTTTGAAGAAAACTGTACGTTCAACAAGAAGAAGGTGATGGCGTTCACTGCTGGAGCATCATCAAGCAGCATGGTGATGGAAATCAAGGAAGTTGATGATGATGAGCTGCAAGAAATCGATGTCGGTGATGATGTTGCTCTAATCACAAGAAAGTTCAACACCATGGTAAGAAAGATGAAATGGGCTAAGGAAAAACAAACAGAGCCACCAAGAATTGAATATCAATCACAAAGGAGGAATGAGTACACACCTCCAAGACCCATTAGAAAGGTGTTTTCGTCGAATGAAGCATTCAGGTATGACTCCTCTAATATTGATAATGTTCAATGTCGTGAGTGCAAGGGATTTGGTCACTATGCAAATCAGTGTGCAAATACACTTCGAGAAAGAGGAAAATCTTACTGGGTTTCTTGGAGTGATGATGAGGCTGAATTCTTCGAAAGTATGGACAAATCTGACGGAGAAAAAGAAGATGGTTCCTCCGATGTTGGCACAGCATTGCTTGCCATAGTCGAGAAAACTCTGTCCGATGATGAGCTTGATGATGTGGAGATGTTTGATCCAGTCTCAAACAGGTATGGACTTGATTACTATTCAAATACATTTTACCTTTTTGGTCTCATCGATGATGCAGAAGAAGAAATTGCTTGCAATGAGGACACTGCTCTTATCATTTAAGAGCTCTCAAAGCTCTACAATGAACTCCTTGGAAAGTACAAAGAACAAGGAAGGGATCTTGAGATGACAAGGGATGAAAATACAAGCCTTAAAGCATCTCTTGCAAAGTTTGAAGGCATTGTCACTCAAAAGGAATAGAGCTCAACAAAGTGTCAAACCAACTTGAAAATGAGCAAGCTACGATCAAAAGGTGGATGGCAACTGGACATAGGTATGATAGCTATATGCCTACGTGTTTAGCTCTTTGCAGTGCAGGGTTTTACTGGTGGCTAAATCGCTACGCATGACCATGAAGACAACACACCAGAAAACACCCAAGATGATAATACCACCAAGTGGAAAACCGTTCGTGAAAGAAGGTGTTAAGTCCAAAAAGAAGAGAAGACAAAGGAGGTATGTGTGTCTTTACTGTCAAACTCCTGGTCGTATTAGACCATTTTGCTTTCAAAGAAGAAATGACGAAAGAATCTCTTCAACAAGTGAGAAACAACATGTAGTCAAGCATAAGTATGTTTGGGCAATAAAAGATGAACTGAAATGTAATGTTATGTATACTGAATTAAAGACTAATGTTTCAGGTTCATGGAACTTTGATAGTGGATGTTCCCGTCACATGACAGGCAACAAAGCATTCTTGTCAGAATATCAATCGTATGATGGTGGGAATGTAAGTTTTATTGGAGGTTCCAAAGGTAAAATCATTGGTAAAGGTTGTTTGAGTGTATCAGGTTTGCTCACTCTCAAGAATGTATTTCACGTTTAAGGATTAATGACAAATTTGATTAGCATAAGTCAATTATGTGATGAAAATTTACAAGTTAAGTTTGATAAAAATTCTTGTGAAGTGTTTGATGATCATAATCTGTGCATAATGAAGGGCCAAAGGTCAGTGATAATTGTTACATGGCAAATGAACCTAAATGCAATAAAGCACAGATTGATGATGGTGTGTTATGGCATCAAAGACTAGGACATACTAACTTGAAAGTCTTGACAGGCTAACTAAGCTGGAAGCTGTCAGGGGATTACCCAAGATCACAAAAGAAAGCAAAGTTGTGTGTGAGAACTGTCAAAAGGGGAAATAAATCCATTGTAATACCCCGCATTTTCTGTAGCAGAGATTAGCTCCTGGATTAGAGCTTTTTAAGAAGGGCATTGCATCCTTAAGAAAGATTTGTTTAAGTTAGAAGCTTTTACGTTAAGCTTCGCGTTGAGAAGATAGAATTGAGACAGATTTGAGATGGAATCTGAGATAAGATTCTTAGATCTTATTTAGAATAAGAAGACCTAGATTCCAAGAGTTTTGAAATGATAGATACATGCTCAATGGAGTCTTGATTTCAGAAAATTGAGAATTTCAAAATCTATGCTTTTGTGACATCGGCATTTGCCGATTAAGCTCGGATTAAGAGCAGAATATTTAAAATGGTTTTGAGATCAAAAAAATATTTTTAATAAATATATTTTGATGATTATGATTTATTATTGAGTTCAAAAACAGATATTCAAGTAGAGATTGTTTTATTAGATAATTAGTTTCGATTTCTTGCTATAAAAATGCTACGAATTATTTTACAATAATTATATTTAATTTCTAAAGAAAATTGATTATTTATCTATTAAAGAAAATGAGGAAAAGAAAAAGAAAAGAAAGTTTCTAGAAGTGGTGAATAATCACAACATTAAAGAAAATTAAAAATAAAATAAATTCATGCATTAAAGTGATAAACATATGAAATAATACTATTCATCCTCATTTCTTCCCCATTTTTTCGCCCACACACACACACACACACACAAAATTTTCAAAATCCCAAGCCAAAAATTGAAAGATCCAACCGTTGAATTTTCGATCCATCTTCGAATCGAGGTATGATCACGACTCTAGAACACATCTACGGTTTGAAAAATTTAAAAATATGATCCTATGCATATTTCAAATTTTCGGTCATATTGTGAAATTATGAAGGAGTATGTTTTGTTTGATTATTTCATGATATTATGATATTTCGTCACGTATTGTTTAACGTTGAATTTGTGAAGCATATGTTTATTGTTTGGAAATTTATGAAATTTTTGAAAATATGAGGGGCTTTGATCTTGAATATATGATATTGACACTACAAAAAACAGGCGAATAGCGACGAAAAATTCCGTCGCAAATCCTGTCGGATCTGTCGTTAAAATGGATTAGCGACGGATTAGCGACGGAATTATGGCGTCATGGGAAAGCTGGTTGGCAAACTTCTAATGACGGATTTAAGTCCGTCTTTAATTTTTAGCGACGGACTTTTCAGTCGCTAATCGACGACCTTCCAAACGGTCGTCTGATATCTAATCCGTCGTTAATACGACTTTAATCCGTCGTTATTAACGATGGATTAACGACGGCATGCAGTCGTAGCTAAAAAATACCGTCGCAATTTTGTCGTTAATATGACGATAATCCATCGCTAATCCAATAATATATAACGACGGACATAGTCCGTCGTTAAAAAATATGATTTTTTATTTATTTCACGTATCCAATCCGTCGTAAATCCGCTGTTGAATAGTCTCTAATCCGTCGCTAATCCGTCGTTAGTTTCAGTTTGTTCTGTTATTTCACGTTGTTAATCCGTCGACGATCCGTCGCAGATCCATCGCTAATCCGTCGCTAAATGTGGAAAACCTAGACAGTTTTTATTTGTATTTTCGACGGCCGTTTATAACAAACAACTAACCTGTTTTCAAACAAACACAATCTAAACAATAAACATTACTATTCTAAATCATAAACACAATTCAAACAAAACAATTTCAAAAGATATAATATCAAACAAACTAAACAATTCTAAATCATACGATAAGTTTTACAAATAAAATGTATTTGTTTCTTCATAATACAATCCAAAATATGACGAGGGTGGGGGAAAAGGGAGCTGATATCACGAGGGTGGGGAAAAAGAGAGCTGGCCATGAAGCGCTCCAAGGCCTCTTGTTGAGCGCGAATCGAGCTGAATCGTGCTTGAACCTCATCTCGCGCTCTCAACTCAGATTGCAACTGCCTCAGATTGCTCGCGCCGACTTGCAATCGGGACTCATATTGCTCATGCTCAGCTTACAATCTGGCCTCCATCTCCAATAGCTGTTGTTGATAAGCTATGGAATCAGCAGGTTAGGCACTCTCTACTGAATGAGACGACGCTTCGCTCTGCATGTATGTCCGTGATAGAGAACCAGCTCCAAACATCCTATTCTTTTTCTTTGAGGAGCTCCCAATGACATTTTTTAGAATTTGAGTCCTATCAATTTCTGGTGTCGCCTCATCACTCCCCCCAGATTGACTCAACTGAGTCACATGTTCCTCAACCTGCCTCTGTAATATAATTTCGTACAATTATTATTTAATTAAATACTCGTTATTGCGCTAACGAATATACTTACCGCGATACTCCGAGCTTTCCCATCTGTATAGCTCCCGTCGTCGGTGGCATGATACCTTTGGAATACATCCCATTGGACCTCTGATATGTCTACTCCACGCACACTCCACTATTCATAGTTGATCTTTGTGACCCATGTTCTAATGTGTGAAATTTGTACCCATTTATATAATACCCTGGGTACGTCTTAATTAGAGCTGAAGGTCCTTTGGCAAAAGACAATATGAACGGATTCACAATGTTGTTAGTATGATCTTTGACCTATTATTAGTAAAAAACGATTAGAATGACTAAACGTATATATTAAATATTAAATATTTCCTACTAATAATCATCAGAACACTCACATATGCCTCAAACCAAAGCGGGAAGCCTCTTTCAATCGACCTTTGAATATCAGAGCTAGAGATCAGTGGATTGGATCTTTTCACATCATCGATGAATAAACTATATCAACATATATTTACGATCCTAGTTAATAATAACAATAATAATAATTAACAATGACTTTTGAGAAAAACACGACACTTACGCCATGTAAATGTCTGCAACTTCAACACAGTTGAGCAACACGTATAAACAAGCAGCATCATATTCTCTACTATCCAAATATCTCGTTGACATATTTCCAAAAGGTCTGCAATCTTG
Source organism: Salvia rosmarinus (assembly GCA_036937905.1). Classification (NCBI taxonomy): domain Eukaryota; kingdom Viridiplantae; phylum Streptophyta; class Magnoliopsida; order Lamiales; family Lamiaceae; genus Salvia; species Salvia rosmarinus. The sequence goes on along the minus strand of CM072815.1, from coordinate 71,564,579 downwards.
CTTGAAGATTTGAAGCATATCTGGATAGTCTTCTTGCCTAATCTCCGCTTGACCATGATGCAAATCTCTGAACTTTGTTCTTACATGATCATCAAAATAATAAGAGCAAAATTGCTTCTTCTACTAAGTAAGCATTGCAGATAGAACCCTCAACTCTGGCTTTATTTCGACGTTGTTCTTCAACTTACGTAAGTATCTACAAAATAAATCGATGTTGTTCTTCAATTATATATATATATATATATATATATATATATATGATAACATGAGAACTATGACAAATGTATGAAATTGATGAATAAAACATATAAAGTTATGCATACCTTTGTTGCAAATGGATACATCCATCGGCATATCTTCAACGCCTTATGCATGGCATTTCAACACGGGCTTCATCCATCTATATGAACGGGCTTCATCATAGATGTTCCATGGAGTCAAGAAACTAGGGAAAGATGTGTTCAAGCTTGCATAAAATCAACGAAATATTTTCTTGGAGTCTCGCAAAGATCATCAAGCCCTATGTTTAGAAGTTAAATCTTTGAAGAATAAAGATAATTACATTACGACTTTCCAAACATTGGGTGGGAGAAGTTCATGAAATGCAATCGGTAGAATTCGGCCGCATGAAAATGTGATGATCATGACTCTTCATCCCAAACATCTTGATTTTGTCATGTCACACATCTACCCATGTTCGAAATGTAACCATCTCGAAATCTTAAACCTCTTACCCACTCACATAAGACTTTTTTTCTCACGATTGTCAAGTGTATAAGAAGCCTTTTGATATTTTCCTGTTGATTCATTCATCGTCAACTCTGGTCTGTAGCAGTATAAATTAAGTTCTTCTCTAGATTTGCTCGTATCTTCGTGTTCAAATGTTTCCATGCAATTGAGTCTGCCGGATGACGCATGACCCCATCATCGATCGACGATGCATGCCAACGCATATTCTCCGCTGTAGCATTGGATGCATACAATCTCTGTAGTCGAGGAGTAAGGGGAAAATAATACATCTTTTTATATGCTACTTGTGCTTTCCGTCGACTTCCACTAGCTCGAGTATTGCTCTTGAAACGAGGATGATTACAGAATTTGCAGCTCGTCAATTCAGAATCTTCGCGCCAATAAATCATGCAATTAAATGGACAACAATCAATTTTGTGTACGGGCAACCCCATGCCACGCAACAATCTCTTCGTCTTGGTAGAAGTCATCAGGCATGCAATTTCCATCTGGATGCGACTCTTTCATCGATTCGATATTTGATCAAAACCCTTCTCAGTAATGTGGTTCTCTGCTGTCCAACTCAGAAGTCGAGCCACAAATGACAGTTGTGTGTGATTCGAGCAACCCGACCACAGAGGTTTATCGGCAACATTCAACATATCGTAAAATTTTTGTGCATCAGAATTTGGCTCCTCTTCGATCTCGTCAAAGTTGAACTGTGGACCAGCAGCATCCACCACCATCGTATGATACGTATTTGGTTGACGGCTAACATCTGAATCCACAACATTATCCCTACCTGTGGTTGTCGTGGTTGTCTCTCCTTGAAATATCCATGTGTGATAATTTGGAACAAATCCAAATTTTGATAAGTGATATCGCACAGTATCTTTCTTCTGATAAGGTATATTCTTACACTTCTTACACGGACACTTGATTTTCTCTCCATCCGCGAATAAAAACTGAGCACTAGCGAATTCAATAAAACTTTCAAGTCTATCTCAAAATTCAATATTTAATCCACCAACCGAACTAAACCTCTTATACATCCACTCACGATTGTCATTCATTCTTCAAGCTCCTAATTATAAATAATTAATTAAACATATTCAACATAAGTTGTATAATATACACTAATTATACACTTATAAGTTTATTAAAGCAATTTTTTTTATTGAAGCAATTATTTCAGAAATAGACGGCGACATAAATCTACTTGAGTATACTATAAAAATAGACTAATTATTGGTTTGTTATCTACGAGGCAACATAAACTGGACCAACATACTATTAGTTGAGGTTCGTTATCATACTTGTGGTCCTTCAATTCAATGTTCTTGTTTCTTCTTGTAATATAGAGAAAATATATGGGCTCAACCAAGGTGTTATGAGGGCCTTGCTATAAGTAACCTTACAAGAGTATTGTGATTTGAGTTTGTTAGTTCCAAAAGCAACATATCGTAGCAGGAGCCTAGTGATTTAGAATCCTAAGCAATGAGTTCACATAATTTATAATATGACACATACAAAAACATAAAAAGGCACCGACAAAAAAAATCACTAAAAAACTCATATATATATGAAGTGGATCATGAGACATAGGAAGAACTAAGATAAAATCCAAGTAAAGTATAACAAGAGAACGTCTTATTGTGAGAATTGAGAATTGTAATGAAAACTATAATATCATGCCTCTGAACGTCTTAGCATAATTATACAAGCCATTTAGAGATCCTAAATTATAACATAAGTCTATAAATACAATATAGACATATTTTGTGCTATACATTTCATATACCAATTCTAACAAAATTTCGGCAGAGTAAGTTTTATAAAATTAATCGCCATTTCATTTCCAATTCAACCAAACTCATCCAAACTTCACCAAATCATCACCATATGCCTAATTATACACTTAACAACTCAAAACATCTTAATTCACAAAATGATGAATTTATCATCTCAATTCACATCCAAGCTTATCAATTTCTCGCAAATATTTTTATCAAACACCACATATGCGCATAGTTAATTCATGAAATGATGAATTTATCATTCCAATTCACATCCAAGCTTATCAATTTCACAAGCCCAAATCACAAGATTAACATTCAATGCATCATTTTCACTAACTCCACTCAATTCGATAACATGCAGCCACATATATATTATAACAACACAACTATATATTATAACATCACAAAAATTTGAAATATAAATAAATAAAAAATTTGAAATATTACACAGACGGACGACGGCGGGCGGGTCGGCGATTTACGGCGGAAGGGCGGTCGGTCCAGTGGGCGATGGCACTTGGGGTCAGGCAGTGCGTGTGCGACGGGCCATGGTGGCGCGGAGCCTGGCGTCTTGGGGCGCGGCAGGCCGCGTGGGCGGCGGCGGCACAGTGGGTGGGGAATTTGGGATGTTAGGCGCAGCGATGATTTGGGAAGAAACTGGCTCGATATCAAATTTTTAGAGCGGCGGATTAGCGGCGGATTTGGGATGTTAGGTAATTGATGATTTGGGGAAGAAACCCGTCGATATCAAATTTTTAGCGACGGATTATATCCGTCGTTAAATTACGCGCAAAATAAAAAAAAATAAAAAATTCGTTAATTTAACGACATAACGACATATTAACGATAGAAATGTCCATCGTTAATATTATTTGGAATAAATAAATTTAAAATTAATATTAATGACGGATATAGTCCGTCGTTAAATTAAATACAAAATTAAAAATAAAAATTCCGTTAATTTAACGACGGATCTGTGACGGCTATAACTTAACGACGAACTTAATCCGTCGCTAAAGTTAGTCTGTAATAAAAAAATTAAAAAATTCATAATTTTAATGACGGAATAGGTCTGTCGTTAAATTTAACGACGGATCAGGGAAGGTTATGACGTCGTTAACAGTTCCCACGAGATATTTCCGCCGCGTGCCGTCGTTGATCCGTCGCAAATCCATCGTTAATAAAATCCGTATGTATTCCGTCGCTAATCCGTTGCTGATTCACGATCCGTATTTTTCCGTCGCTGTTCGGCTATATTTTTGTAGTGTGATATGATTGAAGTGCCTTCATATATATGTTATTGGATTGATATAAACATGTTTGGAGCAAGAAAAACGTTTGAAATCGAAACTATCTTGAAAAGCCCAAAATGGCCGAAACCCTAAGCCCTTATATTATTGAATTTTTTATTTTATTTGATCATTTTGACTTCATATTTGGATTCTATGATATGAATAATGCTCAAAATGATTTATTCGGATTTTTCGGCCGACGTATTCAAAAGTTGTAAAATTTTAGTTTGCCGACAAAAATGGATTTTCAATGCTAAAGCTTTGATTTTTATGTTTTAATGATTGATTGATGATCTTAGATGATAGTTGAGCATGTATAAAGGTTTGTTGATGTTAGATGACGTCTCACGTGGTTTTTGACGTCGGACATAAGCTATGTCTTAAGGGGGTTGTTGGTTTTGCTAAGATTAGATGGTTGAAGCCTGTTGTTGAGTTATGTATACTCATTTAGACATATGGTGATGATTTTGGTGGATTTTGGGATAGGTTTGGTTGATTTGGTATTGAAATGGCGATGCATTTTATAAACGTTACTCTGCCGAAATTTCGTTAGAATTTGCTTGTTTAAAGAGGTTAGAGGATGTTGTTCCGACCAAATTGTTCTTTTCAATCGCTCGCAATAGTACAAGGTCCTTATAGAGCGGTAAGTTCGACCCAAGTCGAATCTCTCGAGGAAGGCTTAACAGGGCTGCGGTTTAATGTCGCACACAGAAACAGAAAAGAAATACTAACGTCCTAAAATAAAGGGGGGTCTATCACGGAATGGACGAAAGCACGAAATAAAATAAAGCAGAAAAAACTGGATGCACTTGGACAACAATAGGAATTGACAGATACACGAAATTGGAGACGGTGTTCTAGGGTTCGAATCTATCCTCGTTATTAATGAATCAAGGACCGGTACACAATGCATAAAACACCCACGCCTCTCACCAAAAGTTCAACACTAACAAATCTCTTGACCACGTCAATGTTAGACTCGAACTTAATGGCGGGGGATCTCTCGATCAAACCGCCATCAACTATGAATGATATTTAACTACAAAAGCACACGATAGCAAAACCCTACTCACTTTCGATCACTTTCGTTGTCAAACTCATATTTAATATAAATATGCTCTCGCATAACTTCATAATCAAACATAAGCACAAAATCAACCTACATTATTCTCTCGAACACCATGTATGAAGATCATGAAATAAACAATTTATACGGATAAGAAATTCGCAAATCATCAACCCAATAATCACAATTCAAGACCATAACAATCTAACATTATTTCCCAACAATTCGATAATTTATCTCATGGTAGAAATTATTCCAATCTCAATTACATAGACATAATGAAAACAAGAAAAACTTACAAACCATTTATAAATAAATTCGTCTTCCAAAAATCCGAAATCGTTCAATCCCAATTATTAATCCAAAATGCAAGAATTAAATGAAGGGAAAAGAGGAAAAGAAAAAGGGAAAATGCGTGAGTGAGAATGTATGCTCTGGAATGTGCTGCGTCCGCGGATGAGTTCTTCTTTTTATTCAACCCTCGAAAAGCCCATTAAAACACCGAAATTAGGCCTCAAAAATGATGCACAGCGTCGGATGAGGCGAAGCGTCGGACGCGAGTGCTCTCTGGAAAGGTCAGAGAGAGCATCGCAGCGCCGGACGGAGTGGAGCACCGGACGTGAGCAGCTTCTGGAATGAATAGTGAGAGAAGCCCAGCGCCGGACGGTGGGACGAGGCACCGGACAAGGCTTCAATGCCGGACGCGGCTTGGCGCGAGGCAAGGCGAGACGTGGCACAAGGTGGGCGTTGGGGATGGAGCGCTGGCCGCGTGAGGTGCGGCCGTGGCCGCGTTGTGAAGACGCATGAGGTGCGGCCGTGGCCGGGTTGTGAAGAATGGGCGCTGGAGATGGAGCGCTGGCTGTATGAGGCGCGGCCGTGGCCACATGAGGCGCGGTTGTGGCTGCGTTGTGAAGATGTATGAGGTGCAGCCGTGGATGCGTTGTGAAGAATGGGCGCTGAAGGCGAAATGAGCAGCGAGCAATGCGGAGGGCGCTGGATGGAAAACACATCTTTGGGCAGCGGGCGCCGGGAGAGCGCCGGGTGGAGGTGCAACGCGTGCTGGAGGGCTGAAGGGGAGTGAACATGCGCTGGTGCATGGAGAGCGCGCGCTGGGACGAGCTAGCGTCGGATGGCGCGCAGCGCCGGATCTTTTTCGCACTCGCGTCATAACCAGCGGTTTCGCCTCGTTATCTCGTCCGAACTCTGAATTGCGATACGTTTGTGTTTATGGACTTCTATCGAGATGCTCTTCAATATAGGATATATCTTGGAAGCTCTATTTCATCCTATTTAATGTCATTTTTCAACAAAACATCAAAACAAACCAAATAAGTCTGAATCGATAAATACTAATCAAAACAACGACATAAATAGGACAAATAATTGGAAACGACATGCAAAAGAATATGAATAATAAGAACAAAATCATACTAAACAGATGCAATGACCCAAGTGTCGATAGATCATGCGTCTTGATATCAAGAATATAAGTCATATTCTTGTTTGATTCTTGGTAGGCTTGTATGCCGTTTTATGTGGACAGATGATCCGAGTGGGAAGAAGAACGAAGTGAAGATAGAAGGTACAGTCCTCGAGTGACTATCGCCAGATGGGTAAACTATGTTCTAAATGATATGATATGCTTTTTTTAAAATGACATTACATGCTTATGCATAAAACATGATATGAGATTAAATGATATGCATTTATTTGAAAAAGTTGATTGACTTGTCAAAGTTTTGAGCATGCGCATAAGCATAATGCACTACCTATCCACGAGAAAGAAAAAAAGAAAGAATGAAATGATCGACGTCGGGTATGACCGTAGTTGGTAACCTTCGGGACCAACTCGGGTATGTGATGTTAAGGTGTTTGAGAAGGAGGCCTACTTCTCAACACGCAGAAAGAATCCGTGGATATGGACAGAAAAAGAGAAAGTTGCATGCAGACATGAAACATGCATATGCATATGATATGATGATATGAATATGTACGAGTAAGTTCGAAATGTCTTATGCGGGTAATTTTAAATAAAACCCTGCATAAGTATATTTCTAAATATGCAGGTTGAGCTCGAGATGATGCTGGAATCGAATGCTGCGCAAAGGAGCTTCTCTAAATGATTTAACTCATGATGAAATTGTTATTTGTTTATGTTGTTCATTGATATTGTTATGTTTTGTTGTCCCGGGAGTTATGTCTTCATACATAATTCTCAGCCACATTTTCCGTTGTTGAACTATGGCCTTTACTTGCTTTATAGTTTTGTTAAGTTGAAATTATTGTGTTTTTAACGATAGTCATTATTTGATGATGTGAATTCGACATTCTTATTAGATCTGCGAACAAGGATTTCTCATGTTCGTTGTTGGAAAATTTTCATGATTCTTCGGGCTGTTGCTCAATATTTAGTTGATTTACGAATCACCAATTTGGTTATCTTGATAAAGTCTATCCTTATTATTGGATATTCCTTTAGATTATTCGTCCTCAGCCTTCGTTCTTCTTCATTGATTCTTCATTGTGGTTTATAAACCTAGAATTGTCTTTTGTACAACTCCATTCTATCCCTTTGGACCATAAATGTTTGATTCCTTCTTGTCGAAAGTTGATTCATATCTTATCTCTTGATATTATTTAATCACATTTGTAGTTATCGATCGATAATCAGAATTTCCTTCTTAACCCCACGTCACGGCCTAATTACTCGATTAAGTAGTTGGGCTGTGACAGAATGGTATCAGAGCGGTTTTGAATTTTGAACCTGTGAACTCTTGTAAATTTGTGCAGTTTGTGCACAGTTTTGAAATTTTGAGCTTGTGAATCCTTGTGAACTTTTGCACAGCTGAGCACAGTTTGAATTCTGAACATGTAAATCCTTGCAAATTCTTGTGCGGCTTTTGCGCTATCTTGAATTCTTAATTCATGAATCCATGTGAGTCTTGTGCAGTTTGTGCACCTTGAGAATATGAATTCTTTTGAGTTGATTCTATCTTGAGAATTTAAGTCGTAGAGTCAGTTGTTTGACTCTGTTTTGAGAAAATAAGTTAAAGAGACAGTTGTTCTTGAGAGAAACTCAGCATTCGATTCCATCATCTCTAGCTCACCAGGTAAGAGCTTATGGTTATGATTAAGATTATCACAGTTGATAGTTGAATATGTGCTTATTTGAATGAATTACTATATATGAATGTATGCTTGAATTGGATATTGCACATTAAGTCAAGTTGAGAAGAGATCATGAGAAAAGATGAGATGGCAGAACAAAAAGAGTATGTTTCTGCAGAAGTTGGAGTATTCTTTATTAGAATGACGAAGACCGTCTAGATAGTTCAGAAGAGTGCAATTCGTGTGTCGTCATCAGCAAGCATTCGAGAACGTATCTATCTATATACACCAGATGAGCAGTATACCTTGGACGAATTTCTCGCTCGATTTTATTGTTTGTGGAAAGAGACGTTTAAGCAAGGCGTATCGAGATTAAATGGAAAATTCCAGTTGATTCCTTTATTGCCTAAAGAGTGACAAGATTGGGTTATTGTTGTTGCCATTGATTATATTGAGCCTGGTTTTGATGTTTTTGAGCAAGCCGATTTTCCAGATTCCTAGTTACCATCAAATTTTAATATTATGCACACTCGAGCCCCCTCTTTTTGATTCATTTTTTCCCCTATTGCTAAATATATCTCAGTTGTTCATCAGCTTCAATTGGTTGATAATTTTCCTTCTCCACTTGATGATGATGATGATGGTGAAAACCTTGAACCCATAGATGTTGATTCTTTTATTCCTGAGCATGATGCTAGTACCTCAACTCTAGAAATAGAGTCTTCTTTATCAAATGCTCAGTTATTTATGCATGAATCTGATGTAGATCTTATACAATTGGATTATTCTTAAATCGATATTGAGATGCTTCTTACTGACCTAGATTAATGCAGTCAGTCTTTCGCATCTCCTGAGATTCCTACATTGATTCAGTTTGTTCTATTTTCTTTTGTTTCTAAGACTTTTCCTTTGGAGATTTGAGAAAAGACTCAAGTTAGTTTATCGAGACTTCAGGTGTCTTGAGATTTTTGTGTATGAACTTAAGTTTATCAATTATTGGCACAACACAGCTATAACCTTAGATTATGGTCGATTGCTTTTGAAGACAATCTTCGTGGACGGAAAGGAAGCTGAAAGTTATAGATCGTATGGATATATATATATATAGGCTAGTGAAGCCTATAGATATCTTACGATGCGATAGCGTGCTTGAGAAGTTGTAACGGATGTGTCTTGCCAGAGATATCAAAGCATCTATAAAACCCTAGATAGCAAATGTTTCCCTATTTTTGTAAAAGTTCCCAAAGAAACAAATTTTCTTCCTTTAATATTTATATGATCATTTCGCTACCCAGCTATGTTATTTCATATTATAGCTTTGTGATAAGCAATTGTGATGACCTTTGTGATCTAAGCATGTTTGTTGATTGGAAACCTTTTTCCTGTTTTTGATAAGCACGATATGTTGCATTGTAGTATTCACTTGAAATGCAGTATACCACCTAGAAGAAGAAGAAATCTTCATTCTGAAAAGAAAGAATAAGAAAGTACAAGTCTTTTCAAGATTTACCTATACTTTCCCCTTAAACTAATCAAAAAATGGCAGAAATTTTTGAGTCCGATCCTCCATCCTTAATGAAGTTGGTAACCGAACGGATGTAAAATGAGTTCGCTTCGTTGATCGAATTCTCAAGTTTTTGGAATGCTTTGTCGAGAATATCTCCTATGTATATCGCTTTGTCGTGATTAAAGAGCATGAGTCACCGAGATCTAGGTTCTTCACGACGGTCGATAGAAGAACTCATCTCACTGTGATCCTTCAATACGCCGAGACGCATCAAAGATAGACAAGCAACCAAGTCAAGTCACTTCTTATCTATACCGGAAGCTATCTGACAACTCGCCCTCAAGTTGTCTCACCAGTGAACTTATCTATACTGAAGCCTATCCGACAACTCGTCCTCAAGTTGTCTCGGTTTGTGAAACTTTTATATCTCATTAAAGCTTGACCAATCATACGGACTCACGTGATCTTCTACACACCGTATGATCTAACTTATCTATGAGATAAGGGACACGATATATGCAATCAAGTAATCAAATCGAGATAGGAGATTGTAATAGTGGTAACGAGGAAACATCAGTATACAAGCTCAACCAAAACCGCTTCAAGATAAACTCGAACAATCTCCCACTTATACTAAAGCAAACTTTTAGTATACAATGTGTCTCTCTACTAGCTATTACAAACAAAACCATCACTTTGCTTCTCCCACTTATACAAAAGTTTCCTTTCTAAGTGGGTGCCATCAAGCGCAATCCAAGTCCTCGAACGTGCGCCGTGCAGACTTTTTGCGGCACTTCTTTGTGAATGGATCCGCTGGGTTATCCGTCAGATCAATCTTTTCAATCAAGACGTCCCTCGTCTCACGATTTCTCGTATGATATGGTACTTTCTCTCTATGTGTTTGGTCGCCTTGTGGGTCCGTGGTTCTTTCGAGTTTGCCACTGCACCTGAGTTATCACAGTAAACTATGATACTCTTGGGCAAACCAGGTACCATACCTAGATCTATGAGGTAGTTCTTGAACCATCTGACCTCAAGCGACACGTGTTCAAGCTTCCATGGTAGGGTCCGCAATGCATCGCCGCTTTGCACCGCCAGATATCGACTCCACCTCCCAAGGTAAACACATAGCACGAGGTGACTTTTTCTCATCACGGTCGGCTTGAAATCCAGTGCAGTGTAACCCAAAGGCATTAGACTATCTCGCATGGTACACCAAACTATAATCTCGAGTCCTTTTCGGTACTTGAGTATATGCTTCTTCACGGTCCAATGAGCTTGTACGAGGTTAGATCGATATCATGCTACTATGCTACCGCATAGCGAGATATCGGGCCTCGTACATAGCATTGCGTACGTGAGACTTCCCACGGGCGTAAAGAACTTGTCTCATTTTCTATCTCCTTTGTAGTCATAGGTGACGCTCCTTAGATAAAGGAACGCCATGTCCGAAAGGTAGCAATCCTTTCTTGGCGGTCTGCGTACTAAAGCGTGTAATCACAAAGTGTCAATATAAGGCGCGTGAGATAAGCTCAACATTTTCCTCTTGCGATCTCGGTAAACCTTGATCCCAAGAATGTCATTGCATCTGCTAAGTCTTTCATTTGAAACCGATCGGATAACCAACTCTTTACGTCGATAACAACTTCACATTGTTGCCCGACTAGAAGAATGTCATCTACATAAAGTGCAAGAAATACCACATCACCGCTGACATCTAAACGATACACACAACTCTCGCTGGCAACCTGGTAAATCCATAGGACTTTACCACCTCGTCAAGATTAAGTTTCGGGATCGTGAGGCTTGCTTAAGCCCATAAATGGACTTCTTAAGCTTCCATACTAGATGCTCTTCACCGACCACATAACCTTCGGGTTGATGCATATAGATGTCTCTACCTTCCTCAAGGTAACCGTTTAGAAAAGCGGTTTTCACATCCATTTGCCAAACCTCAAGGTTCGAGTGGGTTGCTATGGCGTAAGAATTACGATGGACTTGAGCATTGCTACGGGCGGTGCGGTCTCATCGAAATCGATGCCTCAACTGAGTGTGCCCTTTTGCCTGAAGCACGGCTTGAAAAGCGAAACCTCTCCATCTGAATCTATCTTCCTCTTGTATACCCACTTACTACCTATGGCTTCCTTGCCATCCGGTAGAGTGTCTTTCATATACATCCATAGTCATTATGGACTCAATTTCTAAGTCCATAGCGGTGTGCCGATCTTGCATCAATGTCTTGTATCGCCTCGTTGTGCGTCCATGGGTCGATTATTGCACATCGCTTCCTCGACTAAATCCAAGATTCACCCACGAACATAAATAGCTCGGGTTGACGAAAACCCTCCCACTACGACGAGGCGCTCGGCATAATGGCAACCAGGGTGCGATAACGTGGTTCTCATCTTGCACAACTTGTTGGATATGAGCCACTTATGCGGCCGGTATCTCCGAAGGAACTTCCACCCACTTCAATTTCTTGAAGTATCGGTGTCGATCCTCCCACTAGACACCCACATCTCGCACTTTGGCTTAATCGGTGGTGGAATCGATCATCTTCTAATTCTCAAGAATGATTTCAATTTTGATTTATGGTTTGTCATAATCCTCTTCTAAGAATCGGGCATTAGTGCTAATAATGACCTTCTTATCCTAGGACTATAGAATAAACCATCTTCGTCCTCTAGGATAGCCAATAAACGACTTTGCGTCGGATCTAGCCTCCAACTTGTCGACCTTCTTGTTCAAAGACATGCCGGATCGCCCCATATCCTTATGTGGCTTAAACTAGGCTTCATACCCAAACCACAACTCGAAGGGTCTTTTCGATCGACTTGGATGGTACTAGATTTAGCAAGTATGTCACCGCTTCTAAGCATACCCCGAGAACGAAATAAGCAATGCTTGCATAACTCATCATCGATCTAACCATTTCCAAAAGAGTCCTATTTCTTCGCTCCGACACACCATTTTGCTGTGGTGTGCCCGTGTAGTGCTTCTTTGGGAGGTAATCCCACACTTCACTAGATAGTCCATAAACTCGTTCTCGAGGTATTCATCACCGCGATCGCACCGCGATGACTTTATACTTTACCAAGCTTAATCCACTTCCGCCTTAAACTCTTTGAATTTCTCAAAGCATTCGGACTTGCGGTGAAGCGGTATACGTATCCGCACCTTAGTAATCGTCAATGAAAGTGACAAAATACTGCACCCTCCACGAGCTTGTGTGGACATCGGTCCATCCGCAGTCGAATGGACTAGCTCCAACACTTCTTCTTTGGCTCTATAACCCTTCGCCAAGGGTCCGGTCGACATCTTTCCTTCTATACAGATTCGCAGATCGAACGGAGTAACTATGAGATTACCCAACGCCCATTCTTAGCCGCCTTTGATCTTATTTAGATTGATGTGACCTAATCTAAGATGCCAGAAATGTGGTGTTATCTTCTGAAGAAAACTTTCTTTTAAGGTTAGATGAGATGCAACATAGTTATAGGTATTATGTTTTGCAGTAAATAGTATAAAGCGAAATTATATAATGTGCCAACACGATAACTTCGTCATTTCTTATGATAGAAACTTGGGAAAACTATGTTTAGCCTCGCCTTAGGGATCTATCTTGGATGTTTAATTTACCATACATCGATTATATACCTAGCATGCACCTATATAATTAATTGCAACACGTTGGTGTTTACTCGTGTTTACCTTTGAATCGACGAGGCGGAATGGATCGAGACTCGTGCTTTGACCTTCCGTCTCAGATCCCTGGCCGCCCAATCTCCAACGCCGAGTGAGGACGATCTATGGAGAATGCTTGGAAAATCACCCAAATGCTCTAAGGAATTATTTTCGAGAACCACTCTTGAGAGCTCTAGGTTGACCAAAATTTAGGTTAATGAATTAAGGATTCACTCTTGATTCTATCTCTTTACTCATATTTATAATGCACTACCTTAATCCCATAAGGAAAGGATCTATGATATACCATAAATATAATAATATCATTTTTGATGAAGAGAATAAAATCCTTTCCATAAACCCACAATTTTCGAAAACTTCTTCCCAATAATACTATGGGAGTGGACGAAAATTATGGATATAATTATGAGCATTAACCTAGAATTTATCTCTTACCTTATATTTAAAATGCATTACCATAATACCCTAAGGAAAATATCTATACATATTCCATAAATATAATTATATCATTGTGGGATAAAGAGAATAAAATCTTTCCTTGTAGAGCAACTAGGGGGCGCCGATTTCTCCTTGGCTACGGGCCTGGATGGGCCAGCCCAGGGATCAAATGCAAGGAATAAAGATGGGCCTCAAATAAATTAATTATCTTATGTTCAGCCCAGAACATAAATTATTTTATAAACATTTATTCATGCCACTAGAGAATAAATGCCGACTTACCCCTTTATTACCGAAGTTGAGTCGGGCTTGCACTTAGACATTACGAATCCCCGTATTTAAGATATCGAATGTCCATTAATTATTTATAGCATTCCGACTGCTTAAAATAATTAATATCTTTAATTTCCTTAAGTAGTATCACTCAACCTTATTATTGTACTTGAACTAACTCAACTGCAGGTTTAGTACAATAAACATTTTGAGCTCCTTAAGGGGCGCCATCATCCTAAACGGATACGGTGACTGACACGTATAACTAGCATGACATACAAGCACCGCCACCACCCAAGATGCGGAGAATATTGGGTTAGAACATATAACCTCACCCATAACAAGTCAAAGTGATGGTCAAGAACTCATACTCACCTAATACCTTATCGAGGTTTAGATTATCGTAAGTCACCGAGATCTAGGTTCTTCACTCTGGTCGATAGAAGAACTCATCTCATCGTGATCCTTCAATACGCCGTAGACGTATCAAAGATAGACAAGTAACCAAGTCAAGTCACTTCTTATCTATACCGCAGCTATACCGACAACTCATCCTCAAGTCGTCTCAACAGAAACTTTTATATCTCATTAAGCTTGACCAATCATACGGACTTACGTGATCTTCTACACAATTTGTATGATCTAACTTATATATGAGATAAGGACACGATATATGCAATCAAGTAATCAAATCGAGATAGGAGATTGTAATAGTGGTAACAGAAACATTGTATACAAGCTCAACCAAAACTTCTTTCAAGATACAACTCCAACAATCTCCCACTTATACTAAAGCAAACTTTTAGTATACAATGTGTCTCTACTAGCTATTACAAACAAAACCATCACTTTGCTTCTCCCACTTATACAAAAGTTTCCTTTCTAAGTGGGTGCCATCAAGCTTAATCCAAGTCCTCTAACGTGTCCATCGTAGACTTTTTTTTGCGAGCTCTTCGTGAATGGATCCGCTAGGTTATCCGTCGTATCAATATTTTCAATCAAGACGCCACCTCGTCTAACGATTTCTCGTATGACATGGTACTTTCTTTCTATGTGTTTGGTCGCCGTGGGTCCGTGGTTCCTTCGAGTTTTCATTACACCGAGAGTTATCACGAAGAAACTATGATACTCTTAGGCAAACCAGTACCACACCTAGATCCATGAGGTAGTTCTTGAACCATACTGCCTCCTAGAAGCCCTCAAGAGCGCTACATATTCGGCTTCCATGGTAGAGTCCGCAATGCATCGCTGATTTGCACTCACGCCAGATCTGGCTCCTCACCTCCCAAGCTAAACACATAGCCCGAGATAGACTTTTTCTCATCACGGTCGGCAAACCGAGTGCAGATAACCCAAAGGCATTAGACTATCTGCATGGTAAACTAGCCTATAATCTCGAGTCCTTTTCGGTACTTGAGTATATGCTTTATCGCAATCGATGAGCTTGTCGGTGGTTAGATTGATATCTAGCTACTATGCCACCGCATAGCGGATATCTGGCCTCGTGCATAGCATTGCGTACATGAGACTTCCTACGGCGAGCGTAAGGAACTTGTCTCATTTCTCTATCTCCTTTGCGATCATAGGTGATCATTGTCTCAGATAAAGGAACGCCATGTCCGAAAGGTCGCAATCTTTCTTGGCGGTCGCATACTAAAACGAGTAATCACGGTATCAATGTAAGACGCCCGAGATAAGCTCAATATTTTCTTCTTGCGATCTCGGTAAACCTTGATCCCAAGAATGTACGTTGAATCTCCTAAGTCTTTCATTTGAAACTGATCGAATAGCCAACTCTTTACGCCTCGATAATGCCTTCACGTTGTTGCTAACTAGAAGAATGTCATCTACATAAAGTGCAAGAAATACCACTTCACCGTTGACATCTAATCGATACATACAACTCTCACTATGCAACTGGGTAAATCCATAAGACTTTACCACATCGTCAAAGCGTAAGTTCCATGATCGGGAGGCTTGCTGTAATAACCCGAAAAAACTTAAAACTTTAATTGGTGATGCTTAGAACAATTATTTGTAGTAGTTAGTCCTTAATTATGTTTAAGGAAACCAATGAAATGAATTAGAATCGATTCGAGATCGAATACTAAAGAAATAAAAAGCTGATAACTAGTCCTCCGGATTAGGGTTTCCGAGTAGCCCTAACGTAGAATGAAAGATCGAGAATGAATCTCAACAAACGGATTTCATTTTCAGAATCCTCACACAAAAACATGTGAGAAGCCAAAGAATGAGAATTTTCGGCATACTTGCCCTGGTCGCCTTAAAAGCGTGATTCTGACGAGCCTAACAACTTTCAGTCCGTGCTAATCATAATAAATTGTGATAACAATAAACATCATGAAGGAATAATTTATTATGAATTTAGAAATTATAAGAATCAATTTACAAGGAAATTCCTGAGGAACTTAACCGAATGCCGGGTAATATATACCGGGAAAACCCTAAATTGATCCGAACGACCCGAAACTCGAACCAAGGGTCTAAATCAATAAAGTATGCTTTATAAGACTCAAATTAATTATGAAATATCAAAATTCAATAGAATTTTGAATGAGCATATTTTTAATCGCTGAACGACGTTTTTCCGCGATAACTCGGAATTGACTTATCGGACGTCGTCCGAACTTCATGAAATTTTTATAAATATTGAAATAAGTCATTTGGAGGCTATTTAAGATGATAAAACCTTAAGGTTCCGAGAAATCAATCGAAATCGCGTTAAAACTTAAAGAGTCGGTATTAACATACCAAAACGGATAATTTAACCAATCCACCTCCCAACTACCACCAAGACCATTCCAAAATAGGAAAATACAGCCTTTAGGTCTGTAATACAAGGGGGGGACGTCCAAGGCAGACTTCATTCACCCTTTGCATTTTCTTCCATTTTCAAATTCTCTACACATTCTTTCAACCTTCCAACACTAAATCCTCCCTCCCCAACCTCTCCCACACTCAAATAATCCTTATAAAACCATAAGAAGGTATTATTAATCATCCTCTTCCATCCTAATGGAGTGGAATTTTTATTTTGAATTTTTGGGTTTAAAAACCCTAGTTTACTCCTCATTTTTTTTCGTGACTTTAGAGCCATCAAATGCTCTCAAGCCATGAACAAAAAATGCTTATAATAATGTTCTAAGGCTACTGTAAAAATTTTAGAATTTTTTGAGCATGTTTGATTTTTTTTTATTTATGCTTTATTTCTTTTTAAATATGATAAAGCATGATTTTATGAATATTATTTGATATTGTTGCTTGTTAATGTATTATAAGCATGTAGAATAAATATGGTAATTTTAGAATATTTTGGAATTTTCTTGTATTTGTTTGATTTTATTTGTTGAGATATAGTGTTTAATATATGATACTAACATCATACATTAATCATGAAAATTTTGAAACACTACTCCTAATTTTTTCAAAATGGGCAGAATATATTTAAGTATTTTAAGCCATTATTTGATTTTATTTGTTGGAAATAATAGGATATATGATGTTTAGAAATAATATGAACCTAATATGCATTGTTGGGAATATTGAACACATATGTAAAATATGTGTGAGGACAAAAAATTCCAAGCATTTGGTTCATATTATAAATATTAGTTGATATTTAATGTTAATATTACATGTTTATTTCATATATAAACATATTGTGCAAGATCGAATTTATTGAATATGTATATATATAAATGTGGAATTACCGAAATGATTTAAAGATGAAAAGCATGGTTTTAAAATTTTAATGCATGATATGAAGTGATATTTCATGTTTAGTATATAGTATAAGCATGATATAATTTTTGTGGAATTTATTGAACACCAAAGCTTACTAATTTGAAACGACCGAATGTTTGAGACTTTTAACCCATGGTTTAAAAATTTATATGATGATATTGAGTTGGTAATTAAATTCTATAATATGATAGGAGTATAATGTGATTTTATTGAATTTATCGATGCATATGCTAATTGTTGCTAATTATCGAACGTAATAGAATGGCTAAGTATGGGTTTAATTTTGATGATGAATGATGCTATGATAGTAATATGAAACTTTGGATAAATGGTTGTGATTAGGGTGAATGAATGGAACACTTATGCACACTTACACAATGATGGTGTATTACATTAGAAATTAGGGTTTCTAATGCTTTAGTATAGTTTATGTTGTGTATGGTTTTGTTGATGTTGAATGTTTATGTTTATGTTGAACCGACAAACAAAACCCCAAACGTAAACAACATAATACTATATATGCGAGAACCCAAACGAAATCGACCAATTTCGATAACTTAAGACGGAATAAACGAGGATCAAGTAGACACAAATTAGGGTTTTTCCATTAATAAAAGGATACTCAAACGCGAGTTCCTAAGTTAGAAAAACCAAAGGTCGAGCTACAACGTTAATATTCAATAACGACAACTCAATACGATAATTAGTTGGGCATTAACATAACTCGCTAACGAATAACGATTATACGACATATGTAATCTCCGACGAGTGAATTAAATAAGCAATGTCAGAATGAGTAGTCAAGATTCGAACATAAGACGTCGATCCTTATATCTCAAACATCGAGTTAATATTCTCAAGTACTTCATTTATTCTTAAGTACTTAGCTATATGATAGCATGTGCTCACTTGAATCATAAATCAAGACTCATCTTTTAATTATCGTATGGATACGATAAGTCGTCGACATAACCTACTAGGGCGTAACTATAATTGTTAAGTCTAGTTAGTGGCTCGAGATAATCCTAAACTACCAATCGTAATTGATTACCGACAATCTATAACGTAATAACGTTAAGAATAACACTAAGGTTAAGAGTCGAGGATAGACTCGAATATATGATTCATAATTAAAGTACACCCATGAGCGATGAAGTGATATAGTTTGGAATTGGGATGTAAGATAATAGAAATTATCTTAAAACAATCACATAAAATCATAAAGAAACCCTAATTGGGAACTTTAAGTCGTAGTTTATAAACGACCTTCGATCAATAGAAAGAATCTAAGAAACGCTTTTTTTCTTATGAAGGGTTTGATCGCATGCGTAGTCGGCGAGGAAGAACCTCACACCTCTTCTTTTAGAACCACTAGCTTGGATTAGCGGTGGGCTTTCTTGAAACGAAAATGTTATGCATATCTCAAAGCATGTTTTACAAAGCTTTATGAAATATTATCACATGAAATGTTATCGATCGCCAAATGTTTATGTTTTGTTGTTATCCTATCCGGGATTGGTATATCAATGTGGTATGTGAATGTGTTGGTCCACCAACGTTAAAAGGGTATCGATCGGATCCGACTTAGTTAAGGACTAACTCGGATTGTGTACACGCATATGTGTGTGTTAAGGTTAGCTACCTCGACGGTCACGGCGACTATGTGTAGGTGGCCACCTCCATAGTGCGCATATGAATGAATGAATGATCGATATGGAAACAAAGTGAATGAAATAGTTCGGCGAACGCTTTTGGAAAACGATAAAATGTTTGATAGGCGTAAGTCTTTAACTAAAATCCTCATGCGCTATTGTGGTGGCGATTAATAACTTTTAACAAAGAAAATGTTTTGGCAACGAGTCCATCGAGTACTTTTGTACTTAGCCCCGCATTTCGTTTTTGATGTGCGGGTTGAGCAAGGATCGATGATGGGTGCGGTGGTGCGTGAGTAGCAGTATTTTTGATGCTTAATTAGAAAGGTTTCTAGAACTCGACATGATCGTCATACGCATGTCCACATGCTTATTTGTCGCCTAACTCGATATTATTAATGTTTTGATTATAACCGCTTATTTCAGTATTGAATTGGAGGTCTTACCTCACTTTAAATTCTACCCCGATCAAGTTATGTTGAACCTGAACCCCTTTGACAAGTCCTTCTACGACTTGAGTTGGTATCGATTGTTTATCCCTTTAACCTATCGTTATTAAGTAGTTGATTGGTTGATTGCCTTGATTAGCTATATTTATTTCACGCTTTATCATACCAAAGGACGCATCCATATGATCCGTACTTCATTGGAAAGTCGGGTCATCACACCGCTAAGTCCATAAATGGACTTCTAAGCTTCCATACTAGATGCTCTTCACCCTTTACCACATAACCTTCGGTTCTTTGCATATAGATGTCTCTACCTTCCTCAAGGTAACCGCTTAGAAAAGCGGTTTTAACATCCATTTGCCAAACCTCAAGCTTTAAGCGGGCTGCTATGGCGTAAGAAATCGATGGACTTGAGCATTGCTATGCGCGAAAAGGTCTCATCGAAATGATGCCCTCAATCTGAGTGTACCCTTTCGCCACAAGCACGGCTTTAAGCGAAACCTCCCATCGTAATCTCTTCCTTTGTATATCCACTTATCGCCTTTGGCTTCTTTGCCATCCGGTAGAGGTGTCTTTCATATACATCCATAGCCGTTATGGACTCCATTTCTAAGTACATAGCGGTGTGCCATGATCTTGCATCAATATCTTGTAACGCCTCCTTGTATGTCCATGGGTCGATTATTGCTGCTCGCTTTCACGACTAAATCAAGATTCTCCCACGAACATAAATCGCTCGGGTCGACGAACAACCTCCCACTCACGACGAGTTCTACAGCATTATGGCAACGGTGGGTGCGTAAACTTGTGGTTCTCTATCTTGCACAACTTGTTGGGTAGGTACCACTTATGCGGTCGGTATCTCCAAAGGAACTCGACCCACTTCAATTTTTGAAGTATTTGGTGTCGATCCTCTCACTAGACTCGACATCTCGCACCTTTGCCTAATCGGTGGCGGAATACGATCATCTTCTAATTCTTGAAGAATGATTTCAACTTTGACTTATGATTCTTCATATAATCCTCTTCTAAGAATCGGGCATTAGTGCTAATAATGACCTTCCGATCCTTAGACTATAGAATAAACCACCTTCGCTCCTCTAGGATATCCAATAAATAGCCTTGCGTCGGATCTAGCCTCCAACTTGTCAGCTTTCTTGTTCAGCACGTGTGCTGGACTGCCCCATATCCTTATGTGGTTTAAACTGGGCTTGCGCCCAAACCACAACTCGAAAGGGGTCTTTTCGACTGACTTGGATGGTACTAGATTTAGCAAGTATGCCGCCGTTTCTAAGGCATACCCCCAGAACGAAATATGCAATGTTGTATAACTCATCATTGATCTAACCATTTCCAAAAGAGTCCTATTTCTTCGCTCTGACACACCATTTTGTTGTGGTGTGCTTATGAAGCTTGCCGGAGGTAATCCCATACCGCACTAGATAGTCCATGAACTTCGTTCTCGAGGTATTCGCCACCGCGATCGGACATGATGACTTGATACTCTTACCAAGCTTCGTCTCCACTTCCGCCTTAAACTCTTTGAATTTCTCAAAGCATTCGAGACTTGCGGTGAAGCGGTATACGTATCCGTACCTTGAGTAATCATCAATGAAAGTGACAAAATACTGCATTCTCCACGAGCTTGTGTGGACATCGGTCCACACAGTCGAATGGACTAACTCTAACATTTCTTTGGCTCTATAACCCTTCGCTTTGAAGGGTCCGGTCGACATCTTACCTTCTATACAGATTCGCAGACCGGAATGGAGTAACCGTGAGATTACCCAACGCTCATTCTTAGCCGCCTTTGGATCATATTTAGATTGATGTGACCTAATCTAAGATGCCAATGAAATGTTGTGTCATCTTCTTGAAGAAAACTTTCTCTTTCTAGGGTTTGAAGAAGATGCAACATAGTTATAGGTATTATGTTTTGCGTAAATAGTATAAAGCGAATTATATAAAGTGCAACACGATAACTTCGTCATTTCTTATGATAGAAACACCACTATCAAAAATAATGTAATATCCATGAGTAAATAGTTTCAAAGCAGAAACAAGGTTCCACTAAAATCCGGCACATATAAAACGCCTTTAAAACTAAAACAGTTCTCTCAAAACATAAAGTAACATTTCCGATCGCAACGGCCTCGACTTTCGCCGTGTTGCCCATGGAGATCGTTATCAGCCATTACTCGCCTCCTTGTCGCAGAACCCACGCAGGTGTAACAAACATGATCATCGACTCGTGTCTACTACCCAAGAATGGGTAGAACAAGTTGCTAAACATGTTTCACATTAAAAGCAAACAGGCGCACTTGAGCCTCGAGCATAGGGCACTTAGCCTCCAATGCCCGCCTTACCGCACTTGAAGCACTTGCCTTCTCCTTCGCTTCTTCAAGCCTCCGTGGCGCCCATGTTCTCGCCCCATTACTCCCACTATTTCCTCGCTTTTACCACCTTTGGTGCCTTTTCTTTTTCCATTTTGCAACGGAAAATTTGGGCCCTTAGATGTGCTAGCAAGAGCATGTGCCCTTTGCCCATAATTGCTCAGACCACGAGATCATCGAGCAACCGACTAAGTGTATACTCGGTCTTGCTCATGATCGCATTCACGCCGAAAGTTCTCAAAAGACTTGGCGGTGTATTGAGGATGATATCGACCTTGGCTTCGCCAATACCTCCTCCCAACCGATCAAGACTATCCATGAGATGAGTCATGAGAGACATGTTCATGGACCGAACTTCCTTCTTCCATCTTACACGCCAAGATTTCTCTCATTGTGTGGAAGCGGATCGCCGATCCGATCGCCCAAACTTACCTCGAGACTTGACCAAATATAAGTCGCGTCTACCATCGATCGATGTTTGCGGCCTGCAAGCCTTTGGACATAGTAGTCATCATATAGCATTTAGCCATATTGTTTGACTTATTCCAAAGTCTCGCTTGACTCTCATTGCTCATTAGTCGATCGTCGATAGTGGCATCGGGTTTAGGAGTAGTGAGAACAAACATGTGTTCTTCAAATGATAAGAACATATTCCATGTTTCGCTTCCACTCGATAAAATTTGGACCGGATAACGGATTTGTGCGCAGCATATTGATAATCGGTGTAAGAGACATATCTAAAACGATAATGTAAACACATAAGCATACGATCGCACATAATTCGTAACAATAATATTGTAACCTTTTGATAAAACAATATTAATTGAAACCTCCAATCGCCCAAGGAATCCCACATACGAAGCCACGCGTGTGGACGTTTACACATGAACCCATCGACTGCACTAAAATATACCTTTTAGTCGCTTAATTTCAATCCATGTCAACTTATCCTTATGACAAATGAAATTAACGATTGGACCTTACTAGACCACATCACTATCACAAGAAGGGACTTCGGTGGGAAGTTGTACTTGAGGTGATGTCTACAATGACCACATTTTTAACAAATGAAAACTAATTCTTAGAATTAGCATACTCACTAGACCATACCGCTCCAATTCAAATTCTTTTGTTATCTCATTTTATATCTATCTTTAGAGAACTTATGAAAATCGCACACACGAAGCCACGCGTGTGGGCGCTACATGAAACTCCCACTTCTCAATAGATTTAAAATGTTTTATTTAGAAATCTCATCTAACAAACTTATGATAAACAGTGCAAGCAAGCCACGCGTGTGGGCGCCACTCACGGTCGTGTATCACTTTGTTTAGAGATCAAAAGTGGAGGTCTTGACATTTTAATTTAAAAAAATAATTTGTTGGTTTGCTTGCTTAGTCCTTTTGTTCAAAAGGTTTGTCCATGCAGATCACGTAATCCTAGCATGCTTTTCTATAGAACTCAAAATGTAAAACATGCTCGCAGTAATACTAAAATATGCTTGAAAACGTGATAAACCTAGCATGCTTACTATGCGCACTCAATTACGAAACACTTAAAGGTTTGTCAACGTAATTTAAACATACATAGCATGCTCTTGCATAATTTAAACATCCACGACATACAATGAACGATAAAATAAAATAAAACGCTCATCGTGGCCCACTCGTGGAATCGCACTTTCTGCCTAATCTATTACATAGAATTGCAAAGCAGATCTTTATAATCTTCGACAGGGCTCGCGCGCACGGGCACATACCGGATTCAAAACGGGCCTCGCGTGCGGTACGGACCGACTCGTCAAAATAGGATTCGGTGGAAAACGGATGCGGGCTCGGCCGCCACGCGGCGCGTCCACGGCGCTGTGCACGCTTGCGTGCCGTCGCCCGCACGCCGTGCGACCCCGTTTTTCTGTCGTCTCGATCTGGCCGCTGCCTCGCGTTTACTTTTACAGATAAGATTTACAGAAAAATAAATCTAATCTAACCACGGATTTTCTCGTGGTGAAAAACAAAATCCGACAAAATAAAAACGAGCCACGATGAACGACAGATTCAACAAATAATATATTGCGCACGTAATAATCAAACATGAATTAATCCAACAGAGCCAAGATACTGATCCCAGGCTCTGATACCAATTGTTGGGAAAACTATGTTTAGCCCTCGCCCGAGGATCTATCTTGGATGTTTAATTCACCATACATTGATTATATACCTAGCATGCACCTATATAATTAATTGCAACACGTTGGTGTTTACTCGTGTTTACCTTTGAATCTGCGAGGCGGAATGGATCGAGACTCGTGCTTTGACCTTCTTGGACCTGTATCCGGTTGCCCAATCTCCAACGCCGAGTGAGGACGATCTATGGAGAATGCTTCGGAAAATCACCCAAATGCTCTAAGGAATTATTTTCGAGAACCACTCTTGAGAGCTCTAGGTTGGACGAATATTTAGGTTAATGAATTAAGGATTCACTCTTGATTCTATCTCTTACCTCATATTTATAATGCACTACCTTAATTCCATAAGGAAAGGATCTATGCATATACCATAAATATAATAATATCCTTATAGGATAAAGAGAATAAAATCCTTTCCATAAACCCACAATTTTCGAAAACTTCTTCCCAATAATACTATGGGAGTGGACGAAAATTATGGATATAATTATGAGCATTAACCTAGACTTTATCTCTTACCTTATATTTAAAATGCATTACCATAATCCCATAAGGAAAAGATCTATGCATATTCCATAAATATAATTATATCCTTGTGGGATAAAGAGAATAAAATCTTTCCTTGTAGAGCAACTAGGGGGCGCCAATTTCTCCTTGGCTACGGGCCTAGATGGGCCAGCCCATGGATCAAATGCAAGGAATAAAGATGGGCCTCAAATAAATTAATTATCTTATGTTCAGCCCAGAACATAAATTAATATATAAACATTTATTCATGCCACTAGAGAATAAATGCTGACTTACCCCTTTATTACCGAAGTTGAGTAGGGCTTGCACTTAGACATTACTGAATCCCGTATTTAAGATATCGAACGTCCATTAATTATTTATAGCATTCGATCGCTTAAAATAATTAATATCTTTAATTTCCTTAAGTAGTACCACTCAACCTTATTATTGTACTTGAGCTAACTCAACCTGCAGGGTTTAGTACAATAAACATTTTGAGCTCCTTAAGAAGACGTCATCATCCTAAACGGATACGGTGACTCGATACAAAGAGACCTGAATATGAGACAAAGAAGATGGCTAGAATTAGTAAAAGATTACGACTGTGGTATTAACTATCACCCGGGCAAGGCGAATGTAGTAGCTGACGCCTTGAGTCGTAAGAGCCATACCAAGTTAGGATGTCTCTTTGTACAAGAGGAAAAACTCGTTGAAGAGTTTGGCAGGATGAAGATTGAACTGGTTGAACCACACAGGACAATCGTGAGCTGTATCGCTACACTCACACTGACATCTGATCTAAGAAAAAGAATTGTCGAGAGACAAAGGATTGAGGAAAAGTTGGAAAAGATCCGAGAAAGACTAAGGTCTGAAGGATTCAAGAATTTCAAGAGCGCCCGATAACGCCTTATTGTTTGAAGGTAGGATATGCGTTCCTGACGACGCGGAGCTTCAGAACGAAATCATGAGTGAGGCTCACGATACGCCCTACACCGCCCACCCAGGTAGTACTAAGATGTACCGGGACCTGAAGGAAAAATTTTGGTGGGAAGGCATGAAACGAGACATAGCTTCTTTCGTAGAACGCTGTCTTGTTTGTCAACAAGTGAAGGCACTACACCAACGTCCCTATGGGAAGTTACAACCGTTGGAAATCCCCGAATGGAAGTGGGACGATATAACGATGGATTTCGTTACAAGCTTACCCAAATCGAGAAGAGGAAACACAGCCATATGGGTAATTGTGGATAGACTTACCAAAAGTGCTCACTTTCTACCTATTCAAAGCACTTATGGATCCGATAAGTCGCCCACCAGACGTTAAGGAAATTGTACGACTACATGGAGTGCCAAAATCTATTACCTCTGATCGAGACTCCAAGTTCACATCCAGATTTTGGATTAGCTTACAAAGAGAACTGGGTACGAGATTAAACTTCAGTACAGCATTCCACCCACAAACCGATGGACAGTCGGAGAGAACGATCCAAACGCTAGAAGATATGCTTAGAACTGGTAATTTTGGATCGAGGTGCAAAATGGGAAGACATTTTACCTCGATTGAATTTGCTTACAACAACGCTTATCAAGCGACGATCGGCATGGCCCCATCTGAAGCCTCAGATGGCAAAAGTGTAGATCACCACTTTATCGGGATGAAGTCGGTGAGAGAAAAGTCATAGGCCTGATGCGGTGAGTGAAATGATCGAAATCGCTCGACAAATTAGGATGAGGATAAAAGAGGCTCAGATGACAGAAATCTTACTGATACGCCGTGAGATCCGAGCTACGCTTTGAGGATGGAGACAAAGTATTTCTTAAGGTCTCTCCATCAAAAGGGATTGTCGGGTTTGGCTCGAAGGAAAGCTTAGACCCGCTTCATAGACCTTATGAGATCCTGAAAGGATAGGTCCAGAGCTTATAGGTTGGCTCTTCCGCCAAACCTAGGAAATGTCCATAATGTTTTCACGCCTCACAATTACGAAATACGTTCACGACCCAAAGCACGTGATTCATCAAGACGACGTGATCCTCGAGCGGACATGAGCTATAAGGAAGAACCCGCAGCGTACTTGACCACAAAGTTCAAAGAACTACGGAGCAAGTCGATTCCGTTAGTCAAAGTCTTGTGGAGACACCACGACGAGAAGAAGCCACGTGGAGCTTGAAGAAGCAATGAGGGAAAATACCCATTTATTTTTCTAAGAGGTATACAAATTTGGGACTAAATTTTTCGTAAGGGGTGGAATGTAATATTCCAAAGAAACGAATATACGATTACGATTCTAAACCCGTAATTAGGGTTTTACCGTATATTATCTTTTTACGACATCGAACCTTGTGATTTCGATGCGATATCGTTATAACGAATTCCTTTTCATAATTCACTAAGGATTGTGAATTAAAGGATTGAAATATTACGAAATGATTCAATCGATATTTTTAACGCCAAACGCGTGATCGAACGCCGCCTTTTCATGAAATTTTCCGAGCGGTGAAGCTTGGAATTAAGTTCCATCTTAATTCCTTTATTAAATGGAATATATTTATTTAGTAATTATGAACTTATGCGACCATTTTGAGATGAGTCGATTTTGAACGTTTTGAGATCGTTAACGTTAACGTCTGAGAGCGATTTGAAAAATGAGTTTAATGCTCGAAATTATAATAATTAATTTCTATTATTATTTTATATAATTACAGTATTAATGATTATTAAAATCAATATTTGAGATATTAAACTCGATATTTTCTAATTTCAATTTCGAAACCCTAAACTTATAAATAAGTGGTTTTATCATGAAATGATACCATTAAATTATCCTATGGTATCTAAACTTTATAATATGATATATATGGATATTATTAAGCTTTTAATCAGAATTTCATCCATAAAAATCGAAGGTTTCAGTTTTTATAAAATTGAAACCCTAATTTTCGAAATTAGAGTTTTATATGCTTGAAATGTGTAATAATTTTATCCTATGCTATTATTCAATATCTAAATCATATAATATGATATATATGTGCATATTTGGGACGAAAATTACATGAATATCAATAATAGGTGTAATTTATATTTTTAATCCTATTTTTCCAATTTTGCAATCGGTAATTCAAATTTTTGTGTTATGTGATGATTTAATTGTTTTATGACATGTATTATATATCTATGACCTATTATATGATTAATACAATATATGGGGTGTAAAAATAAAATTAAAACAGCCCCCTTGAACCCCCCCATGCGCCGGCTATGCTTCACCCCATAAACAAATGATTCCACTTTTAAATATTGCCCAATACATGGAAAGCTCCTTTTGCACTCTTTAATCATCATTTTCCCTTCCCAAGTGCAGCCATAATTTCCCCTATGTGTGTGTGTGTAGCCGTGTAGTGAGAGAGAGATTAGGGGGAGAGAGGCTCTTCACCTTATACACTATCCTTCTCACATTTTCAAACACACAAAATACACATTTTCCTCTCCATTTTCTGCACTCCAAAACCGAGAGCCACCCTCTCTAATTTCAGAATTTTTCTTCTTTCTTCTCCTCCATTTCTCCTTCCAAACTTGATACCATATAGTGTTCTTGTCATCCTATACCATTCTCAAGGTAATACATGGTCAATAGCTTCGATTATTCACCTCCTTTAATCAAATTTTCAAACTGCTTTTAGTATATATGTATAAGTTCGAAAGTTTCATGTATGTTTATATATGTGTTTAAATGTTCTTGAGCATGAGCTATTGTTTATTTATATGTTCTTGAGGATTTTATTTTGAAAATACATGTGAATATATGTTAAATGAGCATAGGAGTTGTATATTAAAATTTTGGAATGGCCTAGCATGTTTATGACATTTTCGAACCATAGTGTATGTTGATATAATTTTTGAAAATAGTATAAATTTTTTTTGGATGAG
This sequence comes from Salvia rosmarinus, assembly GCA_036937905.1. Taxonomy (NCBI): domain Eukaryota; kingdom Viridiplantae; phylum Streptophyta; class Magnoliopsida; order Lamiales; family Lamiaceae; genus Salvia; species Salvia rosmarinus. The sequence continues at coordinate 71,535,783 of CM072815.1, read as the reverse complement.
GACCGAATACTTATTGATATGTTCTAAGCATGTATTATTGATCTATGTTATGATTTAAGACTATGGTATTGATTTAACAATTTTTGGAAAACCCTAGCTTAAAATATTGTGAATACCGTGAGGTATATATGTATGTACCTTAGTGTATAATTTTTATTTCAAGCATGTAATGACATATTAGTGCTTTAGAACCTTGATTATATGTTCTATGATTTAATTAGAATTTTTGAAAATCAATTGCTATTTTTTTTAAAAAAGGGCCGAGAGCATTTAAATTTCATAGGTTGGTGTATGATTTTATTTTTGAACATGCAATGGTGTATTAATGCTTTAGTATACTATTTATGCATTGTGTGAATTAATTAGAATTTTTAGAAATCAAATGCTATTTTAAATCAAATAAGCCGTGAGCTTGTTGCTCTTGAAGGTGATGATTTAATTAGTTTTGATAAATATTATGATGTTATATTAATATACTATAGTGTATAAACATAGTATATAATTGTTGGAATTTTTAAAAACCAAAAACCAAAATTAAATCAAAAAGGCCGAGAGCATGTATGCTCCACATGGTGATGATTTCAATTGGTTTGGTTGATATTATGATGTTACAATGTTATAATATAATGTTTAATCATGTTGGAATTTATTTGGAATTTTTAGAAATTGTTTGCTATTTATTTGGTAATTATCTTATAATTACCGTGAAATATTGTTATATATTGTGAAATAAATGGTTATGATGAACTATGGGTTATATTAATACTATATACTGATGTTGGGATATTATAATAGGTATATATCAATTTTGGAAATTTTTGGATAATTATTCATTAATTATTGAAAATACCGTATGTATATATATATGTATATATATAAATAAATAGCAAACAATATCATATGAATTTGATAAATTCATATTCTGGACCATAGTGTATAATAATGCACTATATTAATTTAGAAAAATTTTCAAAGGTCATTTGACATTTTTAAATTAATTATCGAGTTTTCGATAATTAATAAGGATTTTTAAATCCTTTTTAAAACAATTTATTAATGAAATTTTTGCTAAATTAATATTCTGGACAGTTTTTAAATTTTATAAAATTTTATAAACATAGATTGCTATGTTTGAGACAAACGTTCATTTTATAACGTTTTAAAAACCAAAATACGCTTTTTATTTATAAAAAGGGTTATTAAAAATGCGAAAATATTTATAAGTCCTTGATTTACAAGATAAATCGAGAAATAGGACTTTACGCTTTCAAATCGATCAAATTCGATTTATAAAACAAAATAGTAAGAAATTACTATTTAAAAGTCAAAATCATCGACTTTGTTGACGATGTTGACTTCGTTGACTTTTCAAGTCAAACGTGCGATTATACGCTTATAAATCGTCAAGACGCGTAAGATATACTAATTGAGTATGATACCTCATTAGTAAGAAAAGATTTCACAAATGAAATCCATATATCGAAACGCATGCAATCGTTGAACGTATCTCGAAACAAGAACAATTGATGTTATCGTTAGAGGCGTATTGAATTCACTAAGGAATTCGGGCTCACATCGATATGAAATATCAAAGTTATCTTAGTTTTGAAAGTCTCGAAGACTTGAGCGACGTACTAAAGCCTCGCCGTAAGGTGTGGGCGCAAACGCAATGACGGATTTTGACGAACGATCGAACTGGGACTTTTACAACGAACCATAGTCCAGCTGGGCTTCCTATCTTTTAAATGTGGGCCTTTTCTTACCCCACTAAAACGTAACTTTAATGTTATTCCAAATGAGTTTATTTACAGTACTTATCCTACAACTGTTTAACAAATGTTTTACTGCATTACCTGCAAAAAATATTTCGTTTTGTGTATGGATCCAATCTGTTATGCCCGGTAGGGCATTGTGGAGATGGTTGAACTATTATATCATTTGTTGTGGTAGCGTAACCTTTTTAATGTCGGGTCCCGTGTCGGATGATAAATGCCCAGCTAGGATTGGCGTGAAGGTTGGAACTATCTACCGTGTTAACATATGCTTGCGGAGAGTATGTCTTTGTGCGGGATTACGGCGGTCACGGCGTCGTAGATGGAGGCCTCCTCTCGACGCTTATTTATTATTATTATGTATTGTGACTATGAGATACGGACCATACACACCAAGAAAATGCTGGCGGTTATGTTTATGTTAAAAATGATTTGGTAAGCCAAGGCATTTTAACTAAAACCACTGCGACTTACTCGATATTGGCGGCAAATCCAAATATCATCAAATATTTTCGGCATAAGTCCACCGAGTGCAATTTCTTGTACTTAGCCCCGCATGTTTGTTTTAAATGTGCGGTTGAGCTCTGATGGTGATGATGGGGATGTGTTGAGGAGTCCAAAGTCCTCGACCGATTTACTTGAATTTTTGGGTTATACCAATGCATATCGTCATATATGTATTCACACACTTTCCGCCGCTATACTCGAACTCCTTTATTTATGCTTTATGTTACAAACCATCGAGGCCCATCGGATCAGACCAAGTTTTGGGGTCCGATGGCCTAAACCTTTTTCAAAAGCTTTATAACATCACTTCATATTCTACTCAAGCATGTTAGTTTATTCTTATGCATCTTTATTTTACCCATGTAATCCCCTAAAATACTACTCCTAGTATTAGTCGCCTCCAACCGGGTTGGTCCGAATGGGTCGTGATAATTAATTAATTAATTAACTAATTAATTAATTTGAGTTAATCGGTATAACTGTTTGTTGTCGGTTATACCCGATAACCGAAATTCACTTGCAATGGGTAATCGATAATCGAATGAAATCGAAAGTCGGTTATCGGTTAACCGATAACCGATTTTTTGGTTTCGGTTGTCGGTTAACCGATAACCGATACTCGTTTAAGCACCCCTAATCCTAAGCTAGGGGTTGTCAATCCCGAGCTATACTAATAAAGCGATAAATCTAAACCAGGGGTTGTCAATCCCTAGTTGAGCTACGAAAGCGATAAATCAAAAGCGATAAACAAAGCATATGCAATCATATTATTCATAGGGTTTGTCAATCCTAATCTAAATCTAATTGCAAATAAGCGAAAGCGAGAAAATCATTACGTAATATAAATCAACGGAACATGAAAATCCAATCCATCATCACTATGAATTGAATTCACAAGAATCACAAATAATAAACTATGAAAATTGATTCCACAAGAATCGAAAATCAAAGCATAAATTGATAACAAGATTATTCAAGGATGAACAAGAGAACATGAATTAAATCTAACTATTATCTCGTTATTGTTGTCTCAAGAAATGGAAGGAAGGATGCGATGCCGCCGCATGATGAAAAACGAGGAACTAAAACCTGACCCCGCACTCAACCCTAAGCGCGATATTTATATTAAATGAATGTGAGCGACGGATGAGAATAAGCGCAGTTCGAAAACGTTCGACTTGAAAGTGAACGCCGGTTCAAAGTGAACGCCCATGAAAAAGTTTCGTCTCACAAATGAGCTAGCGTTCGTGTTGAGCGCGCTGAAGATAGAGAACGCGCGGTGAGCGCGGTTGACACAGAGCGGGAGCTGGGCTATCGAGCACGCGTGGAAGCGGCGCGATACGGCGACGCAACGTCGCCGACGGAGAGAGCGCTGGCGCGGGGTCGCGATGTCTGGAGTGCCGAGGTGCGCTGTTGGGGGCGCGTGGCGGGAGTGCCAGAGTGCGCTATTGGGGCGCGACGGCGCTAGAGGGCCGAGGCTGCGCTGGGGGCCGCAGCGAGCTAGAGGCCGAGTCTGTGTTGGAGGGCCTTGTGCCGAGGGGCAGCTGGGCTGATCGCCGGCTGCACTTAACGCCGGAGTAAAATTCAACGTCAGCGCTGCACCAGCCAGCCGGGTGGCCGAGTCGTCGGCGCGGGCATGCGCGGTGCACGGGCGTCTTGTGCGCGCCTGGCCATCTGACGGGTACCGTGCGTGACTTTGGTCGCTCGATCTGTTCTCCTTCGTCTGAACTTCGATTTACGCACGGTTTTCGCCTACAAACTCCTGTCGAAATGCTCTTCAATATATTTGATTCTTGGCGGATCAAATTCATCCTATTTTCTGCCGTTTTCCTACAAAACATCGAAACGAACGAAGTAAGTCCGAATCGATAAATATTAATCGAACCAAAGGCATAAATAGGACAAACCATAGAAAATGACATGTAAAACAATACCAAGAATCATCACAAAATCATACCAAACATCTACTACCCAAGAATGGGTAGAACAAGTCGCTAAACATGTTTACACATTAAAGTAAATGGCGTACTGAGCCTCGAGCTTGGGGCACTTAGCCTTCCAATGCCCGATCCTCACCGCACTTGAAGCACTTGCCTTCTCCTTTGGCTTTTTCAAACCGCTGGTAGAGCCCTTTGTATTACTCCCACTATTTTCTTTAGCCTTAGCATCTCTTGAATTCCACTTTTCCTTTTCATCTTTCGATAAGCGGTGGTTTTCTTTGAGGTGCGTACTAAAAGATTGTGCACCTTGCCCATTTTATGCTCTTCCGTTACTAGATCCTCTTGCAATGAATCTAAAGTATAACTCTTATCATAAAGGATCGCTTTATAACGGAAGTCATCAAAAGACTTGGGTAAAGTATTGAGGATCATATCGATTCTGACTACGTCATCAATATATCCTCCAACCAACTCGAGCTCTCCGAAGAGATTGATCATTTGCTCTACATGGTCATGCACCGAATCGCTTTCCTTCATTGAACTTGACATTATTGATTTTGTCAAATTATGACAAGCGATTCTGTCCGACTCTCATACGATTTCATAAGACTTAGCCATATCATGGTCGCGATCTTCCATCTCTTGATCTTTGGAGTTGCAGGACTCGCACATGGTGACCAAAAGAAGGCACTTTGCCATTCTATTTGATTTGTCCCATTTCGTGATCATTGTGCTCCTCATCGCAGATGAATCGCCTAGAGGCTTGGGACGGGTGTAGTGAGTACAAATAGATTTTCTTCTGCGCAGAAGAACATTCTCAATGTTTTGTTTCCACTCGCCCATAATTCGTAACAATAATATTGTAACCTTTTGATAAAACAATATTAATTGAAACCTCCAATCGCCCAAGGAATCCCACATGCAAGCCACGCGTGTGGACGTTTACATGAACCCCCGACCGCACTAAAATATACTCATAGTCGCTTAATTTCAATCCATGTCAACTTATCCTTACGACAAATGAAATTAATGATCGGACCTTACTAGACCACATCACTATCGCAAGAAGGGACTTCATGGAAGTTGTACTCGAGGTGATGTCTAAGCAATGACCATAATTTTAACAAAGAAAATGAATTTTAGAATTGGCATACTCACTAGACCATACCGCTTCAATCCAAATTCTTTTGTTATCTCATTTTATATCCATCTCTAGAGAACTTATGAAAATGGCACATGCAAGCCACGCGTGTGGGCGCTACACATGAAACTCCCACTTCTCAATAGATTTAAAATGTTTTATTTAGAAATCTCATCTAACAAACTTATGATAAATAGTGCAAGCAAGCCACACGTGTGGACGCCACTCACGATCGTGCCTCACTTTGTTTAGAGATCAAAAAGTGGAGGTCTTGACATTTTAATTTGAAAATTAATATGTCGGGTTACTTGCTTAGTCTTTTAGTTAAATAGGTTTGTCCATGAAGATCATGTAATCTAGCATGCTTTTCTATAGAACTCATCATGTAAAACATGCTCGCAGTAATTCTAAAATATGCTTGAAAACGCGATAAACTTAGCATGCTTACTATGCGCATCCAATCACGAAACATGTAATATGTTTGTTCACGTAATTTAAACATACATAGCATGCTTCGCATAATTTAAACATCCACGACATGCAATGAACGATTAAAATAAAATAAAACGCTCATCGTGGCCCACTCGTGGAACTCGCACTTTCTTGCCTAATCTATTACATAGAATTGCAAAATCTGATCTTCATAAACTTGAAACGGCCTCGCGTGCACGGCACGGACCGGATTCGTCAAAACTGATTCGGCCGGAAAACGGGTTCGGGCCAAAAACGGTGCGGGCGGGTTTGGGCGGGTTGGCCTAAGATGGGGTGGGCAGCGTAGCGACAACCCATGCGCTGCGCCCAAAGACCGCCGCCCCCATCCTCTAGCGCTACGCTGCCGAGAAAATCGCGGCCGAGGTTTCGCGTGAATCTCGCGCCGCCGCCGGACGCCGGGCGCCCTCACGAAAACGCGCCGCGTCGCCGCCCGCCGCCACCTCGCGTCTCTCGCGGGTTGCCTCGAGTCGTGAAGACGACCGCGACCCGACGAAAGCACGTGTGCACGGCCACGCTTGCGCGCGCCACAGCTGGCGCGCCGCCGCGGGTCGACTCGCGATCACGAGCCCACTCAAGCGCCGGGGATCTCGCGACAAACGCGTGTATCCTCGCAGCCGCCAAGGCGCCCGCGAACCACGACGAGCATCGCCAAGCGCACGCCGCCCGAGCGGTGCCGAGGCTCGCGCGCACTTCGCACTCCCGGCCGCCGAGCCGTGTCGCCTGCCGCCCATCCGCCGAGCCGCCGACCCACCGTCTGCCGATGTCACCGAGAACGCGCGCGATGGCACCGGCGGCCGTGTCTCGCGCCGGCGTCCGATTTCTCCCGGCGATTCTTTGTCATCTCGTTTTTCGCTCTTTCGTCTTCGTTCTTCTTTTACAGATAAGATTTACAGGGAAAAATCTAATCTAACCACGGATTTTCTCGTGATGAAAAACAAAATCCGACAAAAATAAAACCGAGCCACGATGAACGACAGATTCACAATTAATATATTGCACACGTAATAATCAAACGTGAATTAATCCAACAGAGCCAAGATATCGATCCTGTGCTCGATACCAATTAAGGAAATCGATTTTGACCTCTCCGATGATCTATCTTGATGTTTAATTCACCATACATTGATTATATTGCTAGCATGCGTCTATATAATTAATTGCAACACGTAGGGTTTTCTCGTGTTTACCTTTGAATCATTGGGGATGATCGGATGAACGGATCGAGACTGTGCTTTGATCTTCCGGATCAGATCCCGGTTGCCTCAATCTCCAATGTCGAGTGAGGACGATCTATGGAGAATGCTACGTAAAAATCACCCTAATCCTCTCTCCCAAGTTTTCAAAATCACTCCTAAAGCTATAGGAATTTACGAAATTATGCTATGGATAATTAAGGATTAGCCTTGATCTTATCTCTTACCTTATATTTATAATGCATTACCATAATCCCATAAGGAAAGGATCCATGCATATCCCATAAATATAATAATATCCTTATGGATAAAGAGGATCAAATCCTTGCCATAAAGGGAATAGGGGCGCCGATTCTCTATGTGCTACGGGCCTGGATGGGCCAGCCCAGGGATCAAATGCAAGGAATAAAGATGGGCCTCAAATAAATTAATTATCTTATGTTCACTCTGAACATAAATTAATTTATAAACATTCATTCTTGCCACTAGAGAATAAATGCCGACTTACCCTTTATTACCGAAGGTGAGTCGGGCTTGACTTAGACATTACGAATCCCGTATTTAAGATATCGCACGTCCATTAATTATTTAGAGCATTCTCATCGCTTAAAATAATTAATATCTTTAATTCTTTAAGTAGTACCACTCATCCTTATTATTGTACTTGAGCTAACTCAACCTCGCAGGTTTAGTACAATAAACCTTTGAGCTCCTTAAGGGACGCCATCATCCTAAACGGATACGGTGACTCGTACGATAACTAGCATGACATACAAGCACCGCCACCACCCAAGATGCGGAGAATATCGGGTTAGAACATATAACCTCACCCATAACAAGTCAAAGTGATGGTCAAGAACTCATACTCACCTAATACCTTATCGGGTTTAGATCATCGTAAGTCACCGAGATCTAGGTTCTTCACGACGGTCGATAGAAGAACTCATCTCACCGTGATCCTTCAATACATCGTAGACGCATCAAAGATGAGACAAGCAACCAAGTCAAGTCACTTATCTATCTCATACGCAGCTTATACCGACAACTCGCCCTCAAGTTGTCTCAACAGGAAACTTTTATATCTCATTAAGCTTGACCAATCATACGGACTTACGTGATCTTCTACACAATCGTATGATCTAACTTATATATGAGATAAGGGACACGATATATGCAATCAAGTAATCAATTCAGATAGGAGATTGTAATAGTGGTAACAGAAACATTGTATACAAGCTCAACCAAAACGCTTCAAGATACAAATCCAACAATGAAAGTTCTTTCTCCTGAGCAGTTGAAGAAATAAGACTATCGCAGCATTTGATCGTGAATTCAACGGTCTAATCCGTTATGTTCTTTACAAAGTTGAAAAGATGAGAAGACATACGTGTTGGTTACCCAAATCGAAGCGTAAGTGACAATCGATCGACTCACGAGGTACGCTCATGTTATTCTGATCTCTTCTACGTATGGAGTTGGTAAGTTAGCTCAAGTATACTTACGAAAGATAGTACGTTTGTATGGAATGCCATATCAATAATTCCAAGCAAAGACTCCAAGTTTACATCTCGTTTTGGACGAGTTTTCAATAAAAGATGTGTACAAGATCGAATTTCAGTACAACTTTTCATCCGCAATAGATGGTCAATTAAAACGGACCATTCAGACGTTAGAAGACAAGATCAGAGCAACGATTTATATGACGCTCTATGAAGTCTTCTATGATAGAAAGTGTAGATCGTCATTTTATTAAAACGCATATGGAGAAAGAAAAGTGCTTGGACCAGAAACGATTAAAGAGATTTTCATAATTGTACGTCAAGTAAAGAAAAGAATCCAAGAAGCCACCGAGATGTATCGAACTGTACGAGATTCTAAGAAGATTTGGCCAGTCGCTTACAGATTAGCATTTGCCTCCAATTTTCGGCAATATTCGCAATATGTTCCATGTGTCACAGTTACGAAGATATGTGTTTAATCAAAACACATTATACATCAAGAGAACAAATTTTCTTGAACAAGATCTAAGTTACGAAAATAAGCCAGAATGCATCTTAGATCAACATGGAAGCATGATGATTTAGAAGAACCGACATTGAAGCTAAAGATCAAATGGTAAAGAAGTACCTCAGCAAAAAAAAATGTACTAAATTTCGAGGACGGAATTTTTGTAAGGGGGTGAGAATGTAATACCCTAAATTTTCTGTAGCAGAGATTAGCTCCTGGATTAGAGCTTTTTAAGAAGGGCATTGCATCCTTAAGAAATAGTTGTTTAAGTTAGAAGTTGTTACGTTAAGCTTCGCGTTGAGAAGATAGATTTGAGACAGAATCTGAGATAAGATTCTTAGATCTTATTTAGAATAAGAAGATCTAGATTCCAAGAGTTTTGAAATGATAGATACATGCTCAATGAAGTCTTGACTTCAAAAAATTGAGAATTTCAAAATCTATGCTTTTGTGACATCGACATTTGCCGATTAAGCTCAGATTAAGAGCAAAATATTTAAAATAGTTTTTTAGATCAAAAAAATATCTTTAATAAGTATATTTTGATGATTATGATTTATTATTGAGTTCAAAAGCAGAGATTCAAGTAGAGATTGTTTTATCAGATAATTAGTTTCGATTTCTTGCTATAAAAATGCTATGAATTATTTTACAATAATTATATTTAATTTCTAAAGAAAAGTGATTATTTATCTATTAAAAAAAATAAGGAAAAGAAAAAGAAAAGAAAGTTTCTAGAAGTGGTGAATAATCACCACATTAAAGAAAATTAAAAATAAAATAAATTCATGCATTAAAGTGATAAACATATGAAATAATACTATTCATCCTCATTTCTTCCCCATTTTTTTGTCCAACACACACACTCACACACACACACAAAATTTCGAAAATCCCAAGCCAAATATTGAAAGATCCAACCGTTGAATTTTCGATCCGTCTTCGAATCGAGGTATAATCTCGACTCTAGAACACATCAACGGTTTGAAAATTTAAAAATATGATCCTATGCATATTTTAAATTTTTGGTTATATTGTGAAATTATGAAGGAGTATGTTTTTTTTATTATTTCATGAAATTATGATAGATTCGTCGTCTACGTATTGTTTAACGTTGAATTTGTGAAGCATATGTTTATTGTTTGGAAATTTATGAAATTTTTGAAAATATGAGGGGCTTTGATCTTGAATATATGATATTGATATGATTGAATTGCATTCATATATGTGTTATTGGATTGATATAAACATGTTTGGAGCAAGAAAAACGTTTGAAATCTAAACTATATTGAAAAACCCAAAATGGCCGAAACCCTAAGCCCTTATATTGTTGGATTTTTTATTTTATTTGATCATTTTGACATCATATTTGGATTCTATGATATGAATAATGCTTAAAATGATTTATTCGGATTTTTCGGCCGACGTATTCAAAAGTTGTAAAATTTTAGTTTATCAACAAAAATGGGTTTTCAATGCTAAAGCTTTGATTTTTATGTTTTAATGACTGGTTGATGATCTTTGATGATAGTTGAGCATGAATAAAGGTTTGTTGGTGTTAGATGACGTCTCACGTGGTTTTTGACGTCGGACATAAGCTATGTCTTAAGGGGGTTGTTGGTTTTGGCTAAGATTAGATGGTTGAAGCATGTTGTTGAGTTATCTATACTCATTTAGACAAATGGTGATGATTTGGAGTTTGGGATAGGTTTGGTTGATTTGGTATTGAAATGGCGATGCATTTTATAAATGTTACTCTGCCGAAATTTCGTTTGAATTTGTTTGTTTAAAGATGTTAGAGGATGCAATGACCCAAATGTTGATAGATCATGCGTCTTGATATCAAGAAGATAAGTCATATTCTTGTTTGATTCTTGATAGGCTTTTATGCCGTTTTATGTGGACTGATGATCCAAGTGGGAAGAAGAACGAAGTGAAGATAGAAGGCACAGTCCTCGAGTGACTATCGCCATGTGGATAAACTATGTTCTAAATGATATGATATGCTTATGCATAAAAGATGATATGAGATTAAATGATATGCATTTATGTGAAAAAGTTGATTGACTTGCCAAAGTTTTGAGCATGAGCATAAGCATAATGCACTACCTATCCAATGAGAAGAAAGAAAGAAAGAAAGAAAGAAAGAAAGAAAGAAAGAAAGAAAGAAATGACCGACGTCTTGTATGATAGAATTGGTAACCTTCGGACCAACTCGGTATGTGATGTTAAGGTGTTTGAGAAGGAGGCCTACTTCTCAACACGCATAAACAATCCGTGGATATGGGCAGAAAAAGAGAAAGTTGCATGCAGACATGAAACATGCATATACATATGATATGATGATATGAATATGTACGAGCAAGTTCGAAATGTCTTATGTGTAATTTTAAATAAAACCCTACATAAGTTAATTTTTATGGCAAGTCAAGTTTATAGCTCTAAGAGCAAAGTTTTAAATGTTTTCATGATACCCATCGAGTGTATTTTTTACTCACCCAGATATATTTTTAAATATGCAGTTGAGCTCGAGAGGATCTCAGAATCGAATGTCTTTGCAAAGCGAGCTTCTAAATAATTTAACTCATGATGAAATTGTTATTTGTTTATGTTGTTCATCGATATTGTTATGTTTTGTTGCCCCGGGAGTTATGTCTTCATACATAATTCTCAGCCACACTTTCCGTTGCCGAACTATGGCCTTTACTTGCTTTATAGTTTTGTTAAGTTGAAATGATTGTGTTCTTAACGATAGTCTTTATTTGATGATGTGAATTCGACATTCTTATTAGATCTGCGAACAAGGATTTCACATGTTCGTTGTTGGAAAATTTTCATGATTATTCGGGCTGTTGCTCAATATTTAGTTGATTTACGAATCACCAATTTGGTTATCTTGATAAAGTCTATCTATCCTTATTATTGGAAATTCCTTTAGATTATTCGTCCTCAGCCTTCGTTCTTCTTCATTGATTCTTCATTGTGGTTTATAAACCTAGAACTATCTTTTGTACAACTCCATTCTATCCCTTTGGACCATAAATGTTTGATTCATTCTTGTCGAAAGTTTATTCATATCTTATCTCTTCATATTATTTAATCACATTTGTAGTTATCGATAATCAGAATTTCCTTCTTAACCCCACGTCACGGCCTAATTACTAGATTAAGTAGTTGGGCTATGACATCCATGCTACCCACAGTGTCGTGAAACATCCTGAACAACACTTCGGTATGACCAGGTGTTTTGAGTTAGTTCACATGGATTTGGTTGGTCCCGTTGAAGTTGAGAGCATTGGAAGAAAGAGGTATGTTTATGTTATGGTAGATGATTACTCATGGTATATTTGGACCTTCTTTCTTCGTGAAAAATCTGATACGTTTGATGTGTTCAAAACCATGTTTGTAAGAATTTCTAACATGTTTGGTGTGAAAGTGTCAAGAATCGTGTCGACCATGGACGTGAATTTGAGAACTCATCTTTACAAATTTTTGTGAAAAGAAGGGTATTTTTCAAGAGTTCTCAGCACCAAAAACACCACAACAAAACGGAGTGGTTGAACGCAAGAATAGGACGTTAGTGGAGATGGCAATGGTCAAGATGAGCTCGAAAAATTTATCTAAACGCTCAGCGTAAGTCGCTAACACAAACGTCACATCAACAATCGAGTCAACATCGCACTGTGTTCTTTAAAACCCTTATAAAATCCTAAAAGGTAAGAAACCCAACCTCAAGTACTTTCGTGTCTTCGGATGTGTATACTACATACTAAATGACAGAGAATACCTCACGAAATTTGATGAGAAAAGTGACAAAGGTATTTTTGTAGGGTATTCTCTCAATAGTCAAGCGTATCGTGTGTTTATCTAAAGATTGCAAATGATACAAGAATCTGTGAACGTGGTATTTGATGACTATGGAAGTCCTTTAGGTACCTAAGAAAAAGGCACTGAGGAAATTGTGGAAGGAACTGGGGAAATGAAAGAACATGAGTCGCCCACAACTGTGCAAGATAATGTGGAGCCAACATCACCTACATCACCACCTCGAGTTCCAGAAAATCAAGATGTATCCAATGAGAATCTAGAGTCAGAAGTCCAACGAGGTAGTGAGAGACGAGAACCACCTGGAAGAATTCGAAAGAATCATCCAACAACTCAAGTTATAGGTGATGTTCATGATGGTGTTCGAACAAGAAGTAAGGCTCCTCTAGATTATAGAAAAATGATTTGCCTATCGTTCATATGCACATCTATACCAGAATTTATATGTTTTGTCTCCAAGATTGAACCTAAAAATATCAAAAGAACATTAGGAGATGAATTCTGGGTTATAGCTCTTCATGATGAGCTAAATCAATTTGTTCGAAATGATATGTGGTACTTGGTCCCTAGGCCTATTGACAGGAATGTGGTAGGAACAAAGTGGATATTCAAGAACAAATCCGATGAAATTGGAACCATTGTTCGAAACAAAGCAAGGTTGGTGGCACAAGGCCACACTCAAGTGGAAGGAGTGGACTTCGACGATACATTTTCTCTAGTAGCACGACTTGAATCCATACGACTTTTTCTCGCTATTGCATGTCATCTTAACATCAAGCTTTATCAAATGGATGTCAAGGGAGCATTCTTGAATAGTGTTCTCAAAGAAGAAGTCTATGTCGAGCAGCCAAAAGGTTTCGAAGATCCACACAAACCCAATCATGTGTACAGGTTGAAAAGTCTTTATATAGCCTAAAACAAGCTCCGAGAGCATGGTATAGTCATTTGACAAATTTCTTGCTTGAATATGACTTTGTTAGAGGTAATGTTGATAGAACACTGTTCATCAAAAGGGAAAATCGTCACATTCTCATTACTCAGATTTATGTTGATGATATGATTGTAGGTTCTACCTCACAAAAGATGCTTGATGATTTTGCAGGTGCTATGTCGACAAAGTTCGAAATGAGCATGGTGGGAGAGTTGACCTCTTTCTTAGGTCTCCAAGTCAAGCAAGGAAGAGAAGGAATTTTTATATCCCAAAGCAAATATGCAAAGGACATGGCGAAAAGATTTCAGCAGGAAGGAGCCAAACACATGAGGACACCAATGGGCTCCACGGACAAGCTAACAAAAGATAGATTACAATAAATCTTTAAAAATAAGGATAAAACCGTATGTTACCTTAAATTAATGGGGAAAAAGTGATTCTTATAATATTAAATTACTTATATAACGTTGACTAAAAACGAAGTGACACAACGAAAATAAATCATGTCCATTGATTTGCTAAAATCAATGGAGTAGATTTATTATTATTTATTACACTTATTTCCATTCTCACAAGAACCATCATATATATATATATATATATATATATATAGAATTTGGATCATATAGTATCCAAGCCAGAGGTAATATGTAGTACTTAATCTCATCCATTCATCTTATAAATCATATGGTGGAGATTTGTTTGAATTTTTTATGCCATTGAGCGCTGATTTCGCTACAGTAATGGTAGATTAGTAATTTGATTTGTATGTGATAAAAAAATAAATCATGCAAGTTTTAAGATAGAAAACTGCATGCATTTGAACAAAAAAATACACATATTTGAACACAAAATTGCATATGTGTTAACAAAAAAAAGCATGAGATTTATTTCTCCATAAACTACATGTATATTGTTATACAGAAAACTGCATGTGATTGAACATAAAACTGCATAATGTTGAACATAAAATGCATATGAGATTAATTTCTCCAAATTTTATTCTTACGTTTAGATCGATTACTTCTAACTTCATAATTCGAAAGAAAACAAATGATCAACAATAAAAAATGCAAAGGATCAACAAGATACGCGTTTGTGTATATTGGAGAACATATAAAGAGAGATATCGAGAATGAGAAACTTATAATTTTCTTTTTTAAAGCATGTAGGTTTGTGTTTCGTAGCATGCATGTTTGTGTTTAGTCTTATGCAGGTTGTTGTTCTGTATTATACATATTTTTGTTAGAAAATATACAGGTATATTTTTTAATATGCATGTTTACCTTTTATAGAATGCATGTTGACGTTTTGTGGTATGTATTTTTACATTTTGAAGTTTGCATGTTTCATTTTCGACAGCAAAACTTCTCATTATCTTTCTCGTTGTTCCTTCATTCTCTCGACACGATAAACTTCATTGTAAACCATCGTCATAACCACCATGTCTCTCGATCATTCAAAATCCACATCTTTTTTTTTCTACAAAATCCTTTAAATTTCTTCTCAAAATCTTATTTTTCTTTCAAAAGTTATTGTCCATTGCCACAATCAATCTGTGTCATACCGTATAAAAGATGATATGAGATTAAATGATATGCATTTATTTGAAAAAGTTGATCGACTCACAAAGTTTTGAGCATGAGCATAAGATAATGCACTACCTATCCACGAGAAAGAAAGAAAGAAAGAAAGAAAGAAAGAAAGAAAGAAAGAAAGAAAGAAAGAAAGAAAGAAATGACCGACGTCGGGTATGACCAGAATTGGTAACCTTCGGACCAACTCGGTATGTGATGTTAAGGTGTTCGAGAAGGAGGCCTACTTCTCAACACGCATAAACAATCTGTGGATATGGGCGTAAAAGAGAAAGTTGCATGCGGATATGAAACATGCATATACATATGATATGATGATATGAATATGTACGAGCAAGTTCGAAATGTCTTATGTAGGTAATTTTAAATAAAACCCTACATAAGTTAATTTTTTTATGGTAAGTCAAGTTTATAGCTCTAAGAGCAAAGTTTTAAATGTTTTTGGCGTATACCCACTGAGTGTATTTTTGTACTCACGCCCTGTATATATTTTTAAATATGCAGGTTGAGCTCGAGAGGATGCTGTAATCGAATGCTGCGTAAAGGAGCTTCTCTAAATAATTTAACTCATGATGAAATTGTTATTTGTTTATGTTGTTCATTGATATTGTTATGTTTTGTTGCCCCGGGAGTTATGTCTTCATACATAATTCTCAGCCACACTTTCCGTTGCCGAACTATGGTCTTTACTTGCTTTATAGTTTTGTTAAGTTGAAATGATTGTGTTCTTAACGATAGTCTTTATTTGATGATGTGAATTCGACATTCTTATTAGATCTGCGAACAAGGATTTCACATGTTCGTTGTTGGAAAATTTTCATGATTATTCGGGTTGTTGCTCAATATTTAGTTGATTTACGAATCACCAATTTGGTTATCTTGATAAAGTCTATCCTTATTATTGGAAATTCCTTTAGATTATTCGTCCTCAGCCTTCGTTCTTCTTCATTGATTCTTCATTTTGGTTTATAAACCTAGAACTATCTTTTGTACAACTCCATTCTATCCCTTTGGACCATAAATGTTTGATTCATTCTTGTCGAAAGTTTATTCATATCTTATCTCTTCATATTATTTAATCACATTTGTAGTTATCGATAATCAGAATTTCCTTCTTAACCCCACGTCACGGCCTAATTACTAGATTAAGTAGTTGGGCTATGACATCCATGCTACCCACAGTGTCGTGAAACATCCTGAACAACACTTCGGTATGACCAGGTGTTTTGAGTTAGTTCACATGGATTTGGTTGGTCCCGTTGAAGTTGAGAGCATTGGAAGAAAGAGGTATGTTTATGTTATGGTAGATGATTACTCATGGTATATTTGGACCTTCTTTCTTCGTGAAAAATCTGATACGTTTGATGTGTTCAAAACCATGTTTGTAAGAATTTCTAACATGTTTGGTGTGAAAGTGTCAAGAATCAGGTCGGACCATGGACGTGAATTTGAGAACTCATCTTTTACAAATTTTTGTGAAAAGAAGGGTATTTTTCAAGAGATCTTAGCACCAAAAACACCACAACAAAACGGTCCCATCACCGAAACAAAAAGTCAACCTTTTGATCTTTCTCAAAAAACGTGTCATGCAAACCTGATGCTTAGGAAGGACGGGGTATTACATCCCTCCCTTGTTAGAAAAATTTCTTCCCCGAAATTTCAAACACGTGGCGGAAGCAACTCTGGGTACTGAGCCCTAAACTTGTCTTCCAACTCCCACGTAGCTTCCTCCTCGCCATGGTGATCCCACAACACTTTCACCAGCGGAATCTGCTTGTTCCTCAACTCCTTGACTTCTCATTCCAAGATAGCCACTGGTCTCTCCTCGTAACTCAGATCCTGAGCAAGGACCACCTGATCATGCTTGATCACGTGTTTTGGGTCGTACACGTACTTTCTCAACTGAGAAACATTAAACACGTCATGAACATCTCCGATGCTAGGCGGCAATGCTAACCCATAGGCAACGGGGTCTATTCTCTCGAGAACTTCGAAAGTTCCAATGAACCTCGGTCGTAACTTACCTCGTTTCCCAAATCGAACGACTCCTCTCGTCGGGAAACCTTAAGGAAGACGCGATCTCCGACCATGAACTGAAGATCCGTGCGACGCTTGTCCGCATAGGACTTCTGCATGTCCTGAGCTTCCTTGATCCTCCGCTGATCCGATCGATAACCTCGACCGCCTGTTGAACCATCTCTCGTCCTAACATCTTCCTCTCGCCCACTTCGTCCCAATAAAGTGGCGATCGACACTTTTTCCGCATAATGCTTCATAGGGAGCTATTCCTATGGTGGCTCGATAATCTGTGTTATAGGCAAACTCCACCAAAGGTAGTATCTTTTCCCACTTCCTCCTCTATCGGCCACGATCGCCGCAAAGATATCCTCCAAGACCGAATCGCTCTTTCCGATCGACCGCCTGTCTGAGGATGGAAGGTATCTCGAGATCCAACTTGGTCTCCATGGCTTCCCGCACTCCTCCAAAACCTCGACGTGAACCTCGGTCACGATCCGACGAATCGATACCGACACACCATGTAACCGTACGATCTCTCTAACGTAAAGCTGAGCAAGCTTATCTAACCCGTACGTCATCCGAATCGATAAGAAATTAGCTGACTTCGTTAGTCTGTCGATGATAACCCATATAGCGGTGTTTTCTCACGCTGACCTAGGAAAACTCACCACAAAATCCATACCGATATGCTCCAATTTCCACTGGGATTGGTAGCGGTTGCAACAAACCTGACGGACGTTGGTGCACTTTTCACTTGTCGACAAGCCAAACAACGCTCCACAAACGCGGCTACATCATTTTTCATCCCTTCCCACCAAAAGTTCCTCTTAATGTCTCTCAGACATTTTGGTGCTTCCCGACGAGTCAGATATGGTGCCTCATGAGCTTCACTCATGATCTTATCTCTCGATTCCCCTATTGAGTGACACACATAACCTTCCTCGAATAATAGCGTTGTCTTCGCCTGTGACCCCTTGCTATCTTCTAGCCTCGCTTTCAAACGATCTTTTCCAAGAATTGCCTCCTCGCTGAGCGCCACGATCGCTTCTCTCAGTCCGGTTCACTTTGGCAACCGCGATGAAACCTTGTACCGATTCCCATGGATGAATCACTTCCAGTCGAGCTTCTCAAAATCTCGAATAAGCTCTTTCTCTCGCATAAGAAGACATCCCAACTTAACTCTCGACTCATGCGACTAAGGGCATCCGCTACGACATTGGCTTTCCCTGGTGGTAGCCGATAGAGCAATCATAATCCTTCACCAACTTCACCATCTCCTTTGCCTCATGTTTAGCTCCTTTGTTCAAAGAAGTACTTATGGCTTTGTGATCCGTGAAGATCTCACACTTAACTCCATAGAGATAGTGCTCCAAATCTTCAACGCATGAACGATCGCCGCTAACCTGTGTCGTGAGTTGGGTAGCTCAACTCGTCTCGCTTCAACCGACGAGACGCGTAAGCTATAACCTTCCATTCGCATAAGAACGTAACCCAAACCAAGCTTGATGCACGGTAGACCACAAACCCATCGCTTCTTCTCGCACGGCTAACACCGAGCGGTTGTTAGCTTTTTTTCAACTCTTGAAACTTGCTTCACAAGCTTCGCCCATGAAAACTTGATTCCTTTCCCGAGTCACAAGGCCATCGGTCTCGCCAACTTCGAAAACCCTTCGATGAAACGCCTATAATACCGCCAAGCCTAGAAAGCTTGAACCTCATTGGCATTAGTCGAACCTTCCAGCCATTTCATCGCTTCAACCTTCACCGGGTCGACTTTGATTCCTTCCAGCACACGATATGTCCAAGGAACATCACTTCTCCGAGCCAAAACTCGCACTTACTATACTGCATACAACCTCTCTGCCGCAACGCTTCCGTAACGGTACAAAGGTGTTCTCTATGCAACTCGCATTCTGGAATAGATGAGAATATCATCGATAAAACCAAGACGAAACTATCCAGACATCGATGGAAAACTCGATTCATCGATCCATTAAGACTGCTGGCGCATTGGTCAAACCAAATGGCATTACGATGAACTTGTAGTGTCCATACCTTGTTCTGAACGCGGTCTTCGCAACGTCCTCCTTCCTGATCTTCAGCTGATGGTAGCCTGACCTCAAATCGATCTTAGAGAAGACACTCGCTCCTTTGAGCTGGTCAAACAGATCGTCGATCAATGGAAGATGATATATGTTCTTGATCGTCAGCTTATTCAGCTCTCTGTAGTCAATGCACATCCGCATTGACCCATCCTTCTTCTTGACGAACAGAACTGGCGTTCCCCACAAAACCTAGATCCAACAACTCCTGCAACTGCGCTTTCGGTTCTTGCAATTCTTTATGTGTCATTCCGAATGGTGCCTTTGATACCGTGTCTGCCCCGGTTCCGATCAATAGTGAATTCCACTTGTCTATCGATGGCAAGCTCGCAAGTCTTCGAAACACGTCCGGATATTCACACACCATCGCTCATCTTGCAACTGCTTGTGCTTCTTCAAGATGCTCGTCAAACTCACCAAGAAGGTTTGATAGCTTTTCCCGATCATCCTCACCGCCTTCTTTCGAGATCATTGGTACGCAAACACCATCTTATGCCGTGGAAGCAAACTTCCACTCATTTGGCTATTCAAAAGCAACTTTCTCGAGACAACGATAGTTGCCTGCTTTTCCAACCAATCCATGCCAAAGATGACATCGAAATCTTCCATTCGATGATATGCAAATCGACAAGGACCATCCGCTCACGATTTCTACCTCCTGCTCGAGCATATCTCTTTTGCTTTAGCACTTCGACGAGATGCTAATTTCAGGTACTATGTGATTTCGGGTACCAAACCCAACCTCTCACACGCGA
The DNA here is from genome assembly GCA_036937905.1 of Salvia rosmarinus. Classification (NCBI taxonomy): domain Eukaryota; kingdom Viridiplantae; phylum Streptophyta; class Magnoliopsida; order Lamiales; family Lamiaceae; genus Salvia; species Salvia rosmarinus. The sequence goes on along the minus strand of CM072815.1, from coordinate 71,515,504 downwards.
TTCTCGAAACGAAAGAATGCGAGGCCTCAGATCAAACAAAGCGAAAACGGGTATATCACTCATATGGATTATACCTGCGAGATTTTCGGGAGCTTGAGCTGCCTGCTGCTGATTCAAGGCGTACACCTTGGCTTGCTATGGTGGCCTTTGGTTTGTCGGCCTCGATGTCCTCCCCGCCATGGTTCATCCCTGTGAGCTTGGTTCTCGCCTCATGAGTCGGATGTCGTCTTATTGGCGGCGCACCGCCGCCTCCTATCGATGGACAATCTCGAGCGTAATGTCCAGACTTCCTACAACGGTAACACTCGACGTTACCTTGCCTGCACTCGCCCAAATGATTCCTCCGCATTTCGCACCAATGTTTTTCCACACCCCTCCTACCACGGGTTGTAAATTCTTTACCCAAGGTCGCTTTCTCTTCCTCGAATACCCAAAACTCTAATCATCGGACCGCCTCGTTCTCTCGAACACCGATTGCCTCTCCTCGATCTACCCATTTCCTCTCGCCTCTTCCTCCGTCACCGGGTGTCCGGTGGCATCGTTTTCCCGGGCAACATCGACTCAATGTTTAAAGCCCGGTTCAAGGATCGCGATAAGTCGATCTCCCTAATCGACGAGCGAAATTCGATCTCGGCCGGAGTCCTCTCTCGAACTCGCCGCTCGGCAATTTCGCCGACCGTGTACGTTGCATAACGCGAAGATGATCGAACGAGCGATCGCATTTCGGTGACCGCCCTTCTCCTCGACGAAGATTCCGTAACCCGCTCGCATTCTCTGCATGTAAACGCCGTGCACGCATTTATCCATGAGTTCTCCTTGAAATCTTCTCACGATACCTTCCCACCGTCCCGGTGTTAGGGTCCTCCTCACGGATTCCTACCGTAAATCAGCCTCATCGGTTAGTCGAAAGATCGCACCAGCTTTTCTCGCTTCTTCGCACCGATGTATTCAAGATCCTTTCGTGGATCGATCCAGCTCAACGTCGATCGGTTCGCCGAGATCGTCGAACGTAGGGATTCGCCGCGAAACTCTCGATCGCATGCCAACAACCAAAGGTGGTTCTCGGGCTTCTTCCATGTTATTGTTCCTCGGTTCCTTGTTCTCGCATTCGCATCGATGTTGAAACATTAGAATCACGCTCGCATAGATAACCGGGTATCATCTCATATCATATATCATAACCCAACAACATCTCATCCACATCACGTTTACATCGCGTAAACTCTTACCAGACCAAAGCACATGAAACCAAGATCACATCAAGCATCACGTAACCACATAAAGCATCAGCAAATAAACACATACCTCATCCCCTTTTTAAATGAGGCGGATTGACGGTGAGCTGAGGGTAGCTATACCTGATAAATAGTTTAGAAGAATAAGTTCTAAACACACAATTTCAAGAATATACATGATATAAAGCAAATGAACTGCCTTGATATCAAACAACTATAGACACATACCCAAAGCCGTAAAATCGCTCGATACCAAGTCGGTATCGATAACAAAGATAGATGTCGTGGCAAGAACATCGCTCGATATTGCTATCACGCCCAATTCCCGAGGGAAGGCGGATGTCGGGGTGTGATTAGGGGTGGGGGTTAAGAAGTGGGGAAGAAGGAGGAGGATACATAGAGCATACATAATAAGAAGATACGACCATAAAATCGGGCAGCATCTCCTCTATAACTAGGACATATCCTGAAGGGAACGGGTAAGCAAACAATCCACCAACAGAATTATATCGACATCATAACTTCAATGAACGTGATCTTGATTTATAATAAGTAATGCAAGAAAGCAAAATAGCATTACACCCAGTTGACTAGACCGGTCAATCACAAAGCATGCTCATATCGAGACTCATAGCATAATAACATGACGAACCTTGTTCCCAATCAGAAAGCAAAATAATGGACAAGAACACATCAACATCAGAGTACATATATATAAATATATATATAGCACAACATCGCGGAAGCATAGCATGAAGAACCAGCAGCTCAACCCCTCAACACACCCGTCCAAAATCCATCCATCTGTGAAAAGATTTGAAAAAGAGTTAGGGGTGAGTACTAGCGCACTCATCTGGGGTTTTTATTGTAAATCAAAAGTCATGATGCCGTGTTCAGAGCACTTACCTTAGAAGGTTTTAAAACGTAAATCCACTTCTAAGTAAGCAAAATAGATTTTCATTTTTCGATACCGATCCGTTATTATCGTTGTTCTCATCATGGAACCACGGCTCGAAACGTATCCCGCCAGCCCATCACATCTCACTCACATCTCACTCGCTCCTGGAACGTATCCATGCCCCACGCCGGACGATCCAACTAATCTCAGGTGGACTTCAGGTCAAACCCGTCGTAACCATAACCACCTCATTACCATTTTCGTGGACTTACGGGTCTATCCCTTCGTAACTATAACCACGTGTTCGGGTCTATCCCCACGATCTATACTCAAGATGGTGATCAACCCACCGAATAGAGATCCGCACAATCACAATAGAACCACATCTCGGATCGTAGAATAGTAATAACTTCACCAAAACATTTTACGGCGCATGTTTTATTTTTGAAATATCGTAGTAAATAACTCAAAATAAGCATATATAACCTAACCTAAAGTATTTAAAACGCCAACCGAGATATCTATAGATCCAATGACTTCACCGATCGCACTGGTAGGTACCTGGTAACAAGGCGGGACAACTTTTGAGGTCACATCCCACAAAGTAAAGCAACAACGTGATCCAAACGAAGATCGAAGCAAAACGGGGGTTTTCGACTTTCTGAACCCACATTTGGCACTCTCCGGGTTTTCAAATCAACTCGATGCAGAAGAGAAATATATTCAGGCATCAAGACCTATAATAGAGTACCTTCAAAATATGCATTCATGCAAGTCGACTCAAATCTTAGCAATAAGAAACTTCAAAATCGATGCATCCTCGAAATAGGATAAACCATCCAAAATCGATGCATGAAAATGGAAACATAAGCAATATGCATAACGAGGAACATGGAATGACAAGCTATGTCGAAAATGGATAACCCGGGCATGTACTTCCTTTAGAAAACTCGAAGCAACGAAAAACATCCCGACATGTAGAAACGTGAAAATCGAAACTAATCGGATTTAGTAGAATGATAACCCGAAACTCAAAACCTAAATGGCCCATAGCTAGGGCGGCCTGCTGACCACCAAATCGGCGGCTGCGGCGGCGGCGGGGCCTTGGCGGCGGCTTGGCGGTGATGGCTAACCGGCGGCCCCATTGCTTTTCCCGTCCCGTCCCTTTAGAATCCCGAGTTCTATGCTATGCTATCTACTAAAATGCGGAATCAAAATAAGAAAAGGATAAAACAGAAAACGAGGCGTCGTGAGGGTCGATCGGTGGTGGCTGGCAGCAAGCAGAATGAATGCGCCACCGCCGAGCCTCCCGGCCGATCCCCACACCTCCAAAGATTTCCGCAGCAGCACTTGAGCCGCTCGCTCGTCCGAAACATAGAGAGACGAAAGAAATGAACGCTGAAAATGAAGGTCCGGCCTCTATTTATAGGAAAGAGGGTCACAGTGTCACAAGAAGCACTTTTTCGAAAACGCAAAGCGATGCAACTTTGCAAACGGACTCAAATTTAGCAAACTTGGTACCCATGGACTTGAAATAAAATACCGACACAACGACTATAAACAAGATATGCTTTTAAAAGACCCATGAAAATTCGGTTTTCATAACTTCCCTGAGTGTCAAACCTTCGTGGTGTCGAAAACTCGATACTTAGTGTCTATGAATTCGCCATAAGACACTCTTCACAACGCTCGAGATTTTCGACTGGCAGATCACCAAAACAAAAAGTCAACCTTTCGACCTTTCTCGAAAACGCGCCATGCAAACCCGATGCTTAGGAAGGATGGGGTATTACATTATTACAGAAATTTTGTGGCTGCTCGTGAACGCATGTGAGAGTGCATCCGAGAGAGCACGTCTGTGAGAGAGGAGTGGTCGCGATTGTCGGCCGACGAGATAGCCACCCTTTTGGTGGAGTCAGTAGTTGTGTGTCGTCAAAGCGAGGAAATGACTGAGCCGAATCATATCTCTATTTTCTTTCTTCCATCCTTATTGTGTGCGGTTGTCGAGAAAGCTGCCAAGAATGACCTTGAGTTGCTACCGGGGTCGACGGAGGTGCTATCCGGGTACGCATTGACGACGACGAGGATGTCTGGATTCACAACAGCTACTAAAATTTAACATCAGCCATCAATTTTGGTCTTGGGGCAATATAATTTCTTTTCTTTTTTATATTTCTACTTCAATCTATACTCAGGACATATAATCGTCTATATACATATCATATGCGAACAAATATTGGAGAATTATCTAAATGTAAATATATAGCTAAGCATGGACAAACAATTATTTGAACAAGGAAAATAAAAAATTAAACAAGAAGTCATGAACAAAGCTAAAAAATATGATGTTAAGCAACAACTTACCAATGATTTCAAGGAGAGACCGAGAGATGAGAAGTGTGAGTTTGAAGAAGGGAGAATTTCTTGTATGTTTTAATTAGGGTGATCAAACGGGTATTGGATATCGATTATTATCGAACCGAATCGAATCGAATCGATACCGATATGTTATCGGTAATTGGTTATTGGATCGATCGTATCGGTTAATGGTTTAAGATTAATTTCGTTGCCATCGGCATACCGATAACCGAATGCATATACCGAATAACCTAAATTATAATAATTATTAATTTATTATTATTATTAAATTAAAAATAAGTTTAATTAGATACAAATAATAATTATTATTTATTGTTATTATTATTAAATTAAAAATTAGTTTAATTAACCAAATAAGTAAATAAAGAAATTTAATTTGGATAATTTCGGTTATCCAATAACCGAACCGACTAACCGATCGGTTAATTGGATAACCGATTAACCAATCGGTTTCGGTATCGGCTACTGAATTTTGAGAATTTCGATTTCAATTAACCAAAATTTCGGTTTCGATTAACCGAAATCGATCCAAAGCACCCCTAGTTTTAATAACCCTAATTCAAAAAAAAAAAGAATTAGAATCACAAACAATTACATTAGATACTTAATAGATATTTATTGATGGGTAAATATATCAAACTACACACATTTGTAAAAGTGTGTACAGCTCATACCCATTTTCCAAAATGAATACACAACATACCCATTTATATTTTTTAATATATATATCTATTGTAGTTTCCTCAGTTAAATGACTTGCCACTGACCAAACAATAATGTTTTTGTCCGTTAACATGTGAATCAGTAATATTTTTGTTTGTTGACAACACGTGAATCAGATAAATGATTTCGAAATTATAATCAGTTATTCTTTAAATTACTTTATATAGAGAAAAAGTGTGAGAAAATCATGAAAAATATAATTAAATCACGAATCATGTTTTTTTTAAAAAATAAATAAATAAATCAAAAATTAATTAACACCTAAAATCAAAAATTTGACGACACCTTGTTTCCTACGACCGAATCAAGGAATCATCGATAGGAGAGAGGACTTTCATCGATCGAATTTGGATTTTTAATTAATTCAAATTAAAAATCAAATTTTAATACTAATTGGTCGAATTTAGAGAGGATTTTTAATACAATTTTAATTAATTCATATCTCCTACGACCGAAACATCAAATTGGTCGTTTGGAGAGGAATTATCGACCGTAAACAAGTATATATGAAATGAAATTAATACTAATTATTAATTCATGTCTCCGGCTCCACCGAAACATCAAAGGGTCAATCGGAGAGGAATTATCGGTATATATTTGTATAAGAATTAATACTAATTATTAATTCATGTCTCCCACATTGTAGACATCAAATTGGTCGTTTAGAGAGGAATTATCGACTTGTTATGAAATGAAATTAATACTAATTATTAATTCATGTCTCCTATTTAATCGGAATCAACGATTTTCAATGGAAAGAAGGATATATCAAATTAATTTAATACTAATTAATTTAAATTGAATGTATGATATTTAAATTAATATTTAAAGGTAATCTATGGAAATTTTGCAAAATATTGAAATGTTGTATGAATTTTGAAATATTTAATATTGAAATTATCCTTCATATTAACCAGATTAATTAATAGTGTACAAAATAGTACTACGAAAAGTAAAACCTGTACAAATAAAATTGCGAAAAAATTGAAGAAGACAAATAAATGCGAAAAATTGCAGAAAAATTGCGTAAAAATTGAAGAAGACAAATAAATGCAGAAAAGTAAACCAATAATCAACCAATTCTCTCCTATTTATACAATCGATTGTAACAAATACAAATCCAACAAATTGCTCTTGCTCTTGCTCCTCCAATTTTCGATCGCTCATTTCGATTTTATATTCAAAATTTTCAAATTTATTTCTTCAATCCGTGCTTGAGGCTATGTCTCAACAAGTAAGTTATTCGAATTTTTATTTATTTTCTATTTGTTTTGAATTTATTGTTGTTTATGATATTAATTTGTGTTTAGATTTATTATTGTTAATTTTGTTTAGATTTATTATTGTTTATTGTATGGATAAATTATTGCGTTTAGATAATTAAATTAATTGGATAATTAATTTAGTGTTTTAATTTATCGCATAATTCGTGTATATAATTTAGATAATTAAATTAATTGGATAATTTGTTTAGTGTTTTGAATTTATTGCATAATTAGTATATATAATTCGATATAATTCGTTTAGATAATTATTGTATAATTACCTATATATAATATATAATTGGATATAATTAGTTTAGATGAAATTAGATGTTTTATATGATTTTATGGGTTTTTTATATGAAAAAATAAATGAATTAAAGGAATCCCTCTCTCCGGTCGATGAATTAAAGGAATTATATGAGAGAGGTCGATGAATTAAAGGAATTATATGAAAAAATAGATAAATAAATGATTTTATGGGTTTTTAAAAAGATAATGAATTAAAAATTAAATTGTTAAAAATCCCTCTCTCCGACCAATTCCTTGATTCCTACGAAGGAATCAAGGAATTGGTCGACGGAGAGAGGATTTTTAACTTAATTTAATTTTTAATTCATTCAAACATAATTAAATTAATTATTGATTCCTACGATCGAAAACATAAAATTGGTCTAATCGAAAACATAAATTATCAAATTAACAATGATTCCGTTGACCGAATCTTCGATTGTCGACACCGAGAGAGCCTATTTTCGATAGGAGAGCCTATTTTCGAACGGAATCTTCTAATTATCAAATGAATTTAATACCAATTATTAATTGATGTCTCCTACGATCGGAAACAAGGAAATATCGACCGAGACATAAAACTTGAATTAATTTTAGATGAATGTATCGATCGAAACAAGGAATTTAATACTAATTATTAATTAATTTTAAATGAAATCATTTAGGATAATTTTAGATTTTTAGGATAATCTTGAATTATTGTTGTTGTTTTAATTTTAAATGAAATCAATTAGGATAATTCACGAAATTAATTTTAAATGAAATCAATTAGATAATCTTGAATTATTGTTGTTTATGATATTAGATTTCTTATTGGTAGTTTTATTTAGATTTATTATTGTTAAATTTGTTTAGATTAATTATTGTTAATTTTGTTTACATTAATTATTGTTAATTTTGATTACATTTGTTTTGCTTATTTGTTTAGATAATTTGATTGTTTCTGCTATTTATAATTATTGAATAATTCGTTTAGATAATTGGATATAATTATTGGATAATTCGTTTAGATAAGTCCCGACATAATTCGTTTAGATAAGTCCCCTTTTAATTAATTTATTGTAAGAGACTTTAATTATTTAATTAGATTTTGATTAGATTGCTATTTTTTCTTATTTGTATATTTGATTAGAATGTATATTTGTTTTGTACATTAGAAAATCATATTAAGACCAGATATTTCTTAATGTAATCGTGTATTTGTTATAGATGTCGGGATGGAAGAACATTATTGTTAGATATGGAGGCGGTGGGATCCTTCTTTATGTTACATTAAGGTATCACCAAATGCCTTTGTTCGAATGGACAATGTAATTATCTCTGAGTTCATAGAGATGATTGATCAAATTATGTCGACAAATTGTTGATTACAACCTACCAACTACATTATCTATCGAGATCTCGGGTGGTAGAATTATCAAATTACTTTCGAGTAATGATGATCAACTTTTCGATTGGCTCATGATGCCCAACCGTAGGTCTATGTGACTCACGATGCCGACACATCCCAATCGGAGCAAGAACTATATAGACCTTCGTTTGAGATATCATCCTCGCCAACATATGACTACACTTCCCAACACATATCGCTCGATGCGTCGTTGACACAACAATTTACATCATCGATTGGTTTGATGTCGATACATCTCAATATATGCCGCAACACATGGATCCATCCAGAATTCTGCTTTCCCAACATATGTCGCAACCACAACCAGGGGCTGATACACTTGTTGAGGACATCGATGACGACGACTACGTTGAAGAAGAAGAAGAAGATGAAACATAGTCGGATGAAGAGGAAAGATCGCGAAGTCTCGCTTTGGTGAGCTATGGCTCATTTGTAGAGTTTCGCGATGGATCCGCCGAGAGGTGGATTCGGAAGCTTTATCTACGATTATGCGAGTAACACGCAAGCGCACGTAGGAGGCCTAGAGCCGCAAGTTGAGGAGATGAGCAACCTGCTAGTCCTCGTTATTCCTCATGATGCTTCGCTAATCTCTTTGCTCGCCCTCCTCGACTCGGTTCCGGCACCAGACGAGTCGAGCGAAGGTTCCATCTTCGACGGACAAGGTGAATCAAGATATCCGTGGGGTATGGCATTTGGAACGCCGAGTAGAATTTGTTATTCCCATCCGATAATTCGAGGATTACATTCAAATGTCGATATCATAATCGCGTCCTTTCTACTCGTGCATCGCAGCAGGTGGATTTTGGTTTGTCCGCAAGTTTGATGCTATACATACTTGCGCACGTAACCCAGTGAATATCGGAGAGGAAGGTTAATGCCCGTGTAATTGCAGATACATATCACGAAAAATACGCCAAGACGGTGAAGTGCTAAAGCCGAGGTCCATTATGGTTGATTTGCGAGAGAGTGCGTGTACACGTTACATACAGTAGCAATGCGAGCCCGTAATAGGCGATCGAGATGATATACGGTGGACATGAAGAATCATTTTAGCTACTACCGAGTTATCTCGCATATGTTACGGATGAGCAATCCCGGTTCGATGACCGACTTGGATATCGATCGATGGTCGGTTCCGCCACCTCTTTGTCGCGCCGTTCATGCAGATCAAGGCGTACACATTGTGCCTCCGACCCGTGATTGTAGTCGACGGCACGCACTAGAAGGGCCGCAATAAAGGCATATTATTCGCTCCGTGACAAAGGACGCAACGAGCAAGTTTTTCCATTAGCTTATGGAATTGGTCCGATCGAGAATGATGTCTCATGGACTTGGTTTCGCCTCGACTACAAGTCGCTTATGGATCAAATCCGAGATGTTGATTGTTTCGTATGCCCATGTCAAGATAATGAACGCGTCAAGTGTCACCCCGATGCAACACACGGATTATGCTACTACCATCTACCTAAAAATCACCCCGCTTGGGCAACCATCCGCAGTTATTCCGTAAAGCCGCTTATGCGTACTAAGACGCACACTTTGAAAAGCGATGGCTATGTTAAAGTCTCGTGAAGGCCGATGGTAGTGGCGCATATACCAAGTTGGTGGAGGTTGGAGTGCGGTGGGCTAGATCACAATTGTCCCGTTAGCGCTACTGAGCTTTATGACATCGAACATTGCCGAATCATTCAATTCTCGAATATCATGGGCTGACGATCGCCAATTTGCTCAATGATTGAGGCAATCCGTCACATTACGTAAAAATGGTTCACGGAGAGACATGAAGCGAAAGAGGTACGCGCTGAATTGACCCTCAAGCAACGCCGAAGATGATGGTATCAATGGAACTATCACGCAGATCACGATGTAGTGCCCTCATCGACTCCACTTTCAAAGTCAAGCACTAAGCAAAACATTCGTAGTCAATCTCAATACTCAATCGTGTGCGTGTTTGGAGTAGGACATGGATATGATACCGTGTTCTCATGTCTTGCAGCTATATGGTACTTAATTTAAGTTTAATTATGTTAATTTTTGATCAAATTGATTTCACTTACATATAATTGATTATATAAATTTTTAGTCATAAAGGTCACCATATATCTAACTATGTGTGAGTACTACCATTCTGCAAAGCTAGCCAAGCATACCAGATCGGATCAATCCTGCTCACCACGCCTAGTTGGACCTGCTCCTCCGCATGTTGCCGAATTACGCTTATGCCTCCTAATAGAGTCCGTCAGCCGGCGCCCGAAAGTGGGTCGATATCGCCATCCAATGTGTTGATCGAGTAGTAGAAGTCGGCACTACGGACATGTAGCTTGTGTGGTAATGAATCTCACAGCGCCGGAAGTGTCCTTACTTATCCGCAGACGAGTGACATCGTAATGAAAGAAACATTCATGTAAAGATATTATTAACATTATTATTATTTTAACTTAATCAAATTGAATCAATTGAATCGACACTACAAAAATGACGAACAAATGACGGAAAATTCCGCCGCTAAACATCAACAATCCGTCGTAACACATATATATCTCACTAACTAAAACATTAATCTTTATCAAAAAAAGAAAAAAAGAAGCTTGAGCGATGAAGTCCAATTTCAGATGATTGTGATTGCCGCCTTACATTGCTTCTTTCTCTGCTTTTAATGCGAGGAAGCGAGCGAAGCAAAGCAAGCTACATGTTGCTAGGAGGAAGCCAACATCAACAACAACATCATCATCTTCTTCACAAACTCTCAACAACTTACGAGATAAGCGGATGAATCCTCACAAGAAGATGAAGTCCAAGACTAGAAAAGTGCCAACATCCCGGGAATTCAAAGGATAACTAGTAACTTTCTTTTAACTATTTTATTTTCTCTCTCTCTTAATCACACCAGTAAATCGATACTCTTATCCATTTTGTGAATACGATATAAAATTCATTTTCCTATTTCTTTTAACTAGAAATATATATTTTCACTTTTATAATATCTATTGATATTTATCGAGATTCTTGGAAAAAAGGTTCCGTACCTAATCTTTTCAAGGATCCATCAAAATTTTCAGGATCCATCAAAAAAGAAGTTGGCGCAGAACTCTAAGCAACTTACCACCACCAAAGTAGAGGCCTTTATTACGGGAGTTAAGGTCCTCAAAAGGAGAAGAAAGGGCATCCTGAGCAACGACCCCAAGAGTTTGGAGTATATCTTGAGAAAGGTTTTAGCACCTGTATCCTATATGTACCCAGCTTATTCAAGTATCCCAATGGTGTTCAAGCGACTAGAGAACGGGCTTTTTCTCTTTCATCACTATTCATTTTCTCCTCTCCTCGAGGCGTCGCCTTCCTCTCTCATTACTTCAAACTATTCTCTTTTTGTGGTTGTGTTTTTCATACAATTTCGATCGCTTCCATCACCAAAATCGAGGTAAAGGTTCCTTCTCCTCTATTATTTTTTTTTCGCCCATTTTCTTTTTTGCACGTTTGTTTGTTTGAATAGCGGTGAAAACTTTGATCTTCACGTAGTTTTAGTACTAATGGAGTGCTAGTATGTGGTTTCCGCTGCTTATTTTATCTACATCGACGGATGCATGTTAGTGCTGATTACCTTTCGCCTCGCTTTGGAGACCGCTTTGTTCATTTCTCCGATAGACTATCTTATCGATTGCGCCGCTTGCTTTATAGGTTAAAGTGTATGTTTAACATATTCACCTCACATCGACTTAAACCGAGTCCTAAGATTTATGTTTAGTTTGAGATTTACGCTTCGATATCTTGTTCTTGATCGATGAGATGTAGATGGGGAGAGGCGTAAGAAGAAGAACATTTTCGTTGAAGGAGACAAACAAGTCCAATGGACAAATAATATACCAAATCTCATTGTAGTTTATTCTAGTAAAAAATAAATTTAACTCGAATAACGTCTGTTTCATTTTTACAAAGTTATGTAATACTTATTTCATCGAGCTATGATTCTTCAAAACAAAGGTTTATAATGAAGTAGTAATATGGATAGCGATTTTCCTACAACGATTCTAATTAATTTTTATAAACTATGTGAAACAAAAATATTTCCGCACATATGCGATAGTAATAGATAAACGGATGGCCAAACACGCACTACCACGCACACACAAGATTAATGATCATTCAACCCGTTAATCCAACGGCCGATATTCCACGATTGCAACCCTGGCAAGACCGCACACATGTCGGTGGGACCCACGCATTAATTCCATTCAACCCGTTATCCAACGGCCGATATTCCACGATTGCAAGCCAAACTTAGAAACTTAGCAAAATATTCAAAACTTCGATGGTCAAAATATTCAATTCTTTAATTCTTAGTCCTAATTCCTACCAATTTGAATATTTCCTTTATTCCTTAGTCCAAATTATCCCCTAAATCCTCCACTTACGTCCTGCTTGACCACCCCACCCCACCTCATCTACATCACACACACACACACACACATATAGTCTCCAACATTTCCAATATCAACAAACAAAAAGAAAACAACACACAAATTCATTCAACGATCTTAGCTTCGAAAGTTAAATACATTGTGTTAATCTCTCGTGATATGACTTTTTCATGAACGCGAGGGGAAGACAATGAGCCATATGCCACTCAAATAATCGAATACCTTTACCTCCTGTACTAGATGCTAAGTTGTTGTCACGAGGATTAATACTATCGTATAAATAATATGAACATCCATTTGCATCCAATATACCAATACATACCAATATACCAATACATACCAATATGAACATCCATTTTTCAGTAGTGAATGAATTGAATTGAATTGAATCAATTGAATCAATTGAATCAATGAATTGAATCAATTGAATCAATTGAATTGAATTGAAATTGAATTGAAATTGAAATTGAAGTTGAAGTTGAAGATCATATTAAAATTAATCCATTGTCGATAAGATAATGTAACTAAGAATCTATTACACGAGATAAAATAAATAAAATCATTACATAGTACATGCTAATTTCTACCTCTTCCTCTTCCTCTTCCTCTCGGCTTTATATGGATCACATATCTCATATATATTTCCACCTACTTTATGTCTATATGCTACAACATTAGACGCACCCATTCGATGCTCGGTGAACGAAATAAGACGCTCCACAACATGCACGCAAATGGACCATCACCAAATCGTTTTCTCGTCAAATACCTCAAGAGGCAGCTCGTGTAATAATCGCATCATTATTCCATGGTGGTATCCGTGGGAGTTAGCCTCGAACCATCTAGTGAAGATCGAACCACCGCAATAATCTAGTCAGCACACGAAGTCCATCATCCTCGCATCCACTGATCCCGGTCCATCCGCCAAATACGCGAGTCAAACAAAGACACAACGACTGTGAGTGCATATCCACGCTGCACTATCGCGAAACGCCGCCGATGACGCATGGGATGATGATCTATAAAATTAATATTTAGATAAAATAAACAAGAAAAATTTCAATTTTGCAATTTATCAGATAAATAAGGTTACCGCGGCACGTAACCATGATGTATAACCCGTCATGCCGAGGACAACCGCTATCCAATGCGCGCTGGTGGATTCCATGCCATAACAATGCTCTCACAGTCATGATCATCTGCTCCTCACGCTGGTCTTCAATGTAGACGAAAGCGCCATGTACCTCGGACCATGAATTTTGCGTAAACATCTATTCAACATCAAAATTAAGTAATTAGAGATACTACACATATGTACTATATATTGATCAGATTAAAGACTTACGAAAAACCAAGATCAAGGATGATTGTGTTTGATAATCCACCCCATCCAATACGCCGATCCCGCATCGTAGTCTCATCCTCAAATACACCATGAATAGATCGACGACCGCAAAATTATTTTAGGGATACATATCAATATAAGTAGATGTACTTAAAAACAAAGCATATCAGTATAAAACGACGCACTCAAACATCAAAAGGCATCTCGGCATTTCGATATGAACGAAAAATGCAACTGAACTTGTCGATCAAGACTCAACAACCACCATCGCTTTATTTGTATTCAAGAAACGCGGTAATTTATCAATATATCATCGGATAATGGACGTGGCATCGGGCTATTCACGATGGTGACCTCATTACACCAAGGTCTCCGTGTCTGCTCACCCTCCGGATCCCAAACTACAAACATTTAATTTAGAAAATGAAAACATAACAAATATAATGAAATATTATAAACCGCCAAATATGAGACTTAATAGTTACCGTTGTTCAACCGCAAGACGGCTCGAAAGTCCGCTTCACGACGTCCCGAGGCGCCGATCACTAAATAGGTCCAACCCCATCATGGAATGATGAGATGTAGTTCCGGGATCGTACCATGGATCCGCGAGAGTAGCGGGAGGGTATCACTAGTCGATGCAGGTCGTCACCGGCCAATATGTCCACCGCCTCGAGGGACATCCGATCGGGCGGTGATGTGGTCTCCCGATCTTCACATCTCGCCGCTCGCCGCTTGATGACGGGACATGAGGTGCATGTGTAGCAGATCATCCCTATGTGTGCAACCACATCGAGTCTTCTAAGAGGTTTTCAAACCACTTTTTATCTTTGAATAAATTTGTCTTCGATAGACCTCTCGATCAGATCGCTTCCCGTCCTCACTCTCCTGACAGATTCTGATAGATTCGGATCCAACGACGATCGACTAACTAAGACGCCTGGTGCTCACCACCACCGCCGACGAAGCCGCCTCCTCGTATGTCTTCCCGCATCCCGCCTCTCAACGATGGACGGCTATCCACATATGGCCGCAGCATCATCAACAACGGAACCTCAACGAACCCAACCGACGATGTCATCCGGCCGGGTCTCGGGCGAAGGCGCTCGAGGCTCGCTTCCGATGGAGACCACGAAGATCGTGATCCTCAACAAACCGTGGAGCCCTCCTCGAACTCGACGTTTCGCCGAGGCTCATCCACCGGATGAGACACACCACGATTTAGAAGGAATCGCCGCCCTCCCTCAAAGGATTTGACGGTGATAACAAAATTCACACCGAGTGAGAGGGGGTGAGACAGACACCCAAGAACGGTGCTAACCTCGAATGAGTCAGCTCGATCGATGCGAGACGATAATCGACCCACAATAAATTGAAAGATGTTATTTAATATTCTAATAAATACAATACCTCATACATGATTTAAAATTATAATAAAATTCGCACCTCTTGCTCAAAAAGAGACAGAAGTCACGTGAGAGCCTACTTGAACTTCCACCTCAACACTCTTGACACGCGGGATTGATGACGTCCCACCTATACTCCCAAGCTCGGTATGATCTCGAGTGACCAAGCATATAGTGCTCGATCGTCCGTAAAAGTGGTATTGAGCATTAGTCGACATCGCTGTCAGTATAATATCTCAATATCCGTAACCGTAGCCCCTACGTAAATCGGCAAAACGCCCGCATCGTCAACCAATGCCCAAACCCAATCGCCTATTATCTTCCCGTATCGCACTCCAAATACGAATCCATAGAGGGTAATAACGCAATACACGAATAGTGACGAAGATCTACATCATCACTAAAATCACTACTACAAAATCTATCTACTAGATTACGAATGTAACTGTGTGCCCCCAAAAAGGCTATAGACCTCAACGTCGCCAAGTCGTAGTCTAGTGTGGGATCAAACGATGATGACCCAAATTGCGGCCGGTGACTAGAGCATAATCTCTAATGGAAAAACATATATATCTTCCATTGATGAAAAAATACATCTCCTGGATGCGTAGGTTCTATCCGATCGGAGACTAAATGGTGCAAAGATAAACTAGACTTAGCCCGGAGTCCAATCAATCGACGACCAAAGCAACCCCCCAAACATATCTACCAACTCTTCGCCGCCCTTATCTAGCAATTAGAATCACAAACAATTACATTAGATACTTAATAGATATTTATTGATCGATTCAATGGGCTTATTGATTGGGCTTTCGATGCATATGAGGAAGTTATTGTAGAGACATAAATAAGATAAATACTAATTATTTTTAGTTTTATTTTTTTAAGATCGGTTCAATGGTTCAGCAATTTTTACCGATTTTTGGCGGTTAGCTTCAATTTTTTAAAAATTCTAATATAAATGATAATGGGACCGATCACATGACCACTTCCCGGTTTTACCAGTTCAACCAGTGGTCCGATTCGGTTTTCGACGATCCGGTCTGATTTTCAAAACATAGTTTAATCAAAATGTTATACTCCCTCCGTCCCATTATTGTTGGTTCGTTTTTCTTTTTGGACTGTCCCATTAAGTTGGTCCGTTTCTAAAAATGAAACACTTTTTACATTAAAAAATATCTCGAATTTCGTGTCATACATTACTTTATCCATAAAACACAATTATCCTTAATCTATGTATAAAAAAGTAAGGAGTCATGAATATTGGGACGGAAAGTATAACAAGTCTTGGAATATTCCCCTTCCTCTCTAACAAGACTATCGACATATTCGCTTCTATGCATTTCATAGTGGTAGATCAATATCAAAAGCAGTCCACGCTTCTGTGCATTTCATAGTGGTAGAATCAATATCAAAAGCAGTCCACCACCGCCACTGCCTCGCCGTCTCCCGCTGATTCTTACAAGAAGAACAAACACAATTCAACGCAGTGCTATGAGAAGAAAAGCCTATAAACAAATAAATTAAAGAAAACCCTGAAAAAATATCCAATTTTTTTGGAGGATGAGGGCAGGAACACTGACGCTTATGCTGGTGAATCTCGCCGGAATAATGGAAAGAGCAGACGAATCGCTGCTATCGGGAGTCTACAAAAATGTGGGGGAAGCGCTCCATTCGGCCCAACCGGGCTGGGCTTTCTCACCCTCTTCCGATTGATGGTGCAGGCTATTTGCTACCCCGTCGCGGCTTACTTGGCGGCGCGGCATAATCGGGCACATGACATCGCCTACGCGCTTTCCTTTGGGCCGCCGCCACCTTCCTTGTCGCCTTCTTCTCCACCTTCTTTCAGGTTTTCGATCAAACCCTTGCTGATTTGCTGTTGGATTCCTTGAATTCTGTTTTTGTCGGTAAAAAATTTTAGTGTGTGAATTGTGTTGCTGTTTCGGTCTTATGATTAAAATGTTAACGATCATCTGGATTCAATTGTTGGTGCAATAGCAATACTAATTCTTGATGAAGATGATTCTGAAATCTATTACGAGTACGACATTATTCAATTTCTGTTGCTCAGCCCTAATTGTTAGTTATTACCAAATTTAGTTCCTATTAAGTCAAGCAGACTTCATGTTTTTGTTTAAGAAGTTCTGTAATAATCTCAACTGGACTTTGTCTGTGGAAACCTGCGAAGCAGCGAGATTTCTTGGAATGCATTGAGATTTTCAGAAAATGGGATCTGCTATGGAAGATTATGTTGATTGGCACAAAATCCCACACTTAGGTGTAGGAATGGTCTATGGTTTATATATATAGACCACGTCTCCATCAGTCTACTTCCTCTATAGGAAGCTAAGATACTAAACCATGTTGCCTCAGCCCAAATTGGACAAAAAACAAAGTTGCATTTTGGGTTTGTCCTTTCATAGGAAGGAGTTGAGGGAAAATCTTGATATTGTTTAGTGACAAAGCTATCTTAGCTGAAAATCCTTGTGGACTAGGATAAGCATGCAATGCTAATGTAGAATAAACCAATTTGGATTCTTTGCTGCCGAGGTGACTGGATAGTTAGTTGTTCCTTGTTTTATTTTTGTGAATCATTTGATATTTTTTTCGTCAATGCTTGTTCTTCCATTATAAGTTTGAGTGAGTAGATGATATATTTTTTCTTCAATGCTTCTTTGAAGTTCTTCCATTATAAGTTTGAGTGAGTGGATGGTGTGAAAATGATAGATTGTATCTCTATGGTGCAGTCCCCTTCCTGGCAATCCGAAGAAATGAAGTCTTGCAAAAAAGATTTGAGGCTGAAGGACTTGTTGCGATTCATACATCTTTGTTTAAATGGTTTGCAGGCTAAGGAGTGCAAAGAGTATTCATGTGGGTGGGAGGGTAACCTTATAGTGATGAAATAAAACTTACCCGCCAACTTTTTTTGCCAGGTAGCTGCATCGAGAGCTTTGAATGGGATTGCCTTTGCCATTGTTGCACCCGCAATTCAGTCCCTCATTGTTGATTCAACCGATGATACCAGCCTTGGTACTGCTTTTGGGTGGCGGCAGCTCACCTGCAATCTTGGTTCGGTTATTGGTGGATTACTCTCAGTTGATAGCTCCAGTTACTTTAATGGGAATCCCTGGCTGGAGGATTTCTTTCCACCTCGTTGGCATAGTCAGCAACTCAGCGTTGTTGTGGGGTTACTAGTTTGGTTATTTGCTGTTGACCCTCATTTTTCGAATGGTGGTACGAGCGCTATGATCGAGCGCCCCGCAAGTTCTTCCAGTCGGACGTGAAAGACCTTGTCCAGGAAGCCAAATCAGTGATTGGGACCCTTTCCTTTGAAATTATTGTACCTCAAGGTGTTACGAGTTCATTTCCATGGTGAGCTTTGTCATTTGCTCCGATGTGGTTGGAGCTAACTGGTTTCTCTCACGAGAAGATGACCATCCTCATGTCCACATTTATTGTGGCAAACTCTCTTGGTGGTGTGTTCGGAGGCATGATGGGTGATTTCTTGTCTAAGCGCCATCCAAATTCTGGCCGCATTATTTTAGTGTAGATAAGCTCGGGATCTGGAATCCCTCTAGCAGCAATTCTTTTTGCTGGTGTAACAATCCGTCTACTGTTTTAGTACATGGTATCGTCATGTTTATCACGGGTTTCTGCATATCTTGGAATGCTCCAGCCACAAATAAGTAAGATATTTGAGAAATTGTCTTATTCTCTATTTTCTTTCTCCATGTCTTCCAACGTATACGAATTCAAATGGACGGTGCATCCATCCCAATTAGGGTTTATTAATTGGATGCACTTCTATTAGGGTTCACCAACCCCAATTAGGGTTTGTTAATCACTATTAAGATTTCATTAGGCGGATGCACCTTGCATTTGTTGCTTGTTCAAAATATGTTCTCGCCTCATTGTGAGGCAAGAACATAATCTATATGTATTGAGCTTGTATTCAATTATTATTCTCTCTATTTGAGGACTTGCAAAATCTAGAGAGGGGAAAGAGGTGGGTGGTAGGGTTTCAGTCTCTTAGTCCCAAATAATTTCGCTCAAATTATAGTTCTATGATATTGAATATCGTAATGACTTTGCCAGAAACAGTCCAATTTTTGCAGAAATAGTCCCGAAGTGTTATTTGAATAAGAGAAACTGATTTGAATGTAATGCATTTCATTAAACTGGTTGAGAGCTTTACAAAGGATATATATAACAAAAGATTTAACTCAAACTAAACAGCTTTTAACTACTTAACAAAATAACTAACAAAGCAACAGATTTCTTAACCGCATAACTAACTATCTAACAGCTTGATTGAAGAGGAAGAACGTCGAACATGCAACCCTTCTGTAGATCATTCTAGATAAACCAATACACCCCTGACAATCTCAACCAACATCAGCTTCGCCAAGATTTAATCGATCCCTGAGATTGCAAAAACGAGGAACAGGCAACGGCTTCGTAAATAGATCAGCAACCTGATCTTGAGACGGACAAAACCAACTTCAATCGTGCCATCCATCACCTTTTCACGTAAATAATGAACATCAACCTCTATATGTTTCGTTCTAGCATGGAACACTGGATTTCCAGCAATAGCTATTGCACTAGTGTTGTCACTCCAGACTTTGAGAGGAGATGAGAGTGTGATTCCTAATTCAGCACATAAAGATTTCAACCAAACCACATCCATTGAAGCAGTAGCTAAACTGCGATATTCCGACTCCGCACTACTTCGCGACACAACATCTTGCTTCTTAGCAGACCATGTAACCTAATTTGATCCAAGAAAATGCAAGTGGCCACCAGGTTGAGCCTTTGTCATCAATACAACCGCCCAATCCGCATCGAGATAGCATTCGAGTTGCGAAGAGGAAGAAGGTCGAAACAATAGATGCATAGAGGCAGTCCCTTTAAGATATCGAAGTAACCTCTTGCAAGCGACCCAATGAAGATCGATCGGAGATGAAAGAAATTAGCTTAACTTGTCGACCGTGAAAGCTATATCGGGTCTGGTGGTTGTAAGATATTGCAGAGCCCCTACGGTACTTCTATATAACGTGGGATCATCAAAGACTTTTCCAGCAGCTTTAGATAACTTTGTAGCAGGAGTCATTGGGGTGAGACAAGGTTTGGAGTCAACCATTTTCGTTTTAGACAATAGATCATGAATGTATTTCCGTTGGCCAAGAGCAAAACCACTGCCAAATTTCTGAACTTCAATTCCTAGAAAATAACTCACATTGCCAAGATTTTTGACCGAGAACTTGGCATGAAGATGATCAACAATAGTGGAGACTATAGTAGGATCATCACCCGTAACCAATATATCATCAACATATACAAGAATCAAGGTTAATACCGTACCATCTCTTTTGAAGAAAAGAGAGAATTAGAGGTTGACCGTTGGAAACTAAGAGTGTAGATTTTAGAACGAAGTGTATCATACCAGGCTCTTGGAGCTTGTTTGAGACCATAGATAGCTTTCTTGAGCTGACACACATAATCAGGATGGCTAGAATCTTCAAAGCCTGCTGGTTGCATCATATAAATGTTGTCAGTGAGCTCCCCATTTAAGAATGCATTATTAACATCGATTTGCTGATTTTTCCACCCATTCGTTGCTGCAAGAGAAAAAACCAATCTAATAGTTGAATGTTTAACTACTAGACTGAAAGTTTCTAAAAAATCGCCCCAGCTAGTTGTTCAAAACCTCTAGCAACAAGTCGGGCTTTGAGCTTGTCAAGAGTATCATCCGGGTTGAGCTTGACTCTAAACATCCACTTGTTGCTTATAACCTTGAGATCAGGATTTGGAGGAATTCACCTCCATGTGCCTTTACCAGTAATGGCATTAATTTCTTTCTCCATACCGCCAACCAACCTGGATCCTTAAGCGCTTCATCCAGTGACAAAGGTAAGGCAGGAATAGGCAAGGATGCAAAAGTTGAGATAAAGGCTAAAGGAGAAGTAATAACAGCATAGTAAACTTTTGGTTTACTAATACCATTTTTAGCTCGGGTAGTCATAGCATGATCATTTGTAATAAGTGGCAGCAAAGAAGAATGAGAGGAATGAAGACTAGGAACATCTGAAGCTGGAGATGAGGGAATAGAACATTTTGTAGATGCTGTCTCTGAGGGCAAGGAAGGAAGTAGAGGTGAAAGAGGAGGAAGAGAGGAAGAAGTAGAGTTTGAGGTAGAGGAGAGAGGAACAGATGAGGCTATAGGTAAGTGAGGGAGCAATGGTACAGAAACCCGAGGTGAGGGCTGAACCGAGGAGTCTGGAAAAAGAGAAGAAAAAGGAAATTCATGCTCATTAAATTTTACTGTATCTGCAATGTAAATTCTTCCAGAGGCACTTAAGCACTTGTAGCCTTTATGATGAGAACTATAGCCTAGAAAAACACACTTGGCTGACCTATATTCAAGTTTATGCAGATTATATGGTCTGAGAAATGGATAACATGTGCAGCCAAAAACCTTAAGATGAGAATAAAGGGGTTGTTTCTGAAAAAGAATTTTATATGGAGAGTTCAGTTGGAGTTGAGAGATGGTAACCTATTTATAAGATAAGTAGCAGCCTCAAAGGCATGCCACCAGTAACTAAGAGGAATGGAAGCCTGACTGAGAAGTGTAAGTCCAAGATCAACAATGTGTTGATGCTTTCTTTCGGCCTTGCCATTTTGTGAGTGAATATAGGGACAAGGATGTTGAAAATGGACACCTAAGTTGGTAAAGAACGAGGTCAAAGTGCGATATTCACCTCCCCAATTCGACTGGAAAGATTTAATAGAACAAGAAAACTGACATTTTATCATTTGAAAGAATTGTTGAACTACCTTTCCAGTCTCAGATTTTAGGGTAAGTGGGTAGATCCAAGTAAAGCGACTATAGTCATCTACAAAGTGAATGTAGTATCTAAAACCTTGAGTGGAAGCTATATGAGAAGGTCCCCAAAGATCCGAATGAATGAGTTGGAAGGGGCGAGTAGTTTTCATGGGTTGAGATATGTGAGGTTTTTGATGCAGTTTTCCAAAGGTACAAGCCTCACAGAGACCAGTAGAAGAATCCTTTACAGATACATTGATCAACTTAAGAACATGAGAAAGAATAGGTGCACTAGGATGCCTTAATTTCTGATGCCATAGCTTTATATCATTTGAGAGAGATGCAGAAAAATTACAAGGAGAATTATCAAGAATTTGATCTTGTTGACTGCATATATTTTTCTCACTCATACAAGAAGGGCTATCTTTTACACATGTAGAAACAGAAACTGAACGACTAGGTTCTACAGAAACAGAAAAACAAGCATCATGATGATTTGATTGAGAATCTGCAGAATGTGTAGAATGAACACATAGCTTGGAGAGGTCAATTTGGTAGAGTCCCTTGTGAAGCTTGCCCTTCAGAAGAATTTTGCTCATTTTCTTGTCCTTCACAAGACAACAAGAGTCATGAAATTCAAAAACAACATGATTATCCTTTGTAAACTGTGAAATACTGATCAGGTTTTTGGTAATTTGTGGAACTAAAAGAATGTTGTTTAGAAGAAAAGATGAGGTAGGAGAGGAAAGGATAGAGGTGTTGCCTATAGATTTGATTGGAATAGACTTACCATTTCCCACTGTGAGAGCTTCGGATCCAGTGTAGGGAGTTGAAAGCTGAAGATTTTTCACGCTTTTCGTGATATGGTTGGTAGCACCACTATCAACGTACCAAACACCATCTTCTTCATCAAATTCATACTTAGGAGCTGCCTGAAAATTTGTGAGATAAGCTTGAGGATTAGAATCAGTAGATTTATTTTCAGCACCTGTAAAATGAACATCAAACCGTTTGTAGCACTTGAGTGCCACATGATTTGTACGCCCACAAAGTTGACAAACAACAGGAGATTTGTTTGAGAATTTCACTGCGGATGGTCGATTGCCATTGAATCTACCACAACCATTGAATCGACCACCACGCTGAACAAAGTGAGCTGCAGGTTCTGAGTAAACACTTTGTTGTAGTCTAATTTCATGGCATTGCAAAGCGTACTGCATTTCTTGGAGATTTGGAGTGTCAGGCCTATGCAGAAGATTGATGACAATGGCTTCATAATCTGTTCCAAAGCCAGCAAGAATAAAATCACCAAGATCATCATCGGTAACATTATGACCAATCGCGCTAAGCTGATCAGTATAGCTGCGCATTCTTAGAAAATATTCATCCACAGACATTGCGCCTTTCTTCTGAGAATGTAGCATTTTCTTTAATTGAAGCACTCGAGCACGAGATTGTGAATGGAAAAGTCTCGAGAGTATTCCATATCATGCTCGCGGATGTGCGGCGCACAACATGTCCTAACATTGAATCACCAATAGACGAAAGCATCCACTCATTAAGAACGATCCTTACGTATCCATTCCAAGTACTCGGATTTACCGTGGAGGCGTGTAGCGTAGGCGTGAGCGGGAGGCGTTGCGGGCGGCGTCATAGTGGTAGAAAGGAAATCATCGAATCCATGAGCTCGAGCAGTTGTAAGAATTTGAATTCTCCAAAGGTATAGTTTGTGCGATCCATCTTAAAATCATTGCATGCAGATTTGGCGAGAGGATGTTGTTGTTATTGAAGTTGAAGGAGTAGCCATTTTGGAAAAAATGAAAACAACAATGACCACGATGAACGCAGATCAAAGTGTTTGAGAAAAAAAACTAATTCACTCGATACCATGTTATTTGAATAAGAGAAACCGATTTGAATGTAATGCATTTCATTAAACCGATTGAGAGCTTTACAAAGGATATATATAACAAAAGATTTAATCGAAACTAAACAACTTTTAACTACTTAACAAAATAACTAACAAAGCAATGATTTCTTAACCGCCTAACTATCTATCTAACAGCTTGATTAAAGAGGAAGAAGGTCGAACATGCAACCCTTCACATGCATTAGACATATCCTTTGAGTCCATTTTATCATCATTCGCTCCGCCCACAATCGGAATACTAGCTCAGTATGTCTATGGATATAAGCCCATCGTTCCAGAAGGTTCAGAAGGCATCTCTACAGATAGATAGAACGCCGCGTCTTTGGCTAAGGCTCTTTTTGCAGCGATAGCAATCCCAATGGCTTTGTCTTGCATCATATACACTTTCCTCTATTGTACTTAACCAAAAGAGAGATCGTGCCCGAATGGAAGCTATCGTTGAGTCGAGATTCAGCTGATGGAATCGGAATCTTCACACACTACAGAAGTTCATGTTCAGATTGAATATGGTGGTACTACTTGACACTCGTTGATCACACCGTTGTGCAGTTGAGGCGTGGAATGTTTTTTCATTCGTGGTGGAGTCACTCTCTCATATTGATTGTACGTATAAATTTGATCCTCAAAGCGCCAGAACTCCTCGGATGGTAAGTTCTTGCTTAATGATTTGATAAATCGGCATTTTAGCTCGGATACTTTTTAACGTCGGTTCATTTGATGCCGTTGGATAAACCTTAGTAATGAATGGGATAGTTTGGATTTAAATGTAATGCATTTGCATTTTGTCAATGTCTCATAAACTGAGTTAGATGGTTTATTCAGGAGTAGCGGTTGCAAGTAAAGCTGTCAAAATCAATCCGACCCGATTTTGGATCGGCTTGGGCCATAATTTGTAGGCTCGATGGAATTTTGGCCCTGTCTGGGCCAAGTTCTCCGTTTGGTCCATTGGCTCCGGCCTGTTCGTCTGGTTGGGAAAACTACACAATTGGCTTGTGGGTGGCCTTAAGCAATCTGATTTTAGGTCGGATTGGGCTAATTTATTTTAGAGTCTATTGATTTTTGGGCCGGGCTTGCGGTTTAATCACGCTGGTTGCAGGTTGTCTAAAGTAAATTCTTAAACCAATGGCTTGTTACTTGTTCTTTTTTACATTTGTCCTTTATAAAAAATACAAGGCTAATACGTTTGTCGGATCATTTATGTAAAACTAAAGTTAATTGCAATATACGAAAGATTAAATTATTTCGTTTGTAAGTTTGATCGGAATCATGTTAATATAAAAGAATAAAAATAAATGAATATGGAGCATAGGTTTCCCACCTAAATTGTCTTCAATAGATTAACATTAAAAAGGTTAAATGTTATAATAAGTTAATTTGGAAGCATTTATGGGAAATCCTGCCGTATTTTGTTTTCAATACTATTTCGTTATGAAAGAATTTTGTTAATACTTTAAGTTTTATTTTGCAACTATTTTTTTCCCTTTTTGAAATCTTTTCTCACTCCTTAGACTGATGGCCAATCCACACGAAGAAGAAATTGAGCTGTTGCCGGATGATTTTTCTGAAACTCAATGATATACAAATATAATTGCATCCCAATAATGTAGTTTTCTAACACTAAAAAAATGTTTACTTTTCAATCTGAAAGCAATTTGGTCACAACATCATGTTGGAATGGAGAAAACAAACTACAAGAAGAAAAATAAATTATACGTCGTGAATATTATTCATTTTGTCTCGCTCTACGTAGCTCATATTCTTTTTGGGCTGTCTTACTCTAAGTAAATCATACCAAAAAAAGAATTATTTTTACATACAAAAGTACCTCAAATTTCTTGAATCACACTATTTTATATACAAAATACAATACTTTTTAATTTACGTATCAAAAACAATGAGCCACTTAGAATGAGATGGATATTATACTTCTTAACATATATAAGTAAAGTACCAAAAATGCCCCTAGTCACATGAAAAGTTGGAAGTTGACAGGATGAGGTATTTATGGCTTTTATAAGGGAATCTCATTTGTTGTGTGTTAAGCCAAGTTAGCTAAGCCTTGCATTGCAAAAGAAGTTGATATAATCATACAACCCCCAAAACATACACACGCACGTGTATTGTTGTTTCCCTTTTTCTGCCAAAACCACTTTTGCTTTTCTATTTTTAATCCTTCCTATTTTATTAGTTTCTCTCAAATAACTAACAACATTCCAACCACTAACAAAATTTAATTTGCTCTATGCTATGTAATTTACAAACGCAAATATTCTTGTGCCGAATTACCGCAATAATTTATTAAATACTCTCTCCGTTCCACCTAAAACGATCCATTTCTTTTCGACACAATTATTTAGGAGAAGTGTATAAAATGATTAAAGTGATAAAAAGTAGGTAAGTCCCACAACTTTTGAAGAGATAATTATTTTCTAAAAAATGAAACAGGTTATTTTAGGTGGGACAGTCCAAAAAGAATATAGATCATCTTGGGTGAGACGGAATGAGTTATTAATTATATATTGAAACTGTTTCAAGTAGAGTTTAGTAATTTTCAATCACCTCTAGTTAGGGATTTAATTAGGATTTATTAATGAGTTAGGGGGCAAACTGCTAAATTAATTAGAGGTTGATTATTGTTTTAAATAGAGTTTAATTAATTTTCAATTACCTCTAATTAGGGGTTGAATTAGGACTTCAATAAGGCGCATTTACTATTGAATATTCTTTCCTTCTTATTTATTAGTTGAGATGTATTTCTTATTTTCACTATATATTTTTTAATGTACTCGTAAACTTAGCATACAAATTTATACAAATTTATGTTGTGTCCTACCTAAACTTTTGAGTGATCAGAGATATTTATTCTTAACTTCAAAGGGGGAGAATAAAATTCCTTCAGATCAATCCTCCGCTACAATCATCATTTTGTTGTTTGAAATGGATTATTTTAAACATAAGTTCTTATAAATATTTAAAACTTTCTGGTTACTTTTAATGAAATTTGAAAAATTATATCGTACTTTCAATGTATATTGAAGTGCAATTTTCAATTATCGGTTATAATTAATAATTATTTTTGTTAAAATTCAATACTCGATAGTGAGAGAGCGCTCCTGACATGGCTTTTTTTAACAACTATCTTTTTTGTTTGCCAAATAAGTAATAAATAATAACTCTAATTGTATGGATCATTCATGTATGTTCCAATTGTTTGTTCTTCTAATGCATTGTATGTGGAGGTAATATCATTATATTATTTTATTTTGAATGTAATAATCTCTTAGTTCCCAAAATTTATTTATAATTTTCTTTTTTGATACGTTCTCTAAATTTGTTCTATTTTTATTTACAAAATATTCTCCCCATTTATTACTCTTAACAACACTATTTATTTATACATTTTACCACTCATGATCCACTACTAGCTCAGTAACAGTTAAAAAGGAGGGTCAATTAATGTTGATTAATTAAAAAAACAAAATATTCAAATTAAATGCACACTGTACACTATAAACACATGTTTAACAAAATATTATTTATAACTTACTCCTCAAATCTCATATGTACACTGTTCACGCATACTTGGTTTCTTAATGTGATCTCTTGTTTTCTCTTTAGGAAGAAATTAAAAGAAAAAGAAAACCTTTAACTACATTTGTTATATATGTACAAAAAAAAACTTGTGAACTTTCATTACTTTTACTTTATAGATTTAGTTTGCAATTATATTAAGGTATCATGTGATTTTTTTAAAAAAACAATATGTATTCTACATTGTGAATTTCATTTATAAGAAAATTTTAATCACATGTGAAAGGAAATAAAATATAATATATGACTAATCATAAGATAAGCCTATATGGCTTAGACACGTACATCATGTTAAGTTCAAAAGTGCTAAGTCAACAAGATTATTATAAGATGGGCCAAAAAGTCTATATGCATATGTCCAAGTCCAGGTCTCTAATAATAAAATAGCAACGTAAAAGGAGTCTGTCTTATGAAGAGATCTGTCTTTTATAATAGGCCTAATGCAAGAAGTGCGATGCAGATCTAGCAAGATTTGCTTTTCTCCTATTCCCAAAAGGATTAGGAATGAATCCGATTGAAAATATTTTTACACCTATAAATACCTTTATCTTGAAGGTATCAGGTATGCAATCTTAAGCATTCAAAAAGCCTTAAGCATAATACATTACTGACTTGAGCGTCAGAGTGTCTATCCGGAGATCACTCACCGGCTCTGTTTCGCAGTTATTCTGATTTATACGTCATCCTAATATCAACAACGACATTCCAATTATGTGTTCACAATCATTGTTTTATGTATACCATAAGGTACACATACTTTTTATTATTTATTAGATTTATTAAATTGAATCTATCAACTGGCAGCTGTATGTGGGAAACTTTCTCGGGTTAAGGCGTTGAAGTTTCCTGAACAATACCCAAGGTTTCCATAAGCTCTATAGTACGATATGGAGAGCCAGATCTTGAATAACGTCGGAGAGTTTTCAAGGAATTTGAAAGAAGCCACGCTCACCCCACATGAGGGTCAGAATCTTCCACCCAATCAGGAGTTAACTATAGGACATGGGTCCACCCTCATAACATCGAAAATCTGGTGGCCGTTGTAAAAATACTTCTGGAAGAAGCTCTAAATACAAGGGGACTGCCCTCGCTCAATAATACGAAAGAAAAGCCAGACAAAGGGAAGACATATGAGCAGAACTCTACCAGTCCCGATAAAAGACGCAACCCAAATAGAACTACGAGTATAAATACCCATTAATTATCTTTTGCAGAAGAAAACAACAAGACAACTGTGATGAGGAATACGAAATTGAAGATAATCTCTATGAACAACAGGGTTCATATACTATCATATTTAGTGCATGGGAAGAACAACATGAGTTATTGTGTAGGCAACAACAAGAGATGGAGGAGATGAAGGAGGAGCTAGCCCACTTAAAAAAATCAACAAAAAGAGCGAAATACTCTGAAGAGGCACGAGAGAAACTGAGGTGAGAGAACTCATGAATCAAAAATAGAATAATTGATTAAGGAAAATAGCTCTGGCCATGATGCGAAGATTATATCAAGCAGCCCTTTCTCGCCAGCTGTGCAGGCAGACCCCTTACCCAAAAAATTTCTTCACATCATTTACGAATATCATGGGATCAAAGATCTACTAGAGCACTTGATGAGGTTCGAAAATATAGCACATCTATATCAATATACTCATGGAGTCAAGTGCAGAGTTTTCTTAACTACACTGGCGGGACCGACACAACAGTGATTCCGACAATTAGGTCCCCACTCTATACATTGTTTCAATGATATGGAAGGATTTTTCTTAAATCAGTTTGCAAGTGCAAGGCGGTCAGCACATGGAACACACCATCTATGGTCAATCATAAGAGGCAGAGAAGAGACATTGAGATCTTACTTAACAAAGTTTAATGCGGCGGTATTAGAATCACAGGATATAAGGTCTTCTGTGAATGTGGATATATTTACACACAACCTAAGGCGTGTGCCCCTGTTTGCATCATTAATTAATAGACCATCCAAAAATTGGGAGGAATTGATGTCTCGAACGGATAAGTTCATGCACATGGAAGATGCAGTTATGGAACAGCAAGTAGAAAGTAAGGTGATAAAAGGGTTTCCAAAAGTAAAAAAAATGAAGCAAAAGAAGGGGGAAGGAAAGATAGGGTAGAAAGACCAAGTTTGAAAAGAAGAAACCAGAAAGGTTTAGCACATACACCATTCCAATGCGAGAACATACAACTTTACTTGATATAGCGGCTAAAAAACCAGGTTTTAGATTCCCTAGAACTGCCAGAGATGGACCTCAGAAGCCCCATGTCTGATAAGTTCTGTAAGTATCACAACAATTATGGACACCAAACTAATGAATGTCGACATTTAAAAGATTCCATCGAACGACTCATTCAGAATGAACAATTATTGGAATATGTCCGGATAGAAGATGATAAACAAAGAGAAAAAAGAAAGGAAAGTGATAGTCAATAAGAGGTAACAGGGGTAGATATTACCCCGCAAAAGAAAAAAATGTCTAATCAACATCATCACAGGAGGACTTATAGGAGGAGACTCTAATAGAGCCAGAAAGTCCTCCTTTAGGAAGGCTAAAGCTTGGAGTTGGCATACTATCTTAAAAATAGATGAGGAACATGTATTCCCCGAGATCCCGTTGGCCAACAATATATTTTTACGTTTTGTTAAATGCATGAACATGTTTTGTTAAATTCATGAACATGTTTTATTAAATACATGAACGTGATTTGTTAAATACATGTTTGTGTTTTGTGTCAACATGCAGTTTTATGGTTTTCGACAGCAAATCTCTTATCCATCATTCTCCGTCAATTCCGTCGTCTCTTCCCCGATTACCGACGAATTCACCGTGAACCCGCCATCTCTCTCAATTCTTCAATCATCTATCAAATTCATCATCTATTTTTTCTCAAAATCCATCAATTTTGTTCTCAATTATTTCTTTTTCTTTATCTTTCTTTCAAAATCTATTGTTTGTTAGTTCGTGTATGTTGCTGTTGTTGTTCGCCGGTGCTGCCGTCATCGTCGGCGCCATCCGTTGCCGTTGTTGGCACCGTCCGCTTCCGCCAAGGAGAAGATTGATTTGATTTCTTCCCATTTTTCCCCTTGCGAAAAAAAAAAAAAAAAAAAAAGAAAGGAAAATGAGTTGCCACGTGTCAGCTTATGGTTCGACCACGTGTTTAAAATGTGTGGTTTAGATTAAGTACTACATATTATTTGGGGATCGGTATACTACGTGAACTCAACCCTATAAATAAATGCAGTTGTAATTTGTATCATGTTATTCAAAAAAACATTATTTAATATATATCTAATTTTCACTTTTTAACTATACAATTGTAAATAAAATTTAATTTAAATTCTTTATTATTAACTTATAATTATGATCGACAGTCAAATCTAGTTAAGAATAAGGAAAGAAATCAATTTCAACCCTTTTTTTTTCTTTTGGAGGGTGCTATTAGTATCGCCTTAGGCCACATTTAAGATACTAGTTCGGCATTACTCGAAACGCCCCTGACGTGGTGCTGGTCGAAGAACCCTAAGCCGTAAACCTGAAACCAAATTTTGAGTAATTTTCGCTATGAATCCCTTAATTCTCGAGGTCAAGGGATTTTGGTTTCTCGATCCAAAAGGAATTTCACCTGCAGCTCTGCCTCTATGTTAAAATGATTGCTCTTGTGCGCAGGAATTTGGTCTGTTCAATATCGAAGCCCCATGTTTCTCTCTCTCTTGCTCCGCGATTTCTCGACTTCGCCGGAAAGAGAAGTAGTCACCACCACCGCGGTTTACGATGTATTAGTAAACAAGCACCATTTCTCTCCCGAAATCGCTTTAGCAGTTTCCTCCGATCTGAATCGATTCAGAAGCCCTAAAAAGTCGATTCGATTCTCACATTCCTCGAGGTGAACTGCTTCTCGAATAGTCAACTGTAGAGGCTCGTGAAATTCGATCCTCGGATTCTAACGGCTAGCTTTGAGGATGACCTTAAGCTCAAGATCAACATCTTCAAAGACTTCGGCTTTTCACCCGAGGACATTGCCAAGATAACCACAAACAATAACGTCGTTCTACATTCAAGCGTGGAGAAGAAGATCATTCCACAACTATCCACGCTGAAGGGCTAGTTGGGGTCCAATCACGAAGTCGTGACGCTCGTGAAGAGATCTGTGTGGTATATGACTGTGTATTTGGATAAACTCTTTCTGCCCAATGTTAAATTCTTGAAGAGCTCCGAAGTAACTATTGATGGTATACGCATTTTGCTGCATCATTTTCCATAATGTCTGTTGTTGAAACCGGATTTAATGAGGGAGACGGTGGAGAAGGCTAAAGAAATAGGGGTGAATCAAAGTTCCAAGACTTTTGTTTATGTTGTTCGCGTCATTGCCTCGTTTAGGAAAGAGAGTTGGGAGCTCAAGATGCAGGGCTTCCACGATATGGGGGTTTCGGAGAGTGAGGTCTTGGCAATGTTTAGAAAATCGCCTACGGTGCTCTGCACGTCATTGGAGAAGTTGAAGGAGATCAAGAGGCTTCTGCTTGCTACCGGGAAGTATGAGATGTGTGATCTAGTCAATGACTCATCGACACTCATGTGCAACGTTGATAAGAGGTACAAGCCGCGCCTAAGAATTTTGAACATGTTGGAGAGTATGAGACTCATTAAGAAATGGCCTCCACTTTCATCAATATGCAGATGGACAAATGAAAGGTTTTTTGAGACATTTGTTAGGCCTTATTCAGATCAGCTTGGTGAAGTGTGTATAACAAAGGATTGCTTGAAGAGCAAAGTTATAAGCAAGCAGTGATGTTTTTATTTTTCTAGAATGGTGGTTGAGCATTTTAGAATCTTGGATTATGAAACTGTGAGGGAGTTTTGAAAGGTGAGAATTTTGTTTCTTATTGATAAGTTCTTTTAGCCTTGTCAATTAATACTGGATTCTCAGCCTTATTGTTATGTATAGTGTTGCTAAGAACTCATTTTTAAGCCAAGAAAAGAATTCAGACAAATGGGAAGGTGATATTCTTACTTCTGTTTACTCCTATCGCTTTGTGCGCTGATAGTTGGGACGGGGTAATAGTCCTACGGCATCCGAATGTGGGTAAGGTAATGTAGGTTACCTTATGTGCGCAAAAAAAGAAAAAGAAATTAGGCATTGGTTTTTGGGTTTTTTAATGTTGGTGGATGAAAATGACTAGAAATTGGTCACATTTATCCCTGAATCAATGATTAGAAGAATACGAAAATGAGCTAACAAGAATACATAATTGTTCATAATGAAATATTAAACCTAAAGCAACAAAACCTTAATAGCCAAAACATGATTCACACAAACACCACAAATTGGTACAATGTAAAGCAACTTGACTTCCCACAGGCAAAATGTATCATTTTCTGGCTAAAATCCTCAGTGATCAAATGGCAAAAAATCAAGACTCTAGCGAAAGCATCGCATTTCTCTTGCCACCAGTTACACCATTTACAGCAAACAAATGGCCAACTTCATCCATATACTTCTTGATTAACATCTTATATTCCAAAGCAGCCAACACTTGTAGCCGCGGCCTAAACCTCTTCTCCACGCTCCAAGCAAAGCACATCGGGTATGCAACAACACTTGCCACATCATACTTCCTGGCGGAAACCACCACACCCATAACCTCCCTCATCTTCTTCACCGACACAGCAAATGACGGAGCATACTTGCTGAATGCATTGAAGGTGTCAGCATCTGAAAACCCCAAACTCCGAAAAGCCTGCAGCTTGAGCTCCCAAACCTCATCACTTATTGAAGCAATCACCTTCACAGCATGAATGTATATTCTTGAACTTGGCCGCACATCCACTTCCTCAGCCTTCTCCGCGCATCTCCTCACATTCTCCGGCTTCTGCAGTAGAAATCTTAGAAACGTATGCATACACCTAACGATATGTTCCATGGGGACGGAACGACTCTTCAAGAATTCAATGTTTGGCAACACAAACTTATTCAAATTTTATTAATAACCTCTCACTCTTCATCAAGAGCTTCACAACATTAGCATTCGATCCCAACAAACTCCTAAGCACAGATAACACAGGGATCACTGTGTTATTCGTGCTGCGATACAAAATGGATGCATTCATCGCAAACAGATCGGCAATGTTGTTGTTGGAGATAGCCAGCTCTTGGAAAATCTCGATCTTGGGCTTAACTGATTTCTCGAGATTAGCAGAGATGAATGAAGGGTTATATTTCACGATTTTCTCTAAATGGGAGCTCGAAAATCAATTTTTTTAAAGAATGAAAGAAGGGAATCGGATTTTTCTGGGTTCCTTAAACGGGTTATGACGGAGGCAACTTCCGCAGCTGCTTTGGATGAGAAATTGTGTTTGTGGAGCAAAAAATCGTAAACTATAGGATTGATTACGGGTTTCTTCTCGGTAGATATGGAGTAGGAATGATGGAATGAAGTAAAAGATGGAACCCTAGATTTGGATAGATGCAGTGATGGAATTCCTCAATAATAAACAAACGAAATCTTTGCATAAAACTGCAGTCATATTCAAGTTCAAGTGACAATTGAATAGTTGAAGAATATGAATTGGTGTTTTTATTTTGCTTTAATTTTTTTTAAGGTGAAAAAATCGCTTGCCTGAGAAAATGAAGCACCGACGAAGCAGAAATTGGGCGCCCTTCTTCGCTGAGAAGTTAGTTCAGGGTTCAAGAAGATGGTAAATTGTTATGCAAGGAAATTGCAATTTAACCCTTCAATTTACAGATATTTCCATTTTTTTTCACGTCAAATGAATATCTTTAGCTATACCAGATGATAATAGGTAGAGATGGTCTCCTATGTATATGTATGTATATACAAATATTGATATGTTTTTTAGTATAAATGATATTATTTTTTAATGTAAATGATATTTTTGTATTATGATATTTAAAATAAATAATATTTTTTTCAATATAAATGATATTTTCTTTTTGTATAATAAGTAGAGTAAGCAAACAAATTAGAAAGACCGAACAGACGAACAAAATTGTACTGAATGGTTCTGAAAATATGATTAATTGAATTGGATGATATGATTTGAAATTAAAAAAATCGGAGGTACCAATTGGGTTTTATTTTTATTATGAAAAATCGATGGTTAATCAAAGTATCAAACTGTACATGTACCCATTAAAAGTTATAATTTTGATAATTATATATTATATTTACTAACTTAGTTTTTCTATTGATTTATGTGCTAAAATTTTATTCTTTTGACTTAAAAGGTGTGTAGGAGATCACTTTATGATATCAATTCCTCCGTCCCCCAATTTTCTTCATAGTTTTTTTTTTGGGACGTCCCATAATTTTCTTCCTATCCATTTATGGTAACTATCTTCTCAACTTATTACCTCAATAGTATATTTATTTACACATTTTACCATTTATGGCCCACCATTATTTATCTTTCTTATCTTCAACAATCCATTTATTTACACATTTTATCACATATGGTTCACCACTAACTGATTTAATATTACACTAATTTGATACTCTTACTTCACTCACAATATATTCACCAACTTTATTAAATCATGTGCCCAAGATTTCCAGGAACGGATTTGGAGGACGGAGGGAGTAATTTTGATAATTGATTGGACTTTTAGGTTGACCGTTTTAACGGTTTTTGATTTATATGTTCTTTTCATTGATGAATCTATCCGATTAAAAATCATATGGCCGATTTTTTATATGAAAAATGATCAGTTAATCGAATAGTATTCATCGTACTATTCAAACTTGTAGTTCTTCACTGAGACATATTCAAACTGATAGTTCTTCTGCTTAAACATGTAAACCAAATGTTGATTCCCTAACATGTGAGCAACACTATGTTATATCAGCAGCGCAATCATCAGAAAAGTTTTGGGATCTAATCAAAATATTAAGTTAAGACAAAATTTTCCATAACAATTCATAGGTTCATCACAAATTCATTGAAATTCAACCAAATTCAACATAAATTAATCAAAATTCACCACAAATGAATTGAAATTCATCATAAATTCATCGAAATTCAACCATGTAACAAAAAATCATCGAAATTCAGTCAAATTCAACACAGTGAAAATTGATGTTCGTAAAAATAACTCATTGCGGTGCGGTGCGGTGCGGTGCGGTGCGCGGTCCGATAGTGGCCGAGGCCGAGGTCAGCGAGAGAGAGAGAGAGAGAGAGAGAGAGAGAGAGCGGGGCGGTTGGCATGAGCGTGGTGGCAATTAGCGAGATAGATGGCGAGAGAGATAAGATGAGAGAGAGAACGAGGACGGGTGGTGTGGGGCGTCGATGGGGACGGTCGGCGACGATAAGTGCAAGATGGGACGAGGCTGGGTAGAATTGATTAAGGGGTTTAGGGTTCCAAATTTTTTGATTTTGGGCAAAAAAACTGACGACAGATTAACGATGAACACTCAAAACATTTAAAATTATAATTATATTCAGATCGATTGGAAGATAATTAAAATAAAAATTTAAAATATAAATATTTAATGGCATATTATTTTACTCAGAAAATATATTAAAAATCAGTACTATTTAACGACGGCTTGAGTATGGATAAGTGTTACGTCGTTATTTTTCGATGTCTTTTTTTTTCATTGTAGAATTCGTGGTTAAATAGCGCAATTTTTTTGTAGTGGACCATACAATAATTACTTGTTCATATTGAAAGATTTCTATATGATCCTCGAGCTAAGTAACTCTTCATTTCATATTAAAATTTCAATTGGATCTTTAATTATCATAGACAAGAAGCGCTGTACATTCTTGAACATTCTATTATTTTTTAACATCCTTTCATTAAAAGTTAACCCAAAAAGTCGTAAATGACATAGTAAAAAAAGATGGCCTATAGATTTAGTTTAAATTTGTTAGCCTACCAATTTTATATTCTTAGTTGTGTCCCAATCGATGTTAGGAAGCTCTCAAAACTTACCTTGGTATTATTAATTATTTGGCCAACTTTGTTAACTCCCATTGATTACTATGTAGATCCTATGCAATTACACGTGTCAAATTTGAGTATATTCAGTTCGACAAACAATCTCTATAGTAAATTATGATGTGTAGAAATGGAAAAATATAAGTTCAATATAAATATTACATATGCTTTGAAAACACCTATATACTATGTTTATACACATATACGCAGTGAACGACAATTTCACACTTCCACCAACTAGTCGGCACACGTATTATTCAATAATGACATTGTCAAATCAACTCCAAATGTGTATATCACTTAAATTTTGTATTTATGTTTTAAACTGCAAAATTTGATAGGAAATATAACATTTTAAAGGGATAATTGTAAAATTGTAAAACCTAACACCATTTTCAACGTGGACAATGAACACAACTCTTCTTAATTTGTATGAGAATACATTTCCTTATTTTTGTTTTCGATTAATAAAGTATGACGTGGCTAGCATATGAATCCACGTTAACACGTCACATAGTGATAGGATACGGCCCAACTCCCAGGTCCAAGCATCAGACCCAATATAAATAAACCTGACATTAAGCTCGGCCCAAACGAGTTCGGCCCAAGAAGACTCCTAAAGCCAGTAGGAACGCAGAACATTCGGCCATATCTAAGAGAATCCTAATTGGAGAAGAGATAGGATTGAGATCCTATCTTAGAATAGATCTTGGATTCGAGATCTAGGTCTTTATAATCGTGTATAAATAGAGGCTAGAAGGGGACGGAAAAGATCATCTAAACTCTCCGTAATCGCCTCATATTATCAATATCTAATACTCTCTCTCCCCGTGGGCGTAGATCTTATTCATAGATCAAACCACGAAATCCTTAGTGTTCTTGCGTGCATTTATTCCCTAACGAAATTAAGATCGATCATCGCGCCATCTGTGGAACCGAAATTTTGTATTTTCGATCAACCATTGTTTACAGGGAATCTATCACGACAATGTATACCGTAGCCATGCATCCGTAGTCGCCACGAAACAACGACGGCGGCACGCCGAGCTCACTGGAAAACCCGATCGAGAACCGACCAAGGTCATGTCCAATACATCGACGAGCAGCGCAACCCCATCCCGCATGAAGAAGCGGGATACCAAAGAAGGAGATCGCAGTAACCAAGGAGAACCTCCACTCAGATATGAACCTCGACGACGCCGAAGGGGTTTCGAGAAAATGCGAGAGCTTTCCAATACCTCGTGACACAAGGTCGGCCGCATCCCGAAGAAAGGAACGCCAAGCCTCGCTCAAACACGAGGCATCGCAACGAGGTGGATCCCCAAGATCTAAGTTATGGGCGCCATACCTCTGCACGAGTTGGGGCCCAAACCAACCGCGCAAGGGACGAACAACGCGGGAAAGGACGCCGTGACCGCCGTGAGTCGGTCCTGGTTATCAAAACGAAGTTCGGTCGATGAACCCGCCCCACTCCCGAAGGACGCCTTCGACGGATACGGAATATAGTCACCCCGTTCTCAAACGAAATACTCGACACCCACCCCGACAAATACCGGTGCCGAGCATCGCCTCACGATGGACTAAGGACCCATGAACTTCCTCTCGAGTTCCAAGATAATATGATCAACCAACGCCAAAGACAGCTTCATGTGCAAACCGTTCCTGAGTTACCGGGTCGACAACGCCCATCGGTGGTTCGACAGTCTACCTCCCGGAAGCATTGGTTCCTACCGCGATCTGATGACGGCCTTCCATCAAAGGTTCTTCCGAAAATCGAGTCAAAACGCTCGTCACCTCCTCACCGTAAGGCAAAGCCGAGATGAATCCTTTAGCGACTTCATGACCAGGTTCAACAAGGAATGCCTGAAAGTTGAAGACGTGAATGACCTCCTCATCATCTCGGCCTTCCAAAACGGCATCTTGCCGGGGGCCTTATACAAAGAAATCATCAAGTACGAACCCCGTACTGCGACGGAGCTGTGGCGCATAGCCGATCGGTTCGCCAAAGCGGACGAGGCTGATAGAAAGAAGCGCGAAGCAGAAAAGGTGGAACCCTCTGATAAAGGAAGGAAAGACGAGGGACGAGGAGACCGAAGCAAAGGCCGACGGAGTGCCTTGGAAAGAATACGTCGCCCAATAGAGTCCAGGCTCGGACCGTGGAGCACTTTGAGCGACCTCAATATACTCTTCGACAAAACCAAGGGCGTAAATCTACTTAACTCCATATGAATATGTTCGAAGCCTCGACCGATGACAGGGGTAAAACGCGAACTAAGGACAAGTCGTTTCTTTCCATGAGGATTACGGGCACGATCATGGGAGACATCGAGATGTTGGTACAGAACGGAGTCCTGAAAAAGTACAAAGGGCAAGGCCGACGAGCTGGCCAGTACGAAGCCCCCCACCGAGGTCAGAAAAAGAGGAAGCAGGAGAGGAGGGGAAATTGTGCCCCTCACAAGAAAACAAAGCGCGACACTGATGAAGAAGGAGACGACGAACCCCAATACGACGGGGTCGTCTCCACCATTACGGGGCTCCCCCGCGGGGTTACAAAGTCCTCCCACAAAGCTGAAGCCCGAAGTCCCCACACCTCCGAACCTGT
This sequence comes from Salvia rosmarinus, assembly GCA_036937905.1. NCBI lineage: Eukaryota > Viridiplantae > Streptophyta > Magnoliopsida > Lamiales > Lamiaceae > Salvia > Salvia rosmarinus. The sequence continues at coordinate 71,476,218 of CM072815.1, read as the reverse complement.
CAACAAGAGGTTCAAAAGGGACGAGGCGATCACTTTCTCCGAAGACGACCCCGTACCCGCAGTAGTGCCCCACCAGGACGCGTTGGTGATCCAGGCAGTGGTCGCAAACAAATTGGTGAAGCGCATATACATCGACAGTGGAGCGTCGGTGAGCATCCTATTCAAGGAATGCTTTGACAAGTTAGGAGTAGAGGAGGCGCGCCTCGCACAGGCGCCGCTACCACTCCGAAGCTTCGTGCAGGAAGAGACGCGTCCAGACGGAGTGATCGACCTACCCGTCACGATGGGAAGGGCACCGACGAGCTCTACTAAAGTGGTACAGTCAGAAGTCGGTGCCCACCGCCGTACAACATCATACTGGGCGAGATCACAACGCAGTGAGGCGGTGTGCTCAACCTACCACCGACAATGAAAATCCCTACAAAATGAGGGTAGCCGTGATCCGTGGAGACGAGTAAGTGCTAAGGAATGCATGCAGGTCGCTTCCGAGAGGTGCAGGGGACTTCGTCCAAAGACCCGCAGTATAGCAACTAAAGAAACCCGAGGAGTTGAACCGGAAAGATGTCGCCGCCCTGCAGAACTCGATGAGGAGGTCGATTGTATGAAGACGAGCCATTCAAGGTCGTAAAGTTGGTTCTAACGGGTACCTCAATTAAGGAAACAGATCATCCAACTCCTAAGGGAATTCAGAGACGTGTTCGCTTGGTCGCCCCTTGACATGGCCGGGGTCTCACCGCTATCATCACCCACCGCCTCAACATTGACCCAAGTGTGAAACCGCCGGCAAAAGCAACGGATTTTTGCAACGAACGGAATCAAGTCATCCATGACGAGGTGAACCAATTATTAAAAGCTCGCATCTTGCTCAAGTCAAGTATCCGACCGGATAGCCAACCCGTGATGGTAAAGAAAGGAGGAGGGATGGCGAATGTGCATCGTTACACCGATCTCAATAAACATCGCCCTAAAGATCGTACCTCCTTCCCAATATCGACAAGAATGTAGACGCTTTGGTCGGCACGAGGTCTTCACTTTACGGACCATAAGGGATATCACCTGTGTCTGATGGACGACGAAGACGCCGCCAAACGGCCTTCATTACGTACTTTGAGTCTTTGCATATAAGAAGATGCCATTCGGACTCAATAATGCAGGGGCCACCTATCAAAGAATGGTGGACAAAATATTTCATCCCACATAGGTCGGAATGTGGAAGTGTACGTAGATGACATCGTCGTCAAAAGCAAAGAGGAAGCGCATGTGTTGCCGACCTCAAGATTGTCCTCGGCCACTTAGAAAAGTCAACCTAAAATTAAACCCCGTAAATGTACGTCATCGCGCTCGTCCGGAAAATTTCTCGGTGTTGGGTTTCACAAGAAGGGTTAAAAGCCAATCCGTCCAAGGTTCAAACCATTGTGGAGATGAAGATGCCAAAGACAATCCACGACGTACACAAGTTGACAGTCGTGCATAGCAAGACTCACTTTTTTTTTCGAAAGTCATGGATAAGCGGCCCCTTCTTCAAAATACTCAAAAAGGCTTCGGAGTTCTCCTGGAATGATATACACAAGTCCGCTTTTGAAGATCTCAAGAACTACCTCGCCAAAATCCCCACTCTATCCATCCCGAAAAAGGAGAGGTCCTTTCCTTATACCTCGCCGCCTCGGACGAAACCGTAAGTGCGGTCTTGGTACGAGAGGAAGGACGTCAGCTTCCCGTGTATTTCATCAGCCGAGCATTAAAAGGACCCGAAACAAGGTACCAACCTTGGAGAAGCTCGCTCGGCATTAGTAAATGCTGCAAGGAGATTACGTCCATACTTCCATGCACATCCCATACAAGTTCTCACTGATCACCCACTTCGGCAAGTATTGGCAAAACCATAAGCCTCGGGGAGAATTGCAAGTGGGAAATTGAATTGGGCGAACACGATATATCTTTTGCCCACGCCGAGCCATCAGGGTCGGGCCAGCGCACTTCCTTGTCGAGGCTAACTTTGCCGAGAAACCAAGCCCACCGAGTCCGTGTCGAGCGACGCCGCCGAACCAATAGATAAAACACCGAAAGATTGTCGGCAAGTCGTTGACGGGCTTCGAAAATGCAGTGGAGCGGTATCCTACTCTAGACCGGATGGCCAAGAGATCACCACGCACTTCGATTCGTATTCAAAATACGAACAACGAAGTGGAATACGAGGCCTTAATCATGGGACTTCGCCTGGCTCAAAGTCTTCGTGACACGAGCCGTGCGAGTTCATAGTGACTCTCGGTCATAGTGAGTCACATGTTGAAATCTGAGGCAAAAGGCAACAGGATGAAGAAATACCTTGAAAAAGCCAAAGCCTACAACAAGCTTTCTCACACTTTCGCTAGTTCGCATCCCAAGGGAGCAAAATAGCCGAGCCGACGTCTTAAGCAAACTAGCCTCGCCGTCGACGAACTCGCCAAGAGAAGAAGTCCAAAAGGGAGCATAAACGATGACGATACGGGAGCCGAGGTCAAGATAGTCTCGGATGAAGAACCCATTGGATGACCCCATTCGAGTACCGGAGAAGAAGAACTACCCCATGATAAGCTCGAGGCTAGGAAAATCTTGAGCAAATCTACGCGATATACACTTGAACAGGGAATTCTCTATAGAAATCATACCTCCAAATTCTCCTAAGGTGCACAGGTCCGAACCGAGCGATTACGTACTACGAGAAGTACATGAAGGATCGTGTGGAAGTCACATCGGACCCGCTACCTATCAAAGAAAGTCATGCGATGGGGATACTATTGTGAACAATGTTCCGGACTCAATCGATCTCGTGAAGAAATGTCCGAGGTGCCAAATTCATGGAACGCGCGAGGCTACCTCAAACGATCTCGCCAAGATGCAAAGCCCTTGCCGCTTATGCAATGGGGATCGATATCGTGGTCCTTTCGCAAAGCTCCGTGGTAGTTTCAATTCACGATTGTCGCAATCGACTACTTCACGAAGTGGGTGGGCCGAACCCTCGTGAAAATCACGAGCAAAACGCCTCAACTTCGCTCTAGAAGAGCATCGTGTGTCACTTGGCATCCTCATATCCTTATTTGGATAATGGGACACGCTTCACGGATAAAGTATTTAAAGAATGGTGTCAAGAGCTTGGATCCAGTGAAATTCACCTCGATGGCTCATCCTCAAGCAAATGGTCAAACCAAGTCACCAACAGACAATCGTGAAAGGACTCAAGACTCGCCTCGATCGAGTAAAGGGCAATTGGGTGGAAAATTTACCACAAGTCCTATGGTCGTACCGTACTACACCGCGGACATCGAATGGAGAAACACCCTATAGTTTGGCATACGGAACCGAAGCAGTGATCCCTGCAGAGATCGGTATGCCGAGCCCCCGCACTATTCACTTCGGCCAAGCAACGAGGAAAATCTGACGAATGTGTCTAGATCTCGCTCGAAGAAAAGAGAGACCTCGCCTACATCAAGGAAGCTCGGTATAAGTAACAAGTAGCTCGGTATTACAACCAGCGCGTCAAATCCCGATAATTCCAAGTAGGCGACCTCGTACTTCGAAATAATGAAGTCAGTAAAGCCGCAAAGCTCGGTAAACTGGAAGCCACATGGGAAGGGCCTTACCAGGTCACAGAAGTCCTCGGAAAAGGGTCATACAAGCTCGCTCATATATCCGGGCAGCAAATACCAAAGACGTGGCACATCATTCATCCAAGAAATACTTTGCATAAGTGTCAAAAGTTGAGTCTGCTCGGTCATGTCATTTAGTCTGCTCGATTCGTCCTTGAGTCTTGTTATTACGCCGGTCTTTATCAATAAAATCTTTTTCTTGCATGTTTTATTTGTCACTTATGCATACTATCTCTTCTCCATTATACAATACCTCCAAGGAGGACGAAATACCTCGACGGATGGCGGACTACCTTCGCTTAATACGAGGACGAACTCTAAACGCAGCGTGAGGGACCACCCTAGGGATAAAACTTACGAAATAAGGAACCTATACCTCCGTTTATTTTGGGAAGAGGGGACCACCGATCGCTCACTTTTCTAACACGAAAACGCAAGTATATAGGTAAGACAGTATCGTATCCACGTGGATTGTCTACAAAACACGTGAAGCTAGCTCAACGATAATTTATTATTATTCAAGCACGATTTGGGTTTGAAGGCTTTAGGGCTTCGAAATTAATCCAAAGCGAGAGTAACAAAGCGTAAAATAAAAAAAGCAATAAATATCAAAGATGATAAAATGATAAAAGACTAACCCTAGGGATGCATAAATCCTACCCACAATGTATGTTTATCCTGTTTATTAGCCAATTTTAATCCGCATAAGATGGAAGATCACATATATAACCAACAACTTCAAGATTCGATAATTGCGGCGAGAGATTACGAGTTTTCCTACCATTCTAGGTGAAAACAAGTAACTCCAAAAGGATCACTAAGAATATGCTTCATACGAATATCCTATCTGAGCTACGACTCAAGGTTTATTCGTATCATGCATTCAAGATCGATTGATAATTAATACAGTTACGTCATTAACTGGCAACTAGATATGCATCAAGATTGATCGAAATTAATACATATAAATAAGCACCAAGAATCATGAATCAATGCCCGAAGGTAAATAGCGATAACGAGAATTACAACATATAGGATCGAATCATGCAAACCCTAGGATTAGAATGGAAAATTACCTAGACATAATAAACGGAATAAAATACGAATAAATCATAAAACGAAATTAAATGCATAAAACCCGGATAATAGCGTTGGATGAACAATGGTTGGTCTTGAATCCAATCCCAAGCGAAAAACGGAAAACAACGGAAAACGATCGGACAAAACGTTCCGATCGATAACAAAACGATAAACTAAACTAGAACAACGATAAACTAAAGCTAGAACGGAATTAAATCGAAACTAAAGTGCAAAAATATGAAAAACTAGAGAAAAACTGAACAAATTCGTGCTTAGAGAGGTTAGGGGCGTGGGAGCAAGCTTGGGGATATATATAGGTGAGGAAAACCCTAAATCGCGCCCTAAACATTCTCGATGATTTCGCCGTCCTCGCGGTCATGAGGTCGGTCGCTAGCTCTGTAGCGACTTCACTGTTTGTTCCGCTTCTCGTTCGAACTCCGAATTGCTATCCGCTTGCGCCTATGGACTCCTATCGAGATGCTCTTTAACATTGTAAACTTTTCACATCCATATTTTTCATATCCATTTCATCATCTTTGGTTACATCTTTCCTTATGCATCGATTATCACCCAAAAGCCTACAAAACACCAAAGAGAAACCCCAAGAGCGAGATCTTCCAAAATAGCTAAAAGCATAAAGATCGACTATATAAACGCATTTAATAGATCTATTTCATCTTGATATATCATCAATAAACGAGTAAAACGTGCATTTATCACACCCCCAAACTTGAAGCATTGTTTGTCCTCAAACAAAAGCGAGTAATGTAAAGACAAACAAAGGACACAACAAAAGATCAACGAGATTAGCAAAGGTGATAAACACAATCAAGCCTCGAAAATATCTTTCAACGCTCGAAAATATTAGCACACATGACGACATTAGTCAATTCAACACGAACAACGATTGAAAGCAAAAACTCATTTAATTCAACCCTCACAATGGCATGTGTGTAAAATATAGAGGATACACTCAAACTCATAAAGAAATTAAGTACGTGTATACACTCACGCATCAATGCAATGCAACATCTTACCATAGGCTCGCCATTTCTCTAATATCTCCACCGCACAAATGTGTTCAAATTAGGATCAAAAGGTCTTTTCATAGGTTATAATGTAGGCACATTGGTTAAGGTAGGGTAATATATGGCTAAGTGACTCAAAAATATTCCAAGCACCCCATTTATACTTTTCGACACATATGGACTTTGTCCATTTTCCTCTTCTTTCCAACGTGCTAAATCGACGCTTTATGCCACGTAAGGTACCTATACTTTGATTAAAGACCCTTTATGCTCAACACACATAGTGAACTTATCATTGCTTTTTCTTTTCTTTTCTAGAGCTTATAGGGTTTATCATTCACAACAAAGGTACTATTCTTCACCATAGATGTACTTCTAATAATAATTTTTCCTCGCCATAACTACATCAAAATTTGAACCCTTTGATTCCCATATCCATCCTCACCTCCTATCATCCGTCAATCGAAAGAATAAAGTCTAATAACGCTCAAAGAAGGCGACAAATGATAGATATTCTTGGCTATTGTTTGGGTGAATATGTGGTTAACAAAGATGGTCTTTTATCCTTTCCAAATTTGAAACACATATTGCCGCCTCGACAATCGAAAACGGCAAGTTCTAGAAGAGAATCACATGCATGATATCACACAATTAAAAGAAATCAGATCAAGATGTTTATACAAAGAAGCTCAAGTCTCACGTTAAGCAAATGGTGAAAACAACAAGTTTAAGCAATCTCAAGTCGTTCATGCGTCATTTTTAACATATCATGTGCACAATCATTAAATTTCACAAAAATTTCTATCGTCATCACCACATGGATTAACACACTTCACTTAACTCGTTGATCGATGCACACAAAACGAACGACAAAACAAAACACGACAAAAGACCCCAAAGCATAACAACTTAACAAAACAAAGCAAAATATAAGAAAGACTCTCAACCAACTCACACTGAACACTTCCCCCAAACTTATTGTCAATAAAGTGCAATGGAGGCAATAAGGTTTGCGTAAGAGAATGATCGGAGAGATCTTACCTCAAATGTCGTGCTACTCCGTCGGTGGATAGAATCCTCGCCATTGATGATATACCTTGGGGCTTAAAAACGGACAAACAAGACACAACAAAACAAAGAAAAACAAGAAAAACAAGACGAAAAACAACAAAAAACATGTAAAAACGTTGGGTTACCTCCCAACAAGTGCTTAATTTAACGTCTTTAGCTAGACCATCACTAACCTTGTTCAATCCGACGTTCTGGTAGCAACGGACTTCCTTCCAAAATTGCGAATTCCTTGTATTTTGCATTCACCGCCGACCACCACCGAGCACGGAAGCGTCCCCAAACTTGACGATTCACCGAGTTCCATGCCGAGTCCACTTCTTCTTTCTCGCCTTCATCGATGTGTCGATTGCTCTAAGTATGCGACGTGTGTAGCGGCAGAGTCGTGATCAAATAGCGCCACGGGAGGAATATACGCGCGAATAACGGCTATCGAGGTTCTTTGCGGTCGACCTCGCGATCACCGGGTCGTCGCTAGGCGTGTCACCGATGTGGCCTTCGCCATCGCGGTTGGGTTAGAGGCGTGACCGCCGTTGAAGTCTCGCACTGCCGCTTGATTGCTCGCGGCCGAGCTCGGCTGTCGCGAGCTCGGCCGCAAGTTCCTTTGCAGCCCACTTTCGCCTCGCCTCGCCGGGATGATTACGGATCCGCGCCTAGTCGATAACCGATTCTCCATTACTTTCATGTGTTCGCTCATAGCCGGTCACGAGAGACTCCAACCGTAATTTTCTCGACAAGATCGCTTATAAATGAATTACAACAGATCGCCATTTGTTGTATCGCCTTTCCACACTCTGCTTTTTCGCCTCTTGAATCATTACATTACGAACGACGCAACCTCCTGGATGTTGCCGAAAAGTAATGGGGTTGGCATCTGGCAGATTATGATGATCTCTGTTGTCGGGTTGTACGCCGGATTTCATCCTCCTCGAACTGCTCGGGAGGTGGATACATGTGATTTAATGGCTCGCCTCTTGAACAGGGACAAGGAGTCCCATGTTCGCTATTTGGCATTTCATCTCGGTATACTTGGCGTGAGTCAGCAGCTTGCTCGGGGCACTCCGTAGTTTGGAACGTTGCCATAACTTGTCGACCCTTCTCTCGCCTATTCTCCTTTGAGAGCTTTCGATCTCGGGATCTAAAAATATTTCATGAGGTCCCCGAGATCTTGTAAACATATACTACCCGAGAAAAGAGATAATTCACTTTGCAAAAATAAATAAATAATATAATATATAACTTGAATTAATAAATCCAAATCGTCAAATTATTCCTATGTAATCTTAATAATCCCAAGAACGGCGCCAAAATTTGATCGCCACTTTATAACACTAAAAAGTGTAAGTATAAGGTAAGAGTATCGTATCCACGTGGATTGTATCACGAAAACATAAAGCTAGCTCAACGATAATTCATCATTATTCAAGCACGATTTGGGTTTGAAGGCTTTAGGGCTCGGAAATTAATCCAAAGCAGAGGTAATAAAACAGAAAATAAAAGAAAGCAATAAATATCAAAGACGATAAAACATATAAAAGACTAACCCTTGGGATGCATAAATCCTACCCACAATGTATGTTTATCCTGCTTCCTATTAGCCAATTTTAATCCGTAAAAGATGGAAGATCACATATATAACCAACAACTTCGCCACGACAATTGCGGCAAGAGATTACGAGTTTTCCCTACCATTCTAGGTGAAAACAAGTAACTCAAAAGGATCACTAAGAATATGCTTCCTACGAATATCCTATCCGAGCTACGACTCAAGGTTTATTCGTATCATGCATTCAAGATCGATCGACAATTAATACAATTCGCCATTAATCGGCAACTAGATATGCATCAAGATTGATCGAAATTAATATGTATAAATAAGCACCAAGAATCATGAATCAATGCCGGAAGGTAAATAGCGATAACAGAATCACAACATATAGGATCGAATCATGCAAACCCCAGATTAAAACGGAAAATTACCTGACATAATAAACGGAATAAAATACTTAATAAATCATAAAACGGAAATTAAATGCATAAAACCCGGATAATAGCATCGATGAACAATGGTTGGTCTTGAATCCAATCCAAGCGAAAACGGAAAACAACGGAAAACGATCGGACAAAACGCTCCGATCGATAACAAAGCGATAAACTAAACTAGAACAACGATAAACTAAAGCTAGAACGGAATTAAATCGAAACTAAAGTGCAAAAATATGAAAACTAGAGAAAACTCAACAAATTGTGCTTAGAGAGGTCAGTGGGAGCAAGCTTGGGATATATATAGGTAGAGGAAAACCCTAAATCGCGCCCGTAAACATTCTCGATGATTTCTGCGGTCGTCCTCGCGGTCATGAGGTCGGTCGCTAGCTCTGCGCGACTTCACTGTTTCTCCGCCTTCTCGTCCGAACTCAATTGCGATCCGTTTGCACCTATGGACTCCTATCGAGATGCTCTTAACATTGTAAACTTTAACATCCATATTTTTCATATCCATTTCATCATCTTTGGTTACATCTCTGCCTTATGCATCGATTATCACCTGAAAAGCCTACAAAACACCAAAGAGAAACCCCAAGAGCAGTATCTTCCAAAAATAGCTAAAAGCATAAAGATCGACTATATAAAAGCATTTAATAGATCTATTTCATCTTGATATATCATCAATAAACGAGTAAAACGTGCGTTTATCAACCACCCCTAGCGATAAAACTTGCCAAAAAAGGAACCTATACCTCCGTTCATTTCGGGGAAGAGGGGACCACCCCTAGCAATACTTCTTGCCAAAAAAGGAACCCCTACCTTCGTTTATTTCGAGGATGAATACCTTCGTGCAAGACGAACTACCTTCGCTTATTTCGAGGATGAACTACCTTCGCATTTAGGACTAACTACCTTCGCTTATCGAGGATGAACTACCTTCGAATACGAGACGACCTACCTTCTTATTGGTAACGGTAATAAAAGGACATTGAAAAGTCAACACGAAGCAAAGAAGAATTAATCTTATTTCAAGGTATATAATTTATACATTACGAGGACGAAGAGGGCCCTGTGGGTCGAGAAAAGCTGAGCCAATCCCTAGAAAAATCAGGATTCAACAGTTCGTCTATATTAATCCTACCTCTACCTCGTCCTCGATCTATGCCGAGCCCTTCCACCGACCTCTAGGTCCCACAAGACGACCTCGGCCGCCGATGACACCCGACCTCGGCTCTCGAGGGCCTACGCCTCTCGAGCAATAAAACGCCTCTCTTGAGCTCACCACCAGAGAAAAGGCCCGGTAATGTCGGAAGTCCCGCGATAAAGAAGTCGTGGCGGTAGAAGCCTCAATCGCCGAACAAGCACCTGCTCGAGGAAGGAACGACGAGCCACGATGATCTTAGATGCCGCCGACCTTCTTAAGGTCGGCATATCGCTCTTGATATTACCAAGAATCGAGCCGCATTGCTCCTATATCTCCAACAGCTGGTCATGAGCTCTTCAACTTTGTTTCACTTCGGAAATGGCCATCCCACACCTCGGCGCAATTTCTTCAGACTATGCATGTTCCTCAACGACCTGCTTGGCTTTTCCCGATCTCGAACTTATCTTCCAATTCCAAGAGGCGAGCTCAAGCTCATCACAGCCTCCCGGCACTTTAAACTTAGTGTCACCTCAAGACATGGCTTTAGCTGTTCCTCCATACGGAGGAGTTCGACCTCTTTCGATTCGAGAGCAGCGTCAAAGCTTCGATTTGATTCAACCAAGGAAGATCGTGCATTCCAGGGGAAGATCAATAAATGACAAATTTCTTCACGTAAACAAGTGATTTTATTATGCCTTCAAGTAAACAAAAGTGTACAAGTACATTCAAAAAAAGAGGGATCAACTCACCCTCCGTGGCTTCGCCCGGCCTGCCTAGCTCGGCCACCTCCCGGACTGGGAAGGCCGACCTCCTCCTCCCGACTTCGGCTTTTGGCCACCTCCGACCCGAGCCGCTCACCTCCTCCTAAGTTCGAGAAGCTTCTCGCTTCCTGGGACTCCCGAGCTCGACGCCTCAAAGCCTTAGCTGCCGCCTCCACCGATCCCTTAGTAAAGTCGGCCATCAAGGCTTCGATCATGGGATCACGGTCCACTGTGCAAGCACGGACAGACTCGCAACAAGAAACCAAGACGAAGTCGCATTGCAAGACGGCAAGTCCTTCAGATCGCGGGCAAGGACTCGGAATAGCCCGCAGCAAAGCGCCGTCCTCCGTCACCACATACCCATATTTGACTTATCCAACCTCGGTAATCCTCGGCAACTTCCTCGATGGCGCCCGAGATCGCACGCTTATTCAACACCCCGCCCACGCCTGCGGCCACCTCGGAGAAACCCCGACAGAATAGCCTCTCCAGCAGCGTGAAGCATCTCCCCTTGCGAGCCCGCCACTTCAGCCTCCGACGCCGGGCACCCTCCACTTCAGCCTTCATCAAGCCGACTTCGACCTTCGTCGCCCTGGCCCTCGCCTCCGCTGCCACCTCAGCCGCCTTCGCCGCCTCAGCAGCCGCCACGGCCGCTTCCTCCTTCCTGGCAAGATCCCGAGCCTTAGCCTCGACCTCAGACACATCGTGAACAAGGAGAGTCTTCTCCTCCTCCAACTCCCGGGCATAGCGAGCCACTCCGTCAAACTGGGCAACGGCGCCTTCCATGTACTCCGTCACGAGGACGGATGCCTCCGTTGTTGGATTTGTATACTGAAAGCAGTTTGGTTGAGCTTGTATACAATGTTTCTGTTACCACTATTACAATCTCCTATCCGAATTGAATACTTGATTGCATATATCGTGTCCCCTTATCTCATATATGTTAGATCATACAAGGTGTAGAAGATCACGTAAGTCCGTATGATTGGTCAAGCTTAATGAGATATAAAGTTTCACAACCGAGACAACTTGAGGACGAGTTGTCGGTATAGTCCGCGTGTAGATAAGAAGTGACTTGACTTGGTTGTTTGTTCATGCCGGTACGCCCCGCACGTATTGAAGGATCACAATGAGATGTGTTCTTCTATCCGACCGTCGTGAAGAACCAAGATCTCGGTGACTTACGATGATCTAAACCTCGATAAGGTATTAGGTGAGTATGAGTTATCGACCATCACTTCGACTTGTCATGGGTGAGGTTATATGTTCTAACCCAATATTCTCCGCATCTTGGGTGGTAGCAAAGGTTGTATGTCATGCTAGTTACCCGACGAGTCACCGATCCGCTAGATGATGACGCCCCTTAAGGAGCTCAAAAGGTTTATCAGACTAAACCCCGTAGGTCGAGTTAGCTCAAGTACAATAATAAGGTCGAGTGGTACTACTTATGAATTAAATATATTAATTATTTTAAGCAATGTAATGCTATAAATAATTAATGGACGCCGATATCTTAAATACGGGATTCGTAATGTCTAAGTGCAAGCCCGACTCAACTTCGATAATAAAGGGGTAAGTCAACATTTATTCTCTAGTGGCATGAATGAAGGTTTATAAATTAATTTATGTTCTGGGCTGAACATAAGATAATTAATTTATTTGAGGCCCATCTTTATTCCTTGCATTTGATCCCTGGGCTGGCCCATCCATGCCCGTAGCTAAGTGTGGAAATCGGCGTCCCTCTCTCTCTACAAGGTAATGATTTGTTTCTCTTTATCCTAAAAAGATATTATTATATTTACGGGATATGCATAGATCCTTTCCATATAGATTATGGTAATAATCCTTTCCATAAAGGATTATGGTAATTTCCATACGGGATTATGGTAATTTTCATAGATTATGGTAATTTCCATACGGGATTATGGTAATTTCCATATAGGATTATGGTAATGCATTATAAATATGAGGTAAGAGATTAAATCTAAGTAAATGATTAATAATCATCATCATAATTTTCGAGACCCCATTGTTCTTGGGAGAGAATTTTCAAAAGTGTAGAGAGGATAGAGGGTGATTTTCGTAGCATTCTCCATAGATCGCCCTCACTCGACGCTGGAGATCGGGCAACGGGGATACAAATCCGTAAGAACAAACGTAGTCTTGATCCGCTCATCCCCGACGCATTCACGTGTAAACACGAGAAAACCCATACGTGTTGCAATTAATTATATCGGTGCATGCTGGGATATAATCAATGTATGGTGAATTAAACATCCAAGATAGATCCCGAGAGAGGCTAAACCTAGTTTTCCTACACTGGTATCGAGCCCGGGATCGTGATTCGCCTCGCTGATTAATTCACGCTTGATTATTACGTGCGCAATATATTAATTGTTGAATCATGCTCATCGTGGCTCGCTTTTATTTTGTCGGATTTTGTTTTTCACCACGAGAAAATCCGTGGTTAGATTAGATTTATTTTTCGTAAATCTTATCCGTAAAAGTAAAACGCACGAAAGCGACCAGATCGAGACGATGGAAAACGGTCGCACGCGCAGACGGGCGACGGCACGCAATGCGTGCAGCGGCGCTGGACGCCGCCGCGTGATGGGCCGAGCCCATCCGCTTTTCCACCCCAAACTCGCTTTTAACGAGTCCGGTCCGCGCCTGCACGCTGAGGTCTGTCAATCCGGTCCATGCCCGCACGCGAGGCCCTTTTCAAGATTATAAAGATATGTACTTTGCAATTCTATGTAATAGATTAGGCGGTGAAAGTGCGTGTTCCACGAGCGGGCCACGGCGAACGCTTTATTTTATTTTTATCGCTCATCGCATGTCGTGGATGTTTAAAATTATGCAGGAGTATGCTATGTATGTTTAAATTACGCCGACAAACCTTTACGTGTTTTCGTAATTGGACGCGCATAGTAAGCATGCTAGGTTTATCGCGTTTTCAAGCATATTTTAGAATTTCATGAGCATGTTTTATATTCGAGTTCTATGACAAGCATGCTAGATTACGTGATCTCGCATGGACAAACATTTTGAACAAAAGACTAAGCAAGCAACCCGACAAATTAATTTTAAAATTAAAATGTCAAGACCTCCACTTTTTGATCTCTAAACAAAGTGAGACGACCGTGAGTAAACGCCCACACGTGTGGCTTGCTTCAGACTGCTTATCATAAGTTTGTTAGATGAGATTTCTAAATAAAACATTTTAAATCTATTGAGAAGTGGGAGTTTCATGTAAACGCCCACACGCTGCGGGCTTGCATGTGCGATTTTCATAAGTTCTCTAGAGATAGATATAAAATGAGATAACAAAAGAATTTGAATTGGAAGCGGTATGGTCCGAGCGAGTATGCCAATTCTAAGAATTCATTTTCATCGTTAAAATTGTGGTCATTGCTTAGACATCACCTCAAGTACAACTTCCGCCAAGTCCTTCTTGCGATAGTGATGTGGTTCAGAAAGGTCCAATCGTTAATTTCATTCATCATAAGGATAAGTCGACATGGATTGAAATTAAACGACTAAAAGGTATATTTTAGTCCAGGTCGAGGAGTTCATGTAACGCCCACACGCGTGGCTCGCACGTGGGATTCCTTGGGCGATTGGAGGTTTCAATTAATAATGTTTTATCAAAAGGTTACAATATTATTGTTATGAATAATGTGCGATCGTATGCTTATGTGTTTATTTTATCGATTTCGATATGTTTCTTACACCGATTATCAATATGCTCGCACAAAATCCCTTATCCGTCCAAATTTTATCGAGTGGAAACAAAACATTGAGAATGTTCTCACTCATGAAGAAAATCTATTTGTACTCACTACACCCCGCCCCAAGCCTCTAGACATTCATCTATCATGAGGAGCGCAAGGAGCACGAGAAATGGGACAAATCAAATAGAATGGCAAAGTGTCTTCTTTGGTCACCATGTGCGAGTCCCTCGCAACTCCAAAGATCAAGAGATGGAAGATGCAACCACGATATGGCTAAGTCTTATGAAATTGTATGAGGAGTCGGATGTAATCGTCATCACACTGACAAAATCAATAATGTCAAGTTCAACGAAGGAAAGCGATTCGCATAACCATGTAGAGCAAATGATTAATCTCTTGAGAGCTCGAATTGGTTGGAGGATATATTGATGACGAGTCGAATCGATATGATCTCAACACTTTGCCCAAGTCTTTGATGACTTCCGCTATAAAGCGCCCTTTATGATAAGAGTTATACTCTAGATTCATTGCAAGAGGATCTAGTAACGGAGAACGCAAAATGGGCAAAGGCACGTTTTAGTACGCACCTCAAAGAAAACCACTACTTTATCGAAAGATGAAAAGGAAAAGTGGAATTCAAGAGATGCTAAGGCTAAAGAAAAGAGTGGGAGTAATACAAAGGGCTCTACCAATGGTTTGAAAACCAGCCGAGAAGGCAAATGCTTCAGTGCGGTGAGATCGGGCATCGGAAGGCTAAGTACCCCAAGCTCAAGCGCTCAGGTACGCCATTTGCTTTAGTAATGTAAACATGTTTAGCGACTTGTTCTACCCATTCTCGGGTAGTAGACACTAGTGCGATCGATCATGTTTGTTACACCTGCGTGGGTTCCCGCAGAAGGGAGTCAATGATGGCGTAGATAACGATCTCCATGGGCAACGCGCGAAAGTCGAGGCCGCTGCAAATGGAGATGTTACTTTATGTTTTGAGAAAACAATTTTAGTTTTAAAAGACGCTTTATATGTGCCGGATTTTCAGTAACCTTGTTTCGCTTTCAAATTGTTTATTCATGGATATTCGCTTGTTTTGATAGTGGTGTTTCTATCATAAGAAATGACGGTTATCCGTAGCACATTATATAATTCGCTTTATACTATTTCTACAATACATAATACCTATAACTATGTCAGCATCTACATCAAACCTTAAAAAGAGAAAGTTTTCTTCAAGATGACACCTCTTTTCTCGGCATCTTAGATTAGGTCACATCAATCTAAATAAGATCCAAAGACTGGCTAAGAATGGAGCGTTGGGTAATCTCACAGCTACTCGCCTCCCACCGCGAATCCTCAGATGAAGGTAAGATGTTGACCGTAACCTTCAAAGCGGCGGTCATATAGCCAAAGAAATGTTAGAGCTAGTCCATTTCGACTGTGTGGACCGATGTCCACACAAGCTCGTGGAGGGTACAGTATTTTGTCACTTTCATTTACGACACTCGAGTACGGATACGTATACCGCTTCACCGCAAGTCTCGAATGCTTTGAGAAATTCAAAGAATTTTAGTGGAAGTGGAGACGAAGCTAGGTAAGAGTATCAAGTCATCTGCTCGATCGCGGTGGCGAATACCTCAACAACGAGTTCACGGACTATCTAGTGAAGTGGGATTACCTCCCAACAAGATTTCACCGGCACACCACAAAGAAATGGTGTGTCGAGCGAAAAAAATAGACTCTTTTGAAATGGTTAGATCAATGATGAGTTATGCAACTTTGCCTATT
The DNA here is from genome assembly GCA_036937905.1 of Salvia rosmarinus. NCBI lineage: Eukaryota > Viridiplantae > Streptophyta > Magnoliopsida > Lamiales > Lamiaceae > Salvia > Salvia rosmarinus. Next base: position 71,460,012 of record CM072815.1, on the reverse strand, counting down.
TCGCTCTGGGGTATGCCTTAGAAACGCCAAGATACTTGCAAATCTAGTACCATCCAAGTCACCAAGAGACCCTTTCGAGTTGTGGTTTGGGCGCAGTTTAGTTTAAGCCACATAAGATACGGGCCCTAGCACATGTGCCGAACAAGAAGGTCGACAAGTTGGAGGCTAGATCCGACGCAAGATCGCTTATCGCTATCCTAGAGGAACGAAGGTGGTTTATTCTATAGTCCTAGGATCGAAGGTCATTATTAGCACTAATGCCCGATTCTTAGAAGAGGACTACATGAAAATCATAAATCCAAAGTTGAAATCATTCTTCAAGAATTAGAAGATGATCGTATTCCACCACCGACAGACTAAAGGTACGAGATGTCGAGTCTAGTGGGAGAGATCGACATCGATACTTCAAGAAATTGAAGTGGGTCGAGTTCCACCGAGATACCGACCGCATAAGCGGGTACCTACCAAAGAAGTTGTGCAAGATAGAGAACCACAAGTTATCGCACCCACCGCTGCTATTGTGCCCGTAGTGCCTCGTCAGAGTGGGAGGTTGTTCGTCAACCCGAGCGATTTATGTTCGTGGGTGAATCTTCTGATTTAGTCCCGTAAAACGAACAGCAATAATCGACCCATGGACGACAAATGAGGCGACACAAGACAATGATGCAAGATCATGGAACTTACGTTGACGAGGTGGTAAAGTCCCATGGATTTACCCAATGCCAGCGAGAGTTGTGTGTATCGCTTAGATGTCAACGAATGTGGTATTTCTTGCACTTTACGAGATGACATTCTTCTATTCGCAACAATGTGAAGTTGTTATCGACGAAAGAGTCGGTTATCCGATCGCTTTCAAATGAAGACTTAGGAGATACAACAGACATTCTGGGATCAAGGTTACCGAGATCGCAAGAGGAAAATGTTGAGCTTATCTCAGCGCCTTACATTGATACCGTGATTACTCGCTTTAGTATGCGTAACGCCAAGAAAGGATTGCTACCTTTCGATACGGCGTTCCTTTATTCAGCCGGCAATACCTATGATCGCAAAGAAGATAGAGGAATGAGACAAGTTTCCTACGCTTCCGCCGTAGGAAGTCTCATGCATGCAATGCTATGCACGAGGCCCGATATCCGCTATGCGGTAGGCATAGTGGCTAGATATCGCCTAACCTCGACAAGCTCATCGGATCATGAAGCATATATTCAAGCACCGAAAAGGACTCGAGATTATAGTCGGTTTACCATGCAGATAGTCTAATGCCTTTGGGTTATTCGTGACTGGATTTCCAATCGACCGTGATGAGAAAAAGTCTACCTCAAAGCTATGTGTTTACCTTGGGAGGTGGAACCGATCCCAAGGAGTGCAAAGCAATGATGCATTGCGGACTCTACCATGGAAGCCGAATATGTAGCCGCCTTGAGGCTACCAAGGAGGCAGATGGTTCAAGAACTACCTCATGGATCTAGATGTGGTACCTAGTTTGCCAATGAGTATCATGGTTTACCGTGATAACTCGTGCAATGGCAAACCCGGCGAACCACGGATCCACAAGCGCAAGCAAACACATAGAGAAAGTACCATGTCATACGAGAAATCGTTAGACGGGGGACGTGCTGATTGCAAAGATTGATACGATGGATAACCCAGCGTATCCATTCACGAAAAGCCTGCCGCAAAAGTCTACGCCGGGCACGTTAGAGGACTCGATTATGCATGATGGCACCCACTTAGAAAGAAAACTTTGTATAATTGGGAGAAGCAAAGTGATGGTTTTGTTTGTAATAGCTAGTAGAGAGACACATTGTATACTAAAAGTTTGCTTTAGTATAAGTGGGAGATTGTTGGATTTGTATACCGAAGCAGCTTGGTTGAGCTTGTATACAATGTTTCGTTTACCACTATTACAATCTCCTATCTGAATCAATACTTGATTGCATATATCTCGTGTCCCCTTATCTCATATATGTTAGATCATACAAAGGTGTAGAAGATCACGTAAGTCCGTATGATTGGTCAAGCTTAATGAGATATAAAAGTTTCACAAATGAGACAACTTGAGGACGAGTTGTCAGATAGTCATGTATAGATAAAGTGACTGACTTGGTTGTTTGTTCATGCGTGTACGCCCCGCACGTATCAAGGATCACGGTGAGATGTGTTCTTCTATCCGATCGCCGAAGAACCAAGATCTCGGTGACTTACGTATGATCTAAACCTCGATAAGGTATTAGGTGAGTATGAGTTGTCGACCATCACTTTGACTTGTCACGGTAAGTGAGGTTATATGTTCTAACCCAATATTCTCCGTGATCTTGGGTGGTAGCAGTGTTTGTTGTTGGATTTGTATACCGAAAGCGCTTTGGTTGAGCTTGTATACAATGTTTCCTGCTACCACTATTACAATCTCCTATCCGATTTGAATACTTGATTGCATATATCCGTGTCCCTTATCTCATATAAGTTAGATCATACAATGTGTAGAAGATCACGTAAGTCCGTATGATCGCAAGCTTAATGAGATATAAAAAGTTTCACAAATGAGACGACTTAAGGACGAGTTGTCGGTTTAGGCCGCAGATAGATAAGAAGTGACTCGACTTAGTTGCTTGTCTATGCCGGTACGCTCTCGACGTATCGAATGATCACAAGAGATGTGTTCTTCTTCGACCGTCGTGAAGAACCAAGATCTCGGTGACTTACGATGATCTAAACCTCGATAACGATTAGGTGAGTATGAGTTGTCGACCATCACTTTGACTTGTTATGAGTGAGGGTTATATGTTCTAACCCAAGATTCTCCGTCTCGCGGTGGTGGCTGGCTTGTATGTCACGCTAGTTATCTCAGACGAGTCACCGATCCGTTAAGGATGATGACGCCCCTTAAGGAGCTCAAAGGTTTATTGTACTAAACCCCGCAGTTGAGTTAGCTCAAGTACAATAATAAGGTCGAGTGGTACTACTTAAGAAATGAAGTTATTAATCGCTTTAAGCAATGATTGCTAGAAATGATTAATGGACGCTCGATATCTTAAATACGGGATTCAGAATGTCTAAGGGCAAGCCCGACTCAACTTCGGTAATAAAGGGTAAGTCAACATTCTTTCTCTAGTGGCATGATCGAATGTTTATAAATTAATTTATGTTCCGGGCTGAACATAAGATAATTAATTTATTTGAGGCCCATCTTTATTCCTCGCATTTGATCCTCGGGTCGGCCCATCCGTGCCCATAGCTACAAGAAAATCGGCCCCTATGTGCTCCCATTGGCAAGATTTTTATTCTCTTTATCCATAAGGATATAATTATATTTATGGTATATGCATAGATCCTTTCCATATAAGATTATGGAAATAATCCGAGAGTATGGAAATAATCCGAGAGTATGGAAATAATCCTAAGATTATGGTAATATTCCATATAGATTATGGTAATATTCCATATAGATTATGGTAATATTCCATATAGGATTAAGGTAGTGCATTATAAATATAAGGTATGAGATAAAGTCTAGGTTAATGGTCATATAATTAAACCTACAATTTTCGCGCATCACATATTAAAGAGTGTGAGGATTCTCAAAATTCCATGTTGTGGTTGGGTGATTTTCAAGCATTCTCCATAGATCGCCCTCACCGACGCTGGAGATCGGGCAACCGGATACAATCCGTAAGGTCAAAGCACGAGTCCGATCCGCTCATCTCGCTCCATCGACCTCTTCGCATCCAATGGTAAACACGTAAACCCCAACGTGTTGCGATTTAATTATATAGACGCATGCTAGGTTTATAATCAATGTATGGTGAATTAAACACCAAGACGGATCCTCGGGCGAGGTTAACAAACGCTTTCCCTACACTGGTATCGAGCCCGGGATCGAATCTCGGCTCGCTGGATTAATTCACGCTTGATTATTACGCGCGCTTATTTTATTGTGGATCCGCTGCTCATCGTGGCTCGCTTATTATTTTGTCGATGTTGTTGTTTTCACCACGAGAAAATCCGTGGTTAGATTAGATTTTATTATGTAAATCTTATCCGTAAAAAGAACGAAGACGAAAGAACGAAGAACGAAACGACGGAAAACAGTATCTCGGCAGTCCCTCGACGGTATCTCGAAGCGAGCCTCGCGGTCGCGAGGGCGATCGCGGCGGGCGCGGGCGACGGGCGTCGCGTCACAAGACGAGATCCCCGGCGCCACGCGAGCAATCTAGCGGTCGCGAGACGAGGCCGCGAAGCGAAGCGAGCGAGCTAGCGGCGACGGGCGCGTGTTCACGCGAGAAACCCGGCGGCATGAGCGCACTCGCTGGTCGCGAAGTTTCGTCACGGGCGACGACGCCTCGGCAGACGCTCGCGCTCGGGCGGTGGCCACGCATGTCCGCTTGTCGGGTCGCGGTCGCCTTTAGCGATCATGAGGTAGCCCGCGGGCGGACACGCGGTAGGCGGCGGACAAGAGGTCAAGGGCCGGTCGGCTCGCCTAGAGCGCGCCCGGACAGATGGGCCGACCCGACCTGCACCTGCTTCCAGATTTTCCGTCCGCGCCGCACGCGAGGCCCAATTGTTGAATCCGTCCGCGCCCGCACGCGAGGCCCGTTTTCAAGTTTAATTGCATTTTGTAAATCTATGTAATAGATTAGATTTAAATGTGCGGTGTTTCACGATTAGGCGCGATGAACGCTTTATTTTATTTTTATCGCTCATATGCATGTCGTGGATGTTTAAATTATGCAGAGCATGCTATGTATGTTTATATTACGCCGACAAACCTTCATGTGTTTTACGTAATTGGATGCGCATAGTAAGCATGCTAGGTTTATCGCGCTTATCAAGCATATTTTAGAATTTGCGAGCATGTTTTACATGTTGAGTTCTATAGAAAAGCATGCTAGGATTACGTGATCTGCATGGACAAACCTTTGAATAAAAAGACTAAGCAAGCAACCCGACAAATTAATTTTTCAAATTAAAATGTCAAGACCTCCACTTTTGATCTCTAAACAAAGTGAGACGACTGTGAGTAAACGCCCACACGCGGCTTGCTTGCACTGCTTATCATAAGTTTGTTAGATGAGATTTCTAAATAAAACATTTTAAATCTATTGAGAAGTGGGAGTTTCATGTAAACGCCCACACGCGGGCTTGCATGTGCGATTTTCATAAGTTCTCTAGAGATAGATATAAAATGAGATAACAAAAGAATTTGAATTGGAAGCGGTATGGTCCGAGTGAGTATACCAATTCTAAGAATTCATTTTCATCGTTAAAATTGTGGTCATTGCTTAGACATCACCTCAAGTACAACTTCCGCCAAGTCCTTCTCGCGATAGTGATGTGGTCTAGTAAGGTCCAATCATTAATTTCATTTGTCATAAGGATAAGTCGACATGGATTGAAATTAAACGACTAAAAGGTATATTTTAGTCCGGTCGGGGGTTCATGTGTAAACGCCCACACGCTGGCTTGTATGTGGAATTCCTTGGGCGATTGGAGGTTTCAATTAATATTGTTTTATCAAAAGGTTACAATATTATTGTTACGAATTATTTGCGATCGTATGCTTATGTGTTTACATTATCGCTTCGATATGTCTCTTACGCCGATTATCAATATGCTCGCACAAAACTGCTATCCGTCCAAATTTCATCGAGTGGAAACGAAACATGGAATATGTTCTTATCAAAGAACACATGTTTGTTCTCACTACTCCTAAACCCGATGCCCTTATCGACGATCGACTAACGAGCAATGAGAGTCAAGCGCACTTTGAATAAGTCAAACAATACGGCTAAATGCTATATGATGACTACGATGTCCAAAGGTTTGTACCGCAAAGATCACCGATGGCGACGCGACCGATATTTGGTCAAGTCTCGAGAAAGTTTGGGCGATGGATCGGACAAATCCGCTTCCACACAATGAGAGAAATCTGCATGTAAGATGGAAGAAGGAAGTTCGGTCCATGAACATGTCTCCCACACGACTCATCTCATGGATAGTCTTGATCACTTGGGAGGAGGTATTGACGGCGGCCAAGGTCGATATCATCCTCAACACACCGCCCAAGTCTTTGAGAACTTTGAATGCGATCATGAGCAAGACCGAGTTTACTCTTAGTCATTGTTTAATGATCTCGTTGTCATGGAAGGAGTTATGGGAAAAGGAGCATGCTCTTGCTAGCACATCTAAGGGCCCAAAATTTTCGTTGCAAAATGGAAATAGAAAAAGGTGCCAAAGGTGGTAAAGGCAAGGAAATAGTGGGAGTAATGGAGCAAGAACATGGTCACACCGGAGGCTCAAGAAGCCAAAGGAGAAGGCAAGTGCTTCAAGTGCGGTAAGATCGGGCATTGGAGGCCAAGTGCCCTATGCTCAGGCTCAAGGTACGCTTGCTTTAGTAACGGAAACATGTTTAGCGACTTGTTCTACCCATTCTTGGGTAGTAGATACGGCGCAACCGATCATGTTTGTTACACCTGCGGGTTCCTCGCGACAAGGAGTCGTTTGATGGCGAGATAACGATCTCCATGGGCAACGCGCTAAAGTCGAAGTTGTTGCGCTTGGAGATGTTTTTTATGTTTTGGGACAACAGTTTTAGTTTTGAAAGACGTTTTATATGTGCCGGATTTTCTATGAACCTTGTTTCAGACGAAATTATTTACTCATGGATATTCGTTATTTTTGATAGTGGTGTTTCTATCATAAGAAATGACGGTTATCTGTGTCGGCACTTTATATAATTCGCTTTATACTATTTCTACAAAACATAATACCTATAACTATGTCAGATCTTCATCAAACCCTAAAAGAGAAAGTTTTCTTCAAGAAGATGACTCTACTTTTCTCTGGCATCTTAGATTAGGTCACATCAATCTAAATAGGATCCAAAGACCGCTAAGAATGGAGCGTTGGTAATCTCACGGCTACTCCGCTCCCACCGCGAATCCTGTATAGAAGGTAAGATGTCGACTGCACCTTCAAAGCGAAGGGTTATAGAGCCAAAGAAATGTTGAGTTAGTCCATTTCGACTGTGTGGACCGATGTCCACACAAGCTCGCCGAGGGTACGAGTATTTTGTCACTTTCATCGACGACACTCAAGGTACGGATACGTATACCGCTTCACCGTAAGTCTCGAATGCTTTGAGAAATTCAAAGAATTTAAGGCCAAGTGGAGACGAAGCTAGGTAAAGTATCAAGTCATCAAGGCTCGATCGCGGTGGCGAATACCTCAAGAACGAGTTTATGGACTATCTAGTAAAGTGTGGGATTACATCCCAACAAGATTTCACCGGCACACCACAAAGAAATGGTGTGTCGAGCGAAGAATAGGACTCTTTTGGAAATGGTTAGATCTATGATGAGTTATGCTACATTGCCTATTTCGCTCGGGATATGCCTTAGAGACGGCGGCATACTTGCTAAATCTAAGACCGCCCAAGTCACCGAAAAGACCCTTTCGAGTTGTGGTTTGGGCGCAAGCCTGGTTTAAGCCACATAAGGATATGGGGCGATCCGGACACGTCTTTGAACAAGAAGGCCGACAAGTTGGAGGCTAGATCCGACGCAAGGTCGTTTATCGGCTATCCTAGAGGAACGAAATGTGGTTTATTCTATAGTCCCAAGGATCAAGGTCATTATTAGCACTAATGCTCGATTCTTAGAAGAGACTACATGAAAATCATAAGTCCAAAGTTGAAATCATTCTTCAAGAATTAGAAGACGATCGTACTCCACCACCGACAGGCCAAAGGTACGAGATGTCGAGTCTAGTGGGAGGATCGACACCGATACTTCAAGAAATTGAAGTGGGTCGAGTTCACCGGAGATACCGACCGCATGTGGTACCTACACAAGAAGTTGTGCAAGTTAGAGAACCACAAGTATCTGCACCCACCGCGCCATCAGGCTGTAGAACCTCGTCAGAGTGGGAGGGTTGTTCGTCAACCCGAGCGATTTATGTTCGTGGGTGAATCTTCGGATTTAGTCCCAAAGCAGACTTAACATGCAATAATCGACCCATGGACATACAAGGAGGCGATACAAGATATTGATGCAAGATCATGGCACACCGCTATGGACTTAGAAATGGAGTCCATAACGCTATGGATGATATGAAAAGACACCTCTACCGGATGGCAAGGAAGCCATAGGTAGTAAGTGGATATACAAGAGGAAGAGAGATTCCGATGGAGAGGTTTCGCTTTTAAAGCCGTGTGTGGCGAAAGGGTACTCAGTATCGAGGGCATCGATTTCGATGAGACCTTTCACCGTAGCAATGCTCAAGTCCATCGTAATTCTTCTAGCCATAGCAGCCCACTTGAACCTAGAGGTTTGGCAAATGGATGTTAAAACCGCTTTCTAAACGGTTACCTTGGGAAGGTAGAGACATCTATATGCAAAGAACTCAAGGTTATGTGGTAAAGGGTGAAGAACATCTAGTATGGAAGCTTAAGAAGTCCATTTATGGACTTAAGCGAACCTCCCGATCATGGAACTTACGCTGACGAGGTGGTAAAGTCCCATGGATTTACCCAATTACCTAGCGAGAGTTGTGTGTATCGGTTAGATGTCAACGTGATGTGGTATTTCGCACTTTATGTAGATGACATCCTTCTAGTTGGCAACAACGTGAAGTCGTTATCGACGTAAAGAGTTGGCTATCCGATCGCTTCAAATGAAAGACTTAGGAGATGCAATACATTCTTGGGATCAAGGTTTACCGAGATCGCAAGAAGAAAATGTTGAGCTTATCTCGGCGCCTTACATTGATATCGTGATTACTGTTTTAGTATGCGCACCGCCAAGAAAGGATTGCTACCTTCGCACATGGCGCCTTTATTCAAAACGCAGCCACCCATGACCGCAGGAGATAGAGGAAATGAGACAAGTTCCTTACGCTCGCCGTAGGAAGTCTCATGTACGCAATGCTATGCACGAGGCCCGATATCTCGCTATGCGGTAGGCATAGTAGCTAGATATCGCCTAACCTCGGACAAGCTCATTGGATCGCAAGAAAGCATATACTCAAGCACCGGAAAGGACTCGAGATTATAGGCTAGTTTACCATGCGATAGTCTAATGCCTTTGGGTTACACTGCACTGGATTTCCAAGCCGACCGTGATGAGAAAAAGTCAACCTCGGCTATGTGTTTACCTTGGGAGGTGGAGCCAGATCCTGGCGAGTGCAAAGCAAATGATGCATTGGCGGACTCTACCATGGAAGCCGAATATGTAGCCGCCTTGAGGCTTCTAAGGAGGTCAGATGGTTCAAGAACTACCTCACGGATCTAGATGTGGTACCGGTTTGCCCAAGAGTATCATAGTTTCATCGTGATAACTCGGTGCAGCGGCAAACTCAAGGAACCACGGACCCACAAGCGACTAAACACATAGAGAGAAAGTACCATGTCATACGAGAAATCGTTAGACGAGGTGACGTGCTGATTGAAAAGATTGATACGACGGAAAATCTAGCGGATCCATTCACGAAGAGCCCGCCGCAAAAAGTCTACGATGGACACGTTAGAGGACTTGGATTAAGCTTGATGGCACCCACTTAGAAAGGAAACTTTTGTATAAGTGGGAGAAGCAAAGTGATGGTTGTTTGTAATAGCTAGTAGAAAGACACATTGTATACTAAAAGTTTGCTTTAGTATAAGTGGGAGATTGTTGATTTGTATATCGAAGCGGTTTGGTTGAGCTTGTATACAATGTTTCTGTTACCACTATTACAATCTCCTATCTCGATTCAATACTTGATTGCATATATCGTGTCCCCTTATCTCATATATAAGTTAGATCATACAGTGTGTAGAAGATCACGTAAGTCCGTATGATTGGTCAAGCTTAATGAGATATAAAAAGTTTCACACCGAGATGACTTAAGGACGAGTTGTCGGTTTAGCCGCAGATAGATAAGAAGTGACTTGACTTAGTTGCTTGTCTATGCCGGGTGCGCCTCGACGTATTGAAGGATCACAATGAGATGTGTTCTTCTTCCCGACCGTCGTGAAGAACCAAGATCTCGGTGACTTACGATGATCTAAACCTCGATAAGGTATTAGGTGAGTATGAGTTGCGACCATCACTTCGACTTTTTATGAGCGAGGTTATATGTTCTAACCCAAGATTCTCCGCATCTTGGGTGGTGGTCAGGTTGTATGTCACGCTAGTTATCTCAGACGAGTCACCGTATCCGTTAAGGATGATGACGCCCCTTAAGGAGCTCAAAGGTTTATTGTACTAAACCCCGCAGGTTGAGTTAGCTCAAGTAAAATAATAAGGTTGAGTGGTACTACTTAAGGAAATGAAGTTATTAATCGCTTTAAGCAATGATTGCTAGAAATGATTAATGGACGCTCGATATCTTAAATACGGGATTCAGAATGTCTAAGGGCAAGCCCGACTCAACTTCGGTAATAAAGGGGTAAGTCAACATTCTTTCTCTAGTGGCATGATCGAATGTTTATAAATTAATTTATGTTCTGGGCTGAACATAAGATAATTAATTTATTTGAGGCCCATCTTTATTCCTTGCATTTGATCCCTGGGCTGGCCCATCCAGGCCCATAGCTACAAGAAAATCGGCCCCCTATGTGCTCCCATTGGCAAGATTTTTATTCTCTTTATCCATAAGGATATAATTATATTTATGGTATATGCATAGATCCTTTCCATATAAGATTATGGAAATAATCCTGAGAGTATGGAAATAATCCTGAGAGTATGGAAATAATCCTAAGATTATGGTAATATTCCATATAGGATTATGGTAATATTCCATATAGGATTATGGTAATATTCCATATAGGATTAAGGTAGTGCATTATAAATATAAGGTATGAGATAAAGTCTAGGTTAATGGTCATATAATTAAACCTACAATTTTCGTGCATCACATATTAAAGAGTGTGAGGATTCTCGAAAATTCCATAAGTGTGGTTGGGTGATTTTCCGAAGCATTCTCCATAGATCGTCCTCACTCGACGTTGGAGATTGGGCAACCGGGATACAGTCCAGAAGGTCAAAGCACGAGTCCGATCCGCTCATCTCGCTCCATCGACCTCTTCGATCCAAAGGTAAACACGTAAAACCCCAACGTGTTGCGATTTAATTATATAGACGCATGCCAGTTTATAATCAATGTATGGTGAATTAAACACCCAAGATGGATCCTCGGGGCGAGGGTTAACAAACGTTTTCCCTACACTTGTATGTCATGCTAGTTACCGTGACGAGTCACCGTATCCATTTAGATGATGACGTCCCTTAACGAGCTCAAAGGTTTATTGTACTAAACCCCGCAGTTGAGTTAGCTCAAGTACAATAATAAGGTTGAGTGGTACTACTTAAGGAATTAAAGATATTAATTATTTTAAGCAATCAGAATGTTATAAATAATTAATGGACGCTCGATATCTTAAATATGTGGATTCGTAATGTCTAAGTGCAAGTTCGACTCAACTTCTGTAATAAAGGGATAAGTCAAGATTTATTCTCTAGTGGCATGAATGAATGTTTATAAATTAATTTATGTTCGGGTGAACATAAGATAATTAATTTATTTGAGGCCCATATTTATTCCTCAGATTTGATCTCAGGCAGCCCATCCAGTGCCCGTAGCTAAGTATGGAAATCGGCGCCCCTCTCTCTCTACAAGGTAATGATTTGATTCTCTTTATCCTAAAAGGATATTATTATATTTATGGGATATGCATAGATCCTTTCCATATAGGATTATGGTAATAATCCTTTCCATAAAGGATTATGGTAATTTCCATATGGGATTATGGTAATTTCCATATAGGATTATGGTAATTTCCATATGGGATTATGGTAATTTCCATATAGGATTATGGTAATGCATTATAAATATGAGGTAAGAGATTAAATCTAAGTAAATGATTAATAATCATCATCATAATTTTCGAGACTCTCATTGTTCTTGGGAGAGAATTTTTGAAAAAGTGTAGAGAGGATAGAGGGTGATTTTCTGTAGCATTCTCCATAGATCGTCCTCACTCGACGTTGGAGATTGGGCAACGGGGATACAGTCCAGAACATCAAAGCACGAGTCTTGATCCGTTCATCCCCGATAGATTCACAGGTAAATACGAGAAAACCCTATGTGTTGCAATTAATTATATAGGTGCATGCTAGGATATAATCAATGTATGGTGAATTAAACATCCAAGATAGATCCTCGGAGAGGCTAAACCTAGTTTTCCCTACATCCGTCACGAGGGCGGATGCCTTCGCCGCTTCAGTCACGCCCGACCCCCGTGCAATAACCAACCAGTCGGGAGGACACAATAATTACATTACTTTACAATGTATGAGAACGGATACACTACCCGGAAAAATATGAGGCTGGGGTTGAAATGACGATCTCACACTCGGATCGGCGGGAACCGCGACTCGTGGATCGCACGCCTTATCCTCTTGAATCGCTTAAGAGGTGTAGGGATGACATATGTCAGCCCTCGCCCAGGATCTATCTCGATATTTAATTCACCATACATTTGATTATATTCCTAGCATGCGTCTATATAATTAATTGCAACACGTAGGGTTTTCTCATGTTTACCTTTGATCCAAGAGGTCGATGGAACGAGATGAATGGATCGCACTCGTGCTTTGACCTTCCGGATCAGATCCCGGTTGCTTCAATCTCCAACGCCGAGTGAGGACGATCTATGGAGAATGCTTTAAAATCACCCAATGCTCTATACAATTTTCGAGAACTACACTCTTGAGAATGAGATGGACTAAAATTTGCTTGTGTTATTGAGGATTAACCTAGACTTTATCTCTTACCTTATATTTATAATGCATTACCATAATCCCATAAGGAAAGGATCCATGTATATCCCATAAATATAATAATATCCTTATAGATAAAGAGAATAAAATCTATCCTTAGAGAGACCCATGGGCGCCGATTTTCTTGAGCCAACGGGCTGGATGGGCCACTTAGGGATCAAATGCAAGGAATAAAGATGGGCCTCAAATAAATTAATTATCTTATGTTCAAATGCAACATAAATTAATTTATAAACATTTATTCATGCCACTAGAGAATAAATGGTGACTTACCCTTTATTACCGGTTGAGTCGAGCTTGCACTTAGACATTACGAATCCTCGTATTTAAGATATCAACGTCCATTAATTATTTATAGCATTCGATCGCTAAAATAATTAATATCTTTAATTCCTAAGTAGTACCACTCAACCTTATTATTGTACTGAGCTAACTCAACCGCAGGGGTTTAGTACAATAAACCTTTGAGCTCCTTATGGGACGCCATCATCCTAAACGGATACGGTGACTGACATGATAACTAGCGTGACATACAAGACTCGCCACCACCCAAGATGCGGAGAATTGGTTAGAACATATAACCCTCACCCATAACAAGTCAAAGTGATGGTCAAGAACTCATACTCACCTAATACCTTATCGAGGTTTAGATCAACGTAAGTCACCGAGATCTTGGTTCTTCACGACGGTCCGATAGAAGAACACATCTCACCGTGATCCTTCAATACGCCGTAGACGCATCAAAGACAGACAAGTAACCAAGTCAAGTCACTTATCTATACCATAGCTATACCGACAACTCGTCCTCAAGTCGTCTCACCGGAAACTTTTATATCTCATTAAGCTTGACCAATCATACGCACTTACGTGATCTTCTACACACCGTATGATCTAACTTATATATGAGATAAGGGACACAGATATATGCAATCAAGTATTCAAATCGATAGGAGATTGTAATAGTGGTAACGAGAAACATTGTATACAAGCTCAACCAAACCGCTTTCAAGATACAAATCCAACAAGAGGCACGGTGAAGGATACTGGATATCTCCACCTCTCGGAGGAATCCTCACGACGCCCTTCAACACAAAGTGGGGATCTCGAACTGAGCTCGTCCCTTCCTTTCTTCTTCCTCCCGAGCAAGTTCACTACAAGGAATACGCGGTGTCGTAACAAAAAAATAAAACAACTATATGACGAAGTATCGGAGTAGGCATCACCCTCGCCGGCTCCACCACTAGTGGTGGTCATAGGGCTCACCGGAGAGTAGCGAGGTCGGCCTCGAGAAGTCTTCGTCAACGAGGCCGACCTTATCTAAAACCTCCTCAAAGCCACCAAGCGCTTACATCGCGGGTCGCGTCCGCCAACTTCTCTCGGATTCCATGAAAACTGAGGCACTCATCGAACCAATAGAAGAAGAACTTCTTCTGTCAGTTCGAGATTTTCGACTTTGTTTTTACTTTAAAGCCACGACGAGGTGATAAGTTATACCACCCCGAGCTAGCTTTAAATTGAAAAAACCTGAGGACGAGCCCCAGGGTAAAAGGAAAGTTATGCCGATGGCAAAAGACACCAAGACCCGTTAGATGCCGAAAAGAATTGGGCATTATTTGAGCAAGAGGTATGCCGAACATCTGTTGGAGTTCGACATACACAGAAGAAAAAGGAATACGAAGACCACCCTTAAGGCTGTCCTCGTAAACCGTCACAAAACCAACCGAAGGGGCACAAGCCCTATCCACCGGACGGGGAACAATAAATTCAACAGACTCCGGAATGAAATACCTAGAAGAAAAATCTGCTATAGCAGAGGCATCTAACATTGAAGGAATGGAAGACACTTTACCAAAATCCCTGAAGGGCGGGAATTCTACTCTACGCACAGAAGGGGGAAGCAATTTAAAGGTATAAACTTCTAAATCCACAGATGATGACACTAAGACCACACGGCCTTCATGACCGTGGGAATCCTCGGAATAAGAAGGAGATGAAGAAGCCATTAAATATAACTTACTGGTTTTTGATATGAGATCAACGAAGAAGGTGAAGACACTGCAAGAACAACAATGGTGATAGTTGAGCACTTTTCAGTTTTGCAGAAGTTTTGAAAATTTTGAAATCAGAAATGGCTAAAGTGATACGGGAAATGGCGTATCAAGGAAGTTATTACCCCAATAATGCACTTTATCGGGAACTCAACCGCTGCCACATTTAATGCGCATTAAATACAAATCCCGTATCCCATGTTCGACATCGTCAGAGCATCCCGTGTTCGACCTCGTCCTGACGTTCCGCATTCAACCACGACATCATGCATCAACCTCGAAACTTCGGCATAGCGCCTCGACAGCGGTTGAAGCCGGTCCAGACTTGCATAATGCCTCGTCAGTGATGTCGAGCACGAAGAGTTCGACATAACGCTAGGAAGGTGAACCCAGTAACATGACTTCGTAACACCTCGGCACGAAGCAAAGCAATAATGATCTCGTGAACGCCTACGGTGAAGCCGCCAACATACTGGTCAAGATAGAAGGGCGGCAATGAGAATCGATCACGCCCACTTCGTCATAAACAAATCTACGGTGAATTACAACCCCAAACCCATCACGACCTCCTCGCTTTTTTTTTGGGGGGGATGATAGGATACGCCCAACTCCTGTGCCCAAGCATCAGTCCAATATAAATAAACGACATTAAGCTCGCCCAAACGAGTTCGGCCCAAGAAGACTCCTAAAGCCGTAGGAACGTAAGATTCGGCCATATCTAAGAGAATCCTAATCTGGAGAAGAGATAGGATTGAGATCCTATCTTAGAATAGATCTTGGATTCGAGATCTAGGTCTTTATAATCGTGTATAAATAGAGGCTAGAAGGGACGGAAAGATCATCTAAACTCTCTGTAATCGCTCCTCATATTATCAATATACGAATACTCTCTCTCTCCCCGTGGACGTAGATCTTATTCATAGATCGAACCACGTAAATCCTTGGTGTTCTTGCGTGCATTTATTTTCCTAACGAAATTAAGATCGATTACATAGTAAGCTCAGTATGTTTATGGATAGAAGCCCATCATTCCAGAAGGTTCACACGGCATCTCTACGGATAGCAATCCCAATGGCTTTGTGTTGCGTCATATATACTTACCCAAAAGACAGAGATCGAAGCTATCGTGGAGTCAGAGATTCAGCTGATGGAATCAGAATCTTAACACTCTAGAGGAATCCATGTTCAGATTGAATCTGGTGGTAGAACTATCATTCCATTGTCTTTTAAAGATTATAGTGATAAAAGAACACTACTTGTCACTCGTTGTGCAGTTGAGGCGTGGAATGTTTTTTCATTCGTGGTCGAGTCGCTCTCTCATATTGACCGTACACATAAATTTGATCCTCAAAGCGCCGGAACTTAGGAGTTCTGGCACTTTGAGGATCAAATTTTAGCTGGATGGTAAGTTCTTGCTCAATGATTTGATAAATCGGCATTTTAGCTCGGATACTCTTTAACGTCGATTCATTTGATGCCGTTGGAGAAACCTTAGTAATGAATGGGATAGTTAGGATTTAAATGTAATGCATTTGCATTTTGTCAATGTCTCCTAAACTAAGTTGTCAAAATCAATCCGACCCAATTCTGGATCGGCTTGGGCCATAATTTGTAGGCTCGATGGAATTTTGGCCCTGTCCGAGCCGAGTTCTCCGTTTGGTCCATTGGCTCCGGCCTGTTCGTCTGGTTGGGAAAACTACACAATTGGCCTGTGGGCCTAAGCAATCTGATTTTAGGTCGGATTGGGCTAATTTATTTTAGAGTCTATTGATTTTTGGGCCGGGCTAGCGGTTTAAACGCACTAGTTGCAGTTTGTCTAGAGTAATTTCTTGAACCAATGGCTTGTTACTTGTTCTTTTTGACATTTGTCCTTTATACAAAATACAAGGCTAATACGTTTGTCGGATCATTTATGTAAAACTAAAGTTAATTGCAATATACGAAAGATTAAATATTTCGTTTTTAAGTTTGATCGGAATCATGTTAATATAAAAGAATAAAAATAAATGAATATGGAGAATAGGTTTCCCACCTAAATTGTCTTCAATAGATTAACATTAAATAGGTTAGATGTTATAATAAGCTAATTTAGAAGGATTTATGGAAAATCCTGCCGTATTTTGTTTTCAATACTATTTCGTTACGAAAGAATTTTGTTAATACTTTGTTTTTATTTTGCAACTGCTTCTTTTCTTACTAACCAATACATATATTAGGCCAATTTAAATCTTTTCTCACTCCTTAGCGGCACGACTGATGGCCAATCCACACGAAGAAATTGAGCTGCTGTTGGATGATTTTTCTGAAACTCAATGATATACATACATACCAATATAGTTGCATCCCAATAATGTAGCTTTCTAACACTAACAAAAAGTTTATTTTCAATCTGAAAGCAATTTGGTCACAACATCATGTTGGAATGGAGAAAACAAACAAACTACAAGAAGAAGAAAAATAAATTATATGTTCGTGAATATTATTCATTTCGTCTCGTTCTAAGTTGCTTATATTCTTTTTGGGTTGTCTATTCCAAGTGGATCATACTAGAAAGAGAATTATTTTTACATACAAAAGTATCTTAAATTCCATAAGTCACATTATTTTATATACAAAATACAATACTCCTTAATTTACGTGTTAAAAGCAATGAGCCGTTTAGAATGGGACGGATATTTTACTTCTTAACATATACAAGTAAAGTACCAAAACTGCCCCTAGTCACATGAAAAGCTGGAAGTTGACCGGATGAGGTATTTATGGCTTTAAGGGAATCTCATTTGTTGTGTGTTAGCCAAGTTAACTAAGCCTTGCATTGCAAAAGAAGTTGATATAATCATACAACCCCCAAAACACACACACACGCACGTGTATTGTTGTTCCCCTTTTTCTGCCCATACCACTTGCTTTTCTATTTTTCACCCCTTCCTATTTTATTAGTTTATCACAAATAATTAAGAACATTCCAACAACTAACAAATTTTAATTTGCTCTATGCTATGTAATTTACAAACGCAAAAATTCTTGTGCCGAACTACCGCAATAGTTAATTAAATATTAATTAGAGGTTGAAACTTGTTTTAATTAGAGTTTAGTAATTTTCAATTACCTCTAGTTAGGGGTTTAATTAGGATTTATTAATGAGTTAGGGGGCAAACTGCAAAATTAATTAGAGGTTGATTATTGTTTTAAATAGAGTTTAATTATTTTCAATTACCTCTAATTAGGGGTTGAATTAGGACTTCAATAAGGCGCACATTAACTATTGAAGATTCTTACCGTCTTTTTTATTAGTTGAGATTTATTTCTTATTTTCACTATATATTTTTTAACGTACTCGTAAACGTAGCATAAAAATTTATACAAATTTATGTTGTGTCCTACCTAAACTTTTGAGTGATCAGTGATTTTTATGCTTAACTTCAAAATTGGGGAGAATAAAATTCCTTCAGATCAATCCTCTGCTACAATCATCATGTTGTTGTTTGAAATGGATTATTTCAAACATAAGTTCTTTTAAATATTTAAAACTTTCTGGTTACTTTTAACGAAATTTGAAAAAAATTATCGTACTTTCGATGAATATTGAAATGCAATTTTCAATTATTGGTTATAAATAATAATGATTTTTGTTAAAATTCAATACTCGATAGTGAGAGAGCGCTCCCTGACATGGCTTTTTTTAACAACTATCCTTTTTTGCCAAATAAGTAATGAGTAGTAACTCTAATTTTATGGATCATTCGTGTATGTTCCAATTGTTTGTTCTTCTAATGCATTGTATGGGAGGTAATATCATTATATTATTTTATTTTGAATGTAATATTCTCTACGTCTTCAAAATTTATTTTAATTTTTTTTTATATATTCTCTAAAGTTGTTCTATTTTCTTTTACAAAAATTTCTCTCTATTTATTACTCTTAACAGCACTATTTATTTACATATTTTACCACTCATGGTCAACTACTATCTCAATAACATATTTTAAGGACAAAAGGAGTATCTATAAAAAGTTTACTACTTACAAAGAAAAAAGGATGGTCAATTAATGTTGATTATTTAAAAAAAAAGAAAATATTCAAATTAAATGCACACTGTACACTATACACACATATTTAACAAAATACTATTTATGACTTACTCCTCAAATCTCATATGTACACTGTTCACACATACTTTGTTTCTTAACGTGATCTCTTGTTTTCTCTTTAGAAAGAAAGTAAAAGAAAAAGAAAACCTTTAACTACATTTGTTATATATGTACAAAAAAAACTTGTGAACTTTCATTACTTTTACTTTATAGATTTAGTTTGCAATTATATTTAGGTATATATGTGATTTTTTTTTTAGAATATGTATTCTACATTGTGAATTTCATTTATAAGAATATTTTAATCATAACAATTAGGAAACGAATACTGAAAAAATAAATATTAGAGGATCAAATTCTTTAATCATTTTTGTCTCTAGTTATTTATTTATTTTCATCATTTCAAGTTCGCAGCATCCTCTTCTATGTCTCCGTTGGTTTAACGGCAGAGGAGGCTATTATCCAAGTTTTGAGACGAGTCGATAATCATGAGAATTAAAAAAGAAAGTAACAATAAATTGGGGACTTTAAATTGGGGACTTTAACTGTACTAGCTTTCCCCTAGTGAAAAATTAAACCTATTTTTACATTATTGTTGGTTTTTCTTATCCTTTCAAAATGAACTGGGAACCACAACTAATTAACGCGACACCCAATTATGTTAAAATGATAACACTTGTTTGAATAAATTAACTTACTTATAATACTCAAAAACCAAATTCGATAGATTTGAGAGTGTTTGTTTTTTACTCTGTTTGGACAAAAGAGGAAGAAGGGGCTTTATGTAATTTTGAAATTTTGAATTTGAAAGTCCATTTTGTTACATGCAACAGAAGCGAGCAACAATGACACTCACAAGTCACAACGGAAAACTTTATTTCTACGTCAGCTTATACGGTTTTCAAATCTTATACGGGACGTAATTGCTTTCCAAATTAATTAATTAATTAATTAATTAACTACTCCGCTCTTCACATTCCTGCTAAATTACCAATTAGTAGTAGTGATTTCCCAAAAAAAAAAAAATAAAATAAGTACTTGATAATAAATCTCCTTAAAATGAAGTCATAATGATTAGACTTTTATTATCGCATTGGATACTTCGCTTGAAATTGAGCGCAACAACTTAATCTTAAAACTCATTCAATAATACATAATTACAAACAATTACTGACATTTATTTTATAAGTTTTAGGTATACTTTAAATTTGATGAATCAATAAAGTACGATTAAATGCAGTGACGGATGCTAGCCCTGGCATGATTAGGCATGGTTCGGTAAGATTTTTTATTTTTATATATTTAGTTATCATTTTAATATTTTATTTTGTCCTTTCACTTATTTGCATTTTTTCCATCTATTTATATATAGTCTAGTGATCATTTTTTCTAACTTTCCACTCAAAACTTAAAATATCTTATTTGATATTCCCTCTAAAGAAGCTTATGGAATTTTCACTTCATTGTCTTCTTCCCACTTCGACTATCAAAACTACTAATTCTACTGTGAAAATTTGAAGAAAAAAAAACATAACAAAGATTATGTATTGAAGAACTCATCGCTATCAGTAAATTTCGCTCTCTTTTATAGAATAACTATTGGTTTATATAATTTACTATTTATATTGTTTATATTTCAATTTGTGTAGCATGTGTTTGTATTTTCAAATGCTATTATTCAACAATTTGTTTGTGTTTATGTTAAGAAAAACTCACATTTACTATACAACTTCCAAGCTTTTGGTTTCAACGCCAACATTAGAACATGCATTAATTCTCCACTATGAAAATTGTGAAGTCAAGGTTGCAGAATAAAATGAAAGATTGTTTTTGTCT
Organism: Salvia rosmarinus; assembly: GCA_036937905.1. Classification (NCBI taxonomy): domain Eukaryota; kingdom Viridiplantae; phylum Streptophyta; class Magnoliopsida; order Lamiales; family Lamiaceae; genus Salvia; species Salvia rosmarinus. Next base: position 71,439,219 of record CM072815.1, on the reverse strand, counting down.
AGTTCTCTGATAATGTTTATCGAGAAAGAAATTGGTCAAAACTTTGACATTGATTCAATTATAAATGAGTTTGATCTCATAAAAAAATTAGGTCATAATTCAGTTATAATTGCGAACAAAATAAACATTTCAAAATTCAACTAGATTCTTTATTTTATTCTAAAAAATTCTATTAAATTTTTCGATGAGATCTCGCCCAACCAATTTCAGAATTTTGGCTCCACCCCTAATTAAATGTGAATCGATGAAGACTCTTCTCGAGCTCGCAAGTTAGCTAAAACTTAATAAATCTCATAACTTACAAGATTATTAGTTAAGACATTTGCCTAGAGGTGATATTAAATAAAAATTCCTCTAAAAGATTTGGAAAAATATACAAAAATGTCTCTACATCAGACATTTTAACTTTCAAGTCGTGGTATTTTGGTATCTATTTTTGAAAATGTAATAAAAATGTAATCTTTTTTTATTAGAAAGAGAAAGAAAATAACAAAGAACATGAACATTCTACATTATAAAATAGCATCGCTGCATCATTATCAATTATAGTTACTTTATTTATGGATAATTCATCCATTTCTCGTTCGCACAGCTTTTTCCTCCACCATATATAATTCCCGATACATCACTTTCATTGAAGAACTCGTTAACGAAACCAAATTAACAATGCCATTTTAGGAAAATGGCATGGAATTTACTCATAAATTGCTACAAAAAGAAGCATTATCTAGAAATACCTACTACCAATCACATCAAAGGGGCAATTTGGTAAAACAACTAGGGGTTCCCATCTGTTACTGTCACGTGCCATCCAACTCGAAGCACATGCCGAACCCTATAAATCCGAGAAAAGAGGGCGGAATAAGAAATTCAAAAGAAACCCAATCGACCCCTCCCTCCGGTTGTCACTCCTGCGGTTCCGTCTTTTTCGCGAAATAAATATATAGAAACAGAAAAGCCGAAGAAAATAGGACTGTTCAGTAGTATAAATAACAGTAGATAGACCACTTTCGTCCAGAGCAGCTCCCAACAAACAACAAAAATCAACAGTGAAATTTGAAGAAAGTAAGAAAGGATTTTTCGGCTTCAGATCTCGGCGTTGATTCCGTCCAATTGTTTTTTTGCGGAAGATTTTATTTATTTTTTAATTCGGAAGAATTTAGTTGGTACTTGTTTGTGAGCAATGGAGAAAAACACACCGGTGAGGAAGCCTCACACTTCTACCGCAGATCTGCTCACGTGGTCGGAGAATCCGCCGGAAATATCTCCGGCGCCGGCTTCCTCCGCCCGCTCCCACCAGGTACCATCGCCAATTTCTGGAGGAATCTCTTTGTTTCTATTGCTTTCTTTTCTTTTTGGATTTTGAATTAGTTGGATGAAATGACAGCCGTCTGATGGTATCAGCAAGGTAGTGTTTGGAGGGCAGGTTACTGATGAAGAAGTTGAGAGCTTGAATAAGAGGTAAGAGATCTAGCTTCACATTTCCCTTTATTCGTTATAGGTTGCTCTTTTTTCAAATTTTATTTTTTTATTTTTCCTCTTTTTGATATGTTTATGAGTTACCAAGGTGTCTTTTTTAAATCATTCATTGTTTTGAGTATCACATCTGTAGCTGAGCGAGGTGGTGAATGATAATTGAGTTATGGTGAGTTGAAATCATTGCTAAGTCAAGAAAGCTACTAAAATTTTGAGATCTCTGTGATTTTTTCTTGGTTTATGTTTGTGGCGGTCGAGATCGAATGACATTAAGGCTGAAAATTTGAATATTGCGCGTGTTATTGTCCATTCTAGCTGGTGAATTCAATTGTTTCTTTTAGATCTTTTTTTATTTAGTTATCAATTATTGACAACAATAGTGTGTAGCCATTTTGAGGTGGAGAAAGTGGATTAGGTGTTAGCAGCATCTGTGGTTTGCATTCAATTGCTTTTTAGTCTATGACATCTCTTGTTTCTATTCTGTATGAGTCTTTGATAATGGCATATGTTAAATAGTGCAATGTATGATCCACTTGTTAAAGTGACCTCTTAGCCAGCATACGAAAGGTTAAGCTTAGATATTGATATGCTTTGCTCTCAGTAGAATCAAAGAGTTTTGGAAATGGGTCATAGTCCATAAGGTGTGTGGGTCCTTCGTGTGTGTGTTTCATCTTTTGGTAGAAACCTTGACCCTTCTGCATTTATGGATTTCCAGGAAGCCATGTTCGGGCTATAAGATGAAGGAAATGACTGGAAGCGGTATTTTTAAAGGCAAAGGAGAAAATGGTTTGTTGGAAACTGATGATGCCAATGAGACTCCAGCCAACAAAACTGGTCTGCGTATGTACCAGGTATTTCTTCCTATGTTTCTGGCTAGTTCTATATTTGTGCTTTTATGATTCTAATCTTGTTTGAATTCATATTTGATACTAGCAAGCACTGTCTGGAGTCAGTCACATCTCATTTGGTGAAGAAGATACAGTTTCTCCCAAGAAACCGCCACTCTGCCTGAAGTTGCTAAACAGCGGGAGTTGAGTGGAAATCTAGAAAGCGAAGCGGAAGCAAAATTAAAGAAACAACTATCAGATGCCAAAAACAAGGAGCTCAGCGGGCATAATATCTTTGCTCCGCCACCTGAAATTAAACCCCGTCCCTTGGGTGCTCGAGCTTTGGCGTTACGAGAGAGTATAACGATTGGGGAACCTGCTTCTGACAATGTAAGTTTGTAATCTCCATTCTGTGGTTCTTTAAATATTACACTTTAATCACTAAAGTATCATATAAAGCAAGGGACATTTTCCCTTCTTGACTTGAGTTACAAACTGAGTGTTGGACTATATAAAATAATTAAATAGCTATTTTATAAGTTTGATTGCTTCTGATTGAGTCCTGCAAATACATTTTTCATAAAGGGTGCTGGCAATGGTGCTTCGAGCGAAGAACCTCTCAAAACGGCAAAGAAGATACCCAACCAGAAATTCTCTGAGCTCTCAGGGAACGACATCTTCAAAGGAGATGGAGCAGCTGCATCAGCCGAGAAGCCACTGAGCTCAGCAAAGTTGCGGGAGATGAGTGGCAGCAACATTTTCTCTGATGGCAAAGTGGAGTCTCGTGACTACTTTGGAGGCGTACGCAAGCCCCCGGGTGGGGAAAGCAGCATTGCCCTGGTGTAACTTGTTAGGTCTAACCTCAATTGTTTTCTTCACTTGTTAATTTGCATCTATTTAATGGGGGATTGTGCTTTGCTCACATGATTTTCGACTAGTGTTATGGGTTTTGGTTTGTCCTAGGTTTGGTTAACATCATCATGTTCTAAACTTTTACCCAAAAAAAAAAACAATTGGCTAATTGACTTGTGTATGTCAATAGGTATTTGTGCTGTAGTTTTTTCATTTCTATGAAGTGCTCGACTACTATGGTGTTTTTTGTTATCATATCTAGTCCTCTGCGTGCCTCTTTCTTTTCCTTTTTTATGTAGTTTTCATTTATATATGGACATGTCCTTTCTGTGGGAAAGAGTGTTATATTACTCAAATATTTGTCTTATATTTAGCATTTCTCGATAATACATTTTTTTTTCTATAGGGTAGAAGTTTTGTTATCCATTAAGTCAGTATCCTATTCCTTTGTCTACCGTATTCGACTCTATTGAATTTGTAACATGTGTCCATGCTCGTTGCAAAATTGGATGTTTGCTGGAGTGATACTAACTTTTTAAGAGGCAAATTCTTGATGGGTTGAGGATCCTAGCCATATTACATTGTTCAAGTCCACCAGTTTTGTGTGCGTGTGTTAGTATAGTGGTAGAGTGGTTAATGTTTGGCCAGCTGTCTCGGGTTTGAGCCACCACGTGGCTTTTAAAATTTCTGTATTAATTGACCAAAAAAAAAGAAAACTAAAACTGATGTTAACATTCATTGTTAGACACTTTAAGATTCAAGATTTAGATCCAAAAGTTAAATTTCACTGATATGTTGGTGATTTATTGCCATATGTAATTATAAATAAATATATAATCTATTATCAGCGGTTAGACTGTCTCACATCCCCTTATTCAGGTGGGAGATTTTAAAATGGTTTAGTTGGATGAAATTCCCTTATTGGAAAGTTGAAGTTCAATGTTTCAAATTCTTGAAAAGAGACGGAAGACATAATATTCAATTTACGAGGTAAATGTTGTCTTGATATCTTAGTTTAAAACAACTGACATTATGTGTGCAATAAATTAACTTCACTTAATATGAATCTCTTACAGTTTGTCAGAAAATATTGTTGCACGTTTGATTTTTCGACTGAGATAAGGTGGAACAGTTTGTCAGAAACTTAACCGACAGTTCATGTTATGGAGTAAATATATATGAATACCTTCACCAATCATCCACGCAAAGTGGTGAAGTACTACAAAATTGTTTCAAAATAAAACATGGGTTTCGTATGGTTCTATTCATCACTCGCCGTCGCCCGTACCATCGGATCCTTATTTGTTCTTTTAATCTAAAAAATAATATTAAAAGAAAAATACTAATGTAGACTAATTGTCAGTAGTGCTCAAATGGGGAATGACATATTCATCCTCGGATTTCATATCCATATCTTTTCCAAATAAAATAAGTGTAATATGTCGGCATTTCATATTTGTCATTCATCTTTCAAGTAATGTTTTGACGATGATCAACTTCATAAAAAGTAGTATTAGAAGAAACTCAGGATTGATCAGAAACATAGAAAACTAGAACAAATGTTCACAAGTTCAACGAAGGTTTTTATTACCATAGCCACAGGCATCTAACAACCAACCAACCAAAATACTTATCTGCCAAATTCTCATTCTTCAACATGTCCGACGAGGGTCAATAGCATCTTCTCATAGTTGCCGTGGGTCTCCTTACAGATGGCTTTGTCGAGGGGCACGCTGTTCCGTTTCTCGTACAATTCCTTGATGGTCTTCATGTCCATCTCCGCCCTTGTCACGACAACTCTGGTCAGGGCTTCCTCGTCCGTCCCTAGCTTGTTGATTGCAAGGCGGAGGACCTTCTCGAAGTACTTCTCCGGGAAGACCAAACACTTCACGGTGGCCCTCAGGAGCCCAAGGAACTCGTCTTTAGGGTCAGCTTTCAAGTCCTGCCCACACGCATACAACCTTTTCAAGAACACACACACAGACACTTTGCATAATCTTGCATTATATATGTCTATGAAATGCAATTTAGAGTTAAACAAGCATGATCGTGCTTGAGACTTGATTTAAGCTTCACAGACCTTGTTTACATCGTTGCCAAACTCGTTTTTGTATTGATTGAGCGTTGCATTGATTTGTGCCTTGCTTCTCGTGGTCAAGATTCTGATTACATCATCACAGCTGTACTCCTTTGTAACGATCTTCTCGTGCAGAATCTTGGCTTCCGATTTAGCAAGATGGAGGTTAACTTCGTCTCCACTGTAACGGTATGAACTCACCAAGGGCACCAGAAGCTGGAAATTTTCAACAAACCATATTCACATCTTAGTCGAATGGCACATCACTACTCCATGAAATTATGAGATTGATCAATTCAGTAGGATTTCACCTTGCGGAAGTCTCCTGTCATGTGATAAGCAACGTCCTCCTCAAGAGATTTCTTGAAACGAGAATGATAGGCTTCCCTTGCAAGAATCATTTCCTTCGGAGACCTCGTGCAAGCAATCTCTACGAGGATTTGATTGCTCGCTGTCCACTTCTTTGTGGCCTCGTAAGCTAAGTACGCATCACGCTCTGGAGGGTCCAGTGCCAAAACCAACACAACTCTCTGACTCAAGCAACGAGAAAATAGAAATACATTAGATTGCTCTCCGCTATTGAAAGAAACGCCATAAGCCAATTGTAATTTCAATCATATGAGCAATGTGAAGCTATTTATACACTTGATCAACCAAAATCTCTAACAGAAAGCAATTAAAAATCGACACTGAAAAGAAAAGTATCGGAATTAAAACCTCAAAGTCACTCGAGAGTTCCTTGTCCAAGGCTTTGAGCAGATCTTCACCATAAGTCTCGGCATAACATTGTCTGATCATCTTCCTCTGGCTGGCATTTCTACAGCCCAAAATCGATATGATCGAGTCCTCGTTGGTTCCCCATCCTACCCATACAAAATGCAGGGAGATCAGCACGATCAATCAAGAAGCTCTGCACTTAAACTAGAAACGAAGATCAAAGATGAATGCAAGACAATGCACGAGGAAACTAAACAATTTCAATAAGATCATAAATGACACAATCAATGTTACATCTATCTATCACATTCCTCCTTCCAATTGAGGTCTAAACAAAACTTTCGTCCGCTGATCATCGGCATACCAAATCGGGCAAGGGTCTACCACATTCTACTAATTGAGACCTACGAAACTCTCATCACTGATCGGCCTAAAATCAAATAAACTCTCAACATCTATCAGACTGTTATTACACTCTGTAAAACCAAATGCATTGTATACACTTTTCCCCTTCTCTTCTTCATCAAGATGTAAGATCAAACATTCCTAAATTTTAATCAGACCATCACTCATTACTAGCTGATCAACTCTTACATATTCACCAAGAACATACATATATCTCAATCTCAAGAAAATTATAACCATCCATCAACTGGTAGCGTCCGATCATCGCACTTCCATCGTAGATCAAAGCGATAAAGAATGGATCTTAACACGAAACACAAAGCTACACATCGAGTTCGATTCAACCAGAAGAAAAGCAATCAAATGGGCCAATCAAGAAACAATTAATCATCCAATACCAATCGTGATGGATTCAAACCTGAGAATGCCTTGTGCAGCTGCTCACAGTCTTCGGAAACGGGAGGGACTTGGGCTGGAACGCAGAGAGTCGACATTGGTGCGTTTGTTTTGGGAGTGAGTGAGAGAGACGAGTGAATGATTTGCGTGTCTGAAGAGGAGAGCGAGAAAGCGCATCGGTTATATAATGCTTGCTTGCCTTTTTTTGTAACTAAAATACCAAAGAATCCTTGGGATTCCATAAAGAAGTATTGCCACTTTGTCCTCCGAATAAATGTCCAAATTGAAAATAAATTTTGTTCTCATATAAATGTTTAATTCAAAGTAGATCGTAAACAAGTCAAATTTTCATTTTATTCCTGATATCTATATTAATATCTTATTTCTTCGATTTTTTCTTAAAATAATTGTAACTATAAATAATAAAATTATCAATTTTGTTGGTATGTGTATTTTGACCATCAAAGACACGTATACGGTGAGGGAAGTCCCAAGCTATTCGACGTTTGTATGGGATAATTTTATTCTTTAGTAAAAAGATTATTTTAAATAGTGAATAATGTGCAAATGCCACATAATCTTTTTTAGAATCATCGTTTTTACATTTCATAATATTCTTTATCTAATTTTTTTTTTTGGTATCATGGGAACCCACAGCCGCTACCTTAGCACAGACCGTGTGTCTTGGGTAAACCACACAAGATGATAAACCACACTTGGAAAACCTACGCACCGGTAAACCCCGAAAACCATACGAGCATGTGAAACCACATTTGAAAACTGGGTGTGATGAGCTCAAACTCAGAGACGCACAGACAGTAAATCACATTTGGAAAACCAGGTGTGACAGGCTCAAACTCATAGAGACGTTTGGTGGGGTTCGAACATGTGATCTCTCGACCACATGAACCCACCTTAACCATTGGGTTGTCCCTAGTTCTTGTTATCATGCTTTGTTGATGAATTGTGTTTGAATAAGTATTATGTAATTGGGAAGTAATTCCAATTATTGATAATTGGTACATTTTATAACTTACATAAAAATTGTATTGCGGATATTCAAACTTACATAAAAATTGTCGTTTATTTTTATAATCATCTATCTGAACTTCATTTTGGTTTGAATAAGCTCTCAATCGTTGTGGTTTTTGAAATCTAAATTTTAAAATTTTCATTTGATCTAAACTAAGCCATTTAACTCCGTACTATGTTAATAATAATATTCTTGAACATTAAGTTGGATAGTTTAGTTATTGATGGGTTTAGCCTTTTGTTAGTAATTTAAATGCGAGTTCACTTGAACATTAAAACTTGTTGAAATTTAATAAGTAGAGTCTATTTCCCCATCTCTTTATGTTCTTCCAGAACTCACCACGAGACAATGCATTTCCTTATCACTTAAAAGATGTTAAATTATTTGGTTTTTCTTCGATTTGGATAAAGCCATAATGTGATTATATGTTTCAACATAAATAATATTAAGGTGATTGTTGTTGGAATCGATTAGTGTATTACTCCTTCAATCTGTTATTTTTGACTGATTACTTGTGTGAGATGATCTCAATTGCAAGTTTATAAGAACTCTCTTTGCAACGTTTAAGGTACTTGACATAAGTGTACTTGCAATAATTTAATACTTGACATAAATCCTGATTACTTCATAAGAACTCTTACTCATTGCAAGTTTAATAATCTGAAAAAATCTACACCTTAAGATTTATGAGATGAATGAATGAGATTAAGTACATACTACTTAAGGCTTGTGTACTATATGATCTCAATTCTCTCTCTCTATATATATATACATATTTGTGTGTGTGTGTTTTATTTGGTGATAAATCTAGTATGCGAGATTTATGAAAACTGTAAAGAACACAGAGGCTTTTACGTGGTTCGATCAAGAATAAGATCTACGTCCACGGAGGAGTGATTCCTCAATACTTTCACTATGTAGGATTACAATGAACGTATTGAAAAGCTCTCTAGAATTCTAATAGTTGTCAACCCTTCTACCGTCGATCTAACCCCTATTTATACATTTTTGTGGATCTCTAAAGATGTACTGGATCCCTTGATTAGTGGGATCCGATCTCTTTCCATAACTTGATCCTTGAATATCGCCTTCCATATCGTGATCCTTGAATAGCGCCTTTGACTCGGTCTTGATCAGGGTTTAGATGCTGGGCTTTAGGCTTAACCGCGTAGGGCCGTCCATTAGGTCAGGCCCAGCTCGTTTGGGCCTGCCAGTGAGCTTGAGCGGTTGGGCCATATCCCATCATAGCCCTCCCCCCCCAAATAGTCGAGTAACTAATTTGCCGAGGTGGGATGAAGAGCGTATTTTGCCGAGGCTGGTTGTTGCTCGGCTGAGGTTGTTGTCGAAGGTTTTCAATCTTTTTTATGTCAGGGTTTGACTGGTTCGCCTGGGTCCGAGCTGAGTTAGGCGATCTGCCCTTCCTAGGGTGACAGTTTGTCGAGGACTGGACTGAGTTGTTTGACGTTGGACAGAGATGTCTGTCAGGATGGTGCCGAGGTCCGACCTGGACGGCGACATCCGTCAGGAGGATGCCGAGGTCCGACACGACGAGATGTCCGTCGAGGAGGTGCCGAGGTCCGACACGACGGCGACATCCGTCGGGAGGATGCCGAGGTCCGACACAGGCGGGACATCCGTCGTTGATGCCGAGGTCCGACACGAGTTGTCGGCGTTGGATGGCGATGTCCGTTGGAAGGGCGATCTTGCCGAGGTCCGGTCGAGTGATGATTGCACCGATTAGCCCGGCGTGTCGGTGCGTCCTAGAACACGTCATACGCGCAGACGGTTGGTGGGCGCTCGAAACGCATGCACGCGTCTACTTCACATCAAATCGCGATTAGCCACGTGGGAAGTTGAAACGACAGGTTTGGGCGCCTCTTTGTACTATAAATAGTCCCAAATGAGGAAACTATTCACTTTCTTCTTCCTCATTTGTTCCAGAGAAAATATATTCAGAGCTTTCAGAAATTCCTTCCCAACTTCATCGAAGAAGCAAAAATCCGAAGCAAAAATCCTTCACTGAAAAGTAAGTATGGCTTCGACTTCTTCATCTTCTTCCCGTTCATCTCCCCCTCCCGATAATGTTATCGAGATTAAGGATTACGTATGCCATACCTTGGAGGGTAGGTCTAGGGGCATTAGCGTTAGGATGCCGGAGATATCTTCCGTTTGGGATGAATATAAGGTCAGGGACGTTAGATCGTCTCTGACCGTCGCCGATGTGTTTAGAATAGGGAAGGAATGCCACATTCCAGCGGAGACCTGGTGGTGCCTTCCGCAATCCGGTGACAGTGCGTTGGCCCCTCCGGAGGGGTTTGTAACGGTGTATGTAGACGCCATGAAGGCCGGACTTAGATTTTCGTTAGCCCCCATCTTTTTGAATATTCAGGAATATTTTCAAATTCCTATATGCCAGTTTACCCCAAATTCCATTAGGTCGGTGGTTGGGATGGGGCTCGCCTATCATGGCCTTGTTGAGGAGTTTTCCTTCGAGGTCTTGATGCGTTTTTAGCGTCAAGGGCACAGGAGGTGTATACTATTTTTCACCTCGGCAGTCATTTAGGGTGACTGCTCCCTCGAAGGTGTCGCAATGGTAAAATAAGTTTTTCTTTTTGAGGGCGGATGGGCATCCGAGCTACGAGTGGGGGTTGGGTAAAATGAAGGATGTGAAGGTGAAGCCCCTGGGTTACGTAGAGGATCAGCTCAACATACTCGGTGAAATTTCCGTCAATTTCACCGAGGACGATCTGAATGACGCCGGACTGAGCATATATAGGTCGAAGCCTTCAGGATCGGGGTTGGATCTGGGTGAGGGCACCCTCTTATTCCTTATTGCTTATATGTTTGATGTCGTCGTGTTAAAAAAAATTTCTTGTTATGCAGTGAAACTCGATCCACGTAAGGCCCAGGCAGTGGCCTCGTCACCCCCTGCACATTCATCGAGCCAGGCGCCTCCGAAGAAGAAGGCGAGACGGACCGTGCCTGCTTAGGCGCCCGTGGTGGTGGACGACCTGAACCAGCTGGTGGCGACAACTCAGCCGAGGTTGAGTCCGACCTCGGAGGGGTGCCGTGCCGGATCATGTACGAGTGCCACTTCCAGCCTCCCGTATCCTTCCCTAAGGTATGGGTTTCTTCCATATTCATCTGTATCTCCTTTGTGATGTGTTCTTGATTGTTTGTGTTTCGAGTGACTTCGGTGATGCGGGAGCTGCAGCACATTGTCGGGTACATTGCCGAGGGCGTCTCTCGGTATGAGACGTCGGAGAGGGAGCGGGCTGCTGCGGAGGCCGCGCTTGCTGATGCGAGGGCGGATGTTGATGCTACGGTGGCGGCTGCGAGGGCGGATGCTGATGCCGCGAGGGCTGCTGCGGATGCCGCCCTGAAGAAGAAGGCCTGGGCATTGAAGGTTGCTCGGGCCGAGCTTGATGAGGCGCGAGAGGAGGCGGCGGAGGTGAAGAAGAAGCTAGCCGAGAGAGGCGCGCCGGGCGGGTCGAGGCGATCTTGAGGGCCTTCACCAAAACTCATCGAATCGGAGAGCTTCTCCTTTATTTCGACACGCCGCGTGCTCGGGGCGCTGGTAGTGTCGCACCACCGGAGGATTTGGCGGCTGCCATGCCCGACTTGACAAGGTCGAGCATGGGTGGGTCGAGGTCGCCTCTCGGACGATGGAGAAGGACTATGCGGGTGATCGCCAAGGGCTCCTTCCCGTCTTGGAGGCTTTAGCGGCCTCCACCTCCTCCCGACTACCGTGAGGCCGTGACCCAATGTAAGGAGGGCGAAGACCACGAGCTTCAGGAACTCCTCGCCGAGGTGCGGGCCGAAGTTGAGGAGGCGGGGTCGAGCTCAGAACCCCTTTCTGAAGGTCGGCAGCAGCAGGAGGAGCTCTGCGAGGCCGGCATCCGGCAGAGAGGCGAGGTCGTGAGCCACTGTAATAGGTTTAATTGCTGGGGTCACTAGGATCCCGAGCCTTGTAAATTTCCACTTTTGTGAATGATAAATACACTTTTTGAAATGAATGTGTTTTCCTTGTTTTTAGCACTCTTCTTCGCAATATATTGGGCTCGATCATGAGTTATTGACCAAGCTGAAAGAAGTGTGAAGTGCCTTAGCTGAGAAGGACGAGGAGGTGGTATTCTGGAGGAGCCGATCTGCCGAGCTGACCCAGACTTTGCACAGCATGGATAGCCAAGTTGCTGGGGTCGGTAGCTCGACATCGTCGGCCGGGCTGAACAAGCAACTGCAGGGGGCCAAACGCGAGATGGCCCGTCTTTTGGCAGAGAACGAAGCCTTGAAGCTAAGGATCATCCATCTGGAAGTTCAGTAGGCGGATATCTCTGCCGACGTCATTCAAGGGCATTTGATGCAGTGCGAGGAACAGCTTGAGTTGGCGCAAGAGAAGCTGGCTCGGATCTCGGAAGAACATGCCGAATATGAAATGGTAATCCACCGGTCTGGTGGTGTCACCATATCCGAGGCCGATGACCGAGTTCAGAGTTTGCTTGCTGAGGGCATGGTGCTAAGGGACGAGGAGGGGCCTGAGAGCAAGAATTTCAAAGATTGCCTCGACTCGGGTCAAATACCTCCAGATTCTGAGCTCGTCCATGAGCGACGATGCCCCAGCCTGGGGTCGAACTCCACCGACCCTGCCGACGTGAGAGTTGAAGAAGTCGGGCCGGGCGGCGGTTATAAGGACCACGCCGAGGTACTTCGGCTGATGGGTTATGATGGGACGTCATCTCAGCCGCCCCTCCCGTCGGGAGCTGGACGGAGGGGCCCCAGTCGACAAAGAAGGACTTAGGGTCGGGCGGGATCGTAACCTAGCCGGCAGCTAGATCGAGGGGCAGTTCGACCTCGGTTCCGGAGTGCCCTCTTGGTCGGGGCCCCTCTCGCTACCTCAAAGTGCGACCGGAGTAGGCCGTGGTGGCGCCGACCATCGACGGCGGGTGCAAGGCACCGAGTTCATCCGGTGTTCATCGCCGACCAGGGATTTTGTCTCGAACTGGTGTAGCTTCAACGAGACTTGGCGGTGGAGCTCGGGCTTGAGTGATCTGTATATAGCTTAGACTTGGTTTATAGTCATGAATGTATTTAGGCTTTGTATCAAGTGTATATTTTCCCTAGAGGTACAAATATAGCTTAGCACTTGGTTTTAGCCGAAATGTATTGATGATCTGCTTACCAAGTGTATATCTTCCCAAATAAAGGGGTATAAATTGACGAGATCCGATCTGGACGTTGTTTGCATGTAGATGTTCAATTTAATGAGTTATATGTATGCTTTGCATGTAGATGTTCAAATTAATGAGTAATCTGTATGCCTTGCACGTAGACGTTCAAGTTAATGAGTTGTCTGATGTGCCATCTTCGCAAGGGCGTCCCCTTTTGAAGGTTAATTGTGTTTTATCCGAATGGATGTTCACATAAATATAAGATGAGACGAAGTGAAATACTCATTAGAAAACAAATGTTTTATTGATAGTTAAATAACATCGCACTTCGGAAAAGCGAAAAGAAGGCTAACATGACGCCGATCTTAAATCAAAGCTATGTAAAATACCTCCTCAAATGAGTGATATGCCAGGTTCGGGGAATAAGTGCACCGGATAGGTGAGCTAGCTTATAGGCCCCTTTGTCGAGGTTCTCGTGAACGCGGTATGAGCCTTCCCATGTCGGATCTAACTTGTTAAGACGCTCGGCTTTACTGGCCTCATTGTTTCGCAGGACGAGGTCGCCTACTTGGAGTGTGGAGGCTTTTACTCTCTTGTTGTAGTACCTTGCGACCTGGCACTTGTACTTGGCTTCATTGATGAAGGCGAGCTCACGTTTTTCCTCTAGAGCATCAAGGTTGACCCGTAGGTTCTCCTCGTTGTCGTGCTGGTCGAAGTGAAGAGTACGTGGGCTCGGCGCGCCGATCTCAGCTGGTATGACAGCCTCGGTACCGTAGACTAGGCTGAAGGGTGTTTCTCCGTGTGAAGTCCAAGGTGTCGCTTGCATGCGACCGGAGGACACGAGGGAGATTTTCGACCCAATCACCTTTAGCTCGATCAGCCTGTTTTCAATCCTTGTACAATCGTGCGGTTTGTCACTTGATCCGACTGTTACACCGTGGGTGTGCAACCGAGGTGAGCGCTTGTTTGATCTCGAGCTCTTCACACCATTCTTTGAAGTTTACGCCGACGAACCGGGTGCCGTTGTCCGAGATCAAGACATGTGGTATGCGGCGGCAAACTATGTTTTCCACACGAATGTCTCAATCCTTCGCTCGTGAGGCTTGAAAGAGGCTCGCTCGACCCATTTGTGAAGTAGTCTATGGCTACGACCAAGTATCGAGCGACCGGTGCTAGGTCGAAGGGACCAACGATGTCGATTCCCCATTGCATGAAGGCGAGGACTCAAGGCCATCGAGGTCGGTCTGTGGTAGCTTCTTGGCGTGGCGTGAAGTGACCGTAGGGAAAAACTATGTTTAGCCCTCACACGAGGATCTATCTTGAATGTTTAATTCATCATACATTGATTATATACCTAGCATGCACCTATATAATTAATTGCAACACGTTGGGGTATTCTCGTGTTTACCTTTGAATCTGTCGAGGCGGAATGGATCGAGACCGATGCTTTGACCTTTTCGATCTGTATCCGGTTGCCCAATCTCCAACGTCGAGTGAGGACGATCTATGGAGAATGCTTCGGAAAATCACCCTCAAGCTCTCAAGAATTTTCAAAAATCTCTCAAAGGATGAACCTTCAAATTCTCGAAAATAATGATGATGATTATTAATCATTGACCTAGATTTAATCTCTTACCTCATATTTATAATGCATTACCATAATCCTATATGAAAATTACCATAATCCCATATGAAAATTACCATAATCCTATATGGAAATTACCATAATCCTTTATGGAAATTACCATAATCCCATATGGAAATTACCATAAACCTTTATGGAAAAGATTATTACCATAATCTTATATGGAAAGGATCTATGTATATCCCATAAATATAATAATATCCTTATAGGATAAAGACAATCAAATTCTTGCCTTGTAGAGCATAGGGGCGCCGATTTTGCCTAGCTTACGGGCTGGATGGGCCAAATTGATCAAATGCAAAGAATAAAGATGGGCCTCAAATAAATTAATTATCTTATGTTCACCTGAACATAAATTAATTTATAAACATTTATTCATGCCACTAGAGAATAAATGCCGACTTACCCATTTATTATCGAAGTTGAGTCGGCTTGCACTTAGATATTACGAATCCGTATTTAAGATATCGAACGCCCATTAATTATTTATAGCTTCGACGACTTAAAATAATTAATATCTTTAATTCCTTAAGTAGTACCACTCAACCTTATTATTGTACTTGAGCTAACTCAACCGCAGGTTTAGTACAATAAACCTTTGAGCTCTTATGGGACGTCATCATAAACGGATCGGTGACTCGACTGAGATAACTAGCACGACATACAAGCACCGCCACCACCCAAGATCGCGGAGAATATTGGGTTAGAACATATAACCTCCCATAACAAGTCAAAGTGATGGTCAAGAACTCATACTCATCTAATACCTTATCGAGGTTTAGATCATCGTAGTCACCGAGATCTCGGTTCTTCACGACGGTCGACATAGAAGAACTCATCTCATTTGTGATCCTTCAATACGCCGAGACGCATCAAAGATAGACAAGCAACCAAGTCAAGTCACTTCTTATCTATACTAGTTTCATACCCACAACTCGTCCTCAAGTTGTCTCACCGTGAAACTTTTATATCTCATTAAGCTCTGACCAATCATACGTACTTCGTGATCTTCTACACACCGTATGATCTAACTTATATATGAGATAAGGGGACACATATATATGCAATCAAGTATTCATTTCAGATAGGAGATTGTAATAGTGGTAACAGGAAACATTGTATACAAGCTTAACCAAAACTGCTTTCAGTATACAAATCCAACAATCTCCCACTTATACTAAAGAAAATTTTTAGTATACAATGTGTCTCTCTACTTGCTATTACAAACAAAACCATCACTTTGCTTCTCCCACTTATACAAAAATTTCCTTTCTAAGTGGGTGCCATCTAGCTAATTCAAGTCCTCTAACATCCCCGACGAGACTTATTGCGGCAGTTTAGCGGGTGTCATCTAGCGCAATTCAAGTCCTCTAACGTGCCCAACGTACTTATAGCGGCAGGCTTTCGTGAATGGATCCGCTAGGTTATCCGTCAGATCAATCTTTGCAATCAAGACGCCACCTAAATCTAACGATTTCTCGTATGACATGGTACTTTCTCTCTATGTGTTTGGTCGCTTAGGGTCCGTGGTTCCTTCGAGTTTGCATCGCACCGAGTTATCACAAAGAACTATGATACTCTTGGGCAAACCAGTACCACACCTAGATCCACGAGGTAATTTCAACCATATGACCTCCTTAGAAGCCTCCAAGCCGCTACATATTCGGCTTCCATGGTAGAGTCCGTAATGCATCGCCGCTTTGCACTCCGCCAGATACGGCCCACCTCCCAAGGTAAACACATGGCCCGAGGTAGACTTTTCTCATCACGGTCACTTGAAATTCAGTCCAGATAACCCAAAGGCATTAGACTATCTCGCACGGTAAACCAGCTTATAATCTCGAAGTCCTTTTCGTGTACTTGAGTATATGCTTTACTGGCGATTCAATGAGCTTATCCAGGTTAGATTGATATCAGCTACTATGCCCACCGATAGCGTATATCGCCTCGTGCATAAGATTGCGTGCATATGAGACTTCCCACGGCCAAGCGTAAGGAACTTGTCTCATTTTCTATCTCCTGGCAAACATAAGCGATCATTGCCTAGATAAAAGGAACGCCATGTCCGAAGGTAGCAATCCTTTCTTAGCGGTCCACATACTAAATGAGTAATTACAAGATCAATGTAAGACGCCCGAGATAAACTCAATATTTTCTTCTTGCGATCTCGGTAAACCTTGATCCCAAGAATGTACAACGATCTCCTTAGTCTTTCATTTGAAACCGATCGGATAGCCAACTCTTTACGTCGATAATGACTTCACGTTGTTGCCAACTAGAAGAATGTCATCTACATAAAGTGCAAGAAATACCACATCACCGTTGACATCTAACCGATACACACACTCGCTAGGCAATCGGGTAAATCCATAGACTTTACCACCTCACAAAGCGTAAGTTCCATGATCGAGAGGCGCTTAAGTCCATAAATGGGCTTCTAAGCTTCCATACTAGATGCTCTTCACCCTTTACCACATAACCTTCGGTTCTTTGCATATAGATGTCTCTACCTTTCTCAAGGTAACCGCTTAGAAAAGCGATTTTAACATCCATTTGTCAAACCTCTAGATTCAAGTGGCGCATGGCCGTAAGAATTACGACGACTTGAGCATTGCTACAGCGAAAAGGTCTCATCGAAATCGATGCCCTCAACTGAGTGTACCTTCGCCACAAGCCCGCTTTAAAAGTCGAAACCTCTCGGATCTAATCTCTTCCTTTTGATATCCACTTATCGCCTACGGCTTCCTCGCCATCCGTAGAGGTGTCTTTCATATCATCCATAGCCGCATGGACTCATTTCTAAGTCCATAGCGGTGTGCCATGTTCTGCATCAATGTCTCAGATCGCCTCCTTGATGTCCATGGGTCGATTATCGCACGTCGCTTCACGACTAAACCAAGATTCTCCCACGAACATAAATCGCTCGGGTCGACGAACAACCTCCCACTACGACGAGGTTCTACAGCACTATGGCAACGGGTGCAGAAACTTGTGGTTCTCTATCTTGCACAACTTCTTTGGTAGGTACCACTCAGACGGTCGGTATCTCCAAATGGAACTCGACCCACTTCAATTTCTTGAAGTATCCGTGTCGATCCTCCCACTAGACTCGACATCTCGTACCTTCGCCTAATCGGCATGAATCGATCATCTTCAATTTTGAAGAATGATTTCAACTTTGACTTATGATTCTTCATATAATCCTCTTCTAGAATCGGACATTAGTGTTAATAACGACCTTCCGATCCTTAGACTATAGAATAAACCACCTTCGTTCCTCTAGATATCCAATAAACGACTTACGTGCGGATCTAGCCTCCAACTTGTCGCCTTCTTGTTCAAAGACGCAGCCGGATCGCCCATATCCTTATGCGGTTTAAACCGGGCTTCATACCAAACCACAACTCGAAAGCGGTCTTTTCGATCGACTTGACGGTACTAGATTTAGCAAGTATGCCGCTTCTAAAGCATACCCCGTAACGAAATAGGCAATGTTGCATAACTCATCATTGATCTAACCATTTCCAAAGAGTTCTATTTCTTCGCCTCGACACACCATTTTGTCAGTGGTGTGCGGTGAAGGCGCCGGGAGGTAATCCCATACTTCACCAGATAGTCCATGAACTCGTTATCGAGGTATTCGCCACCGCGATCGCACCGCAAAGTTGACTTGATATTCTTACCAAGCTTCGCCTCCACTTCCGCCTTAAACTCTTCAATTTCTCAAAACATTCGCACTTGCGGTGAGGTATATGTATCCGCACCTCGAGTAATCGCCAATGAAAGTGACAAAATACCGCATTCTCCACGAGCTTGTGTGGACATCGGTCCACAGTCGAAATGGACTAACTCTAACATTTCTTTGGCTCTGAACCCTTCGCTTTGAAGGTCCGTCGACATCTTACCTTCTATACAGATTCGCAGACCGAAACGGAGAATCGTGAGATTACCCAACGCCCATTCTTAACCGCCTTGATCCTATTTAGATTGATGTGACCTAATCTAAGATGCCGATAAACGTGGTGTCATCTTGCTAAGAAAACTCTTCTAGGTTTTGAAGAAGACGCTGACATAGTTATAGGTATTATGTTTTGCGAAATAGATAAAGCTTAATTATATAAAGTGCCAACACGTATAACTTCGTCATTTCTTATGATAGAAACACCACTATCAAAAATAATGTAATATCCATGAGTAAATAGTTTCAAACAGAACAAGGTTCCACGAAAAATCCGACACATATAAAACGCCTTTTAAAACTAAAACTGCTCTCTCAAAACATAAAGTAACATCTCCGATCGCAACGGCCTCGACTTTCGCCAAGGCCTCATGGAGATCGTTATCTCGCCATTATTCAGCCCCCGCAGAACCCTCGCAGCGTGTAACAAACATGATCGGTCAGACCGTGTCTACTACCCAAGAACGGGTAAACAAGTTGCTAAACATGTTTACACATTAAAGCAAACGGCGTACCTTGAGCCTCGAGCATAGGGCACTTAGCCTCCAACGCCCGCCCACTGCACTCAAGCACTTGCACTTCCTTCGACTTCTTCAAGCCTCCGGTGGCAGCCATGTTCTTGCTCATATTACTCCCACTATTTCCCTCGCCTCACCACCTTTGGTGCCCTTTCTTTTCCATTTTGCAACGGAAAATTTGGGCCCTTAGATGTGCTAGTAAGAGCATGTGCTCCTTTCGCCCATAACTCCTTCCACAAACATTTAGATCATTGAGCAACCGACTGTGAATACTCGCCTTGCTCATGACGATGTCTTAAAGGTTTGTCAACGTACTTTAAACATACATAGCATGCTCCTGCATAATTTTAAACATCCACCATATGCAATGAACGATAAAAATAAAATAAAACGCTCATCGTGACCCACCTGTGGAATCGACTTTCCCGCCTAATCTATTACATAGAATTGCACAAGATGCACCTTTATAATCTTCACGGACCTCGCGTACGGGCACGGACCGATTTGAACGGGATTCGCGTGCGGGCACGGATCGGACTCTTCAAAACAGGATTCGGCCGAAAAATGGATCCGCGTGCTCGCCCCGCCGCGCCGGCGCCCCGCAGCGCCGTGCGCCTTGCGTTGCCGCCGCCCGCCGCCGCGCGACCCGCTTTTCTCGCCGCCTCGATCCGGCCGCTGCCTCGCTTTACTTTTTACGATAAGATTTACGTAAAATAAATCTAATCTAACCACGGATTTCTCGTGGTGAAAACAAAATCCGACAAAATAAAACGAGCCACGATGAACGATGCATTCAACAATTAATATATTGCGCACGTAATAATCAAACGTGAATTAATCCAACAGAGCCAAGACACCGATCCTAGGCTCGATACCAATTGTAGGAAAAACTATGTTTAGCCCTCTCTCGAGGATCTATCTTGGACGTTTAATTCACCATACATTGATTATATACCAGCATGCACCTATATAATTAATTGCAACACGCCAGTTTTCTCGTGTTTACCTCAACTGCCGAGGCGTAACGGATCGAGACTCGTGCTTTCACCTTCGGATCAGTATCCCGCCGCCCAATCTCCAACGCCGAGTGAGGACGATCTATGGAGAATGCTTTGAAAAATCACCCTCAAGCTCTCAAGAATTTTGAAAATCTCTCAAAGGACGAACCTCAAATTCTCGAAAATAATGATGATGATTATTAATCATCACCTAGATTTAATCTCTTACCTCATATTTATAATGCTACCATAATCCCATATGAAAATTACTATAATCTCATATGGAAATTACCATAATCCTTTATGTAAATTACCATAATCCCATATGGAAATTACCATAAACCTTATGGAAAGGATTATTACCATAATCTTATATGGAAAGGATCTATAAATATCCCATAAATATAATAATATCCTTATAGATAAAGAGAATCAAATCCTTGCCTTGTAGCGAGCTCGGCACCGAGATCTTGGATGAGGTTGGCCACTCAAGTACTTCTTATCTATACCTCGACAACTCGCATCTTCTTTGAGAGAGCTCGTGATCCGATGTGGCTTCCACAAGATCCACTTTTTGACGAGCTCGGAGAATCTTGATGTGAATCTCGTTTATCGTAGTCCGCCTCTTACGCCCAAGGCATCTCGGGAGTGGTTGAAGGTAGGATTTCTGTGAGAGTGCCTTCATGCATGAGGTACTTTTGGGACTTGACCATCATCTTCTTGGCCTCGATCCGATCTTGGGGTAGTACACTTTCTTCCAGATATGCCTTTATGGGAGACATCCAGTTCGGTTCTATCTCAGTGATGATGTCGATGTGGGGTTTCGCAATGCTTCTGGAATGAACTTCCTCCACTGGTGGATTTGTTGATGACGAAGCCAATTTACTGAGGATGTCAGCTCGGTTGTTCTCCCCTAGTGGGATACGATGAATTGTGGAATACCTGAATGAGGTCAGCATCTCCTTAGCTTTCTCAAGTTATTGCTTCATTCGATCTTCTTTGGCCTCGTATTTTTCTAAGACCTGGTTTACCACAACCTGGGAATCTCCGAAGATTTGGATCTTTTCCATTTTCAATTCTCTCATGAGACGAGTCCCGAGATCGATGCTTCATACTCCACCTCGTTATTTGTGGTCGGAAAGGTAAACCGAGGAGGCATAGGTCACTTCTTGTTTTTCCGGGCCGAGGAGCAAGATGCCCGCTCCGCTACATGTTTTGCACAAAGCTCCATCCACGTACATCTACCAACAGCCCTCAGGTAGGTCGAGGATAGGTTCCTCCGTTGTGAGAGTGGGGGTCGGAGTGACATCTCTGGCGGGGTTGACCTCGGTAAATTTGACCTCTGCCAGAAATCGCCTAGAGCTTGCCCTTTATGGCGGTGCGGGGAGTATAAGATGTCATGCTCACCGAGCTCCAATGCCCACTTGGCTATACGCCCTGATGATTCTGGTTTTGACAAGACTTGTCTCAGGGGTAAGTCAGTCAGTACATGGATTGAATGGGCTTGGAAATAAGGTCGGAGGCGTCGTTTGGCGTTCACCATGCAACGCTAGTTTTTCAAGTGGTGTACCTAGTCTCCTGTCCTTTGAGAGCTCGGTGATTAAGTAGATAGGAGTTGTCGTCCGATCTCATCTCGCACCAAGATCTTGACCGATTACCTCGTCCGAGGCAGCGGATATAAAGAAAGGAGCTCGCTTCTTTCGGGACGAGACGATGTGGGCGGTCGGCGGGTACTCTTTCACCGGGGCGAAAGCGACATGGTATTCTTCCTTCCAAGCCAAGTCCGGGCTCTTCTCAAGATCTTAAAGAAAAAGTTGCTTCTCGCAGCCGGGATAGGAGTTCTTCTCGGCGGCCGGATAGAATCTGCCAAGCATCCGGTGAGTTTGTGGATCTTACGGATTGTCTTCGGTACTTGCATGTCAAGTATCTTCTTCACCTTGGTGGAATTGGCCTTCAAGCCTTCTTGGGAAACCCAACACCCCAAGAATTTTCCCGTCTTCACCATGAATGTGCACTTTTGTGGGTTGAGCTTGAGGTTGGCCGACCTGAGGAGTTGGAGGATAGTTTTGAGGTCGTCGGCGTAACTTTCTGTTTTTTGGCTTTTGACCACGATGTCGTCGACGTAGACCTCGACGATCTTCTCAATATGATCTTTGAATATTGCGTCCACCATCCTTTGGTAGGTAGCTCCGGCGTTTTTCAGGCCGAAAGGCATTTTTCGGTACGCGAAGACACCGAAGTCAATGATGAACGCCGTTTTGGAGCATCCTCCTTACTCATCAAGACTTGGTGGTACCCTATGCATGCATCCGAAACTAAAAATCTCGTGGCCCACCAGTGCCTCCACCTTCTTGTCAATATCAGGGAGGGGGTAACAATCCTTCGGGCAGTGTTTGTTGAGGTCGGTATAGTCGACACACATGCGTCACCCTCTCCCGACTTTCGGACCACGACTGGATTAGCCATCCAGGTCGGGTACTTGACCTCGAACATGATTTTGGCCTATTGGAGTTGAGTTACCTCATCTCTTATGACCTGGCTGAGCTTTGCCGCAAACCCTCTTTTCTTCTGCCGAACTGGTTTGGTTGCCGGGTCGATGTTGAGCCGGTGAGTGATGAGCCTGGGTGACACTCTAGTCATGTCGAGTGGGGACCATGTGAAAACGTCCATGTATTCCCTCAGAAGCTGCACGACGAGCTGTCGAATATCAGTTGGACCCTGGGTGCCGACCTTGACGACCTTGGAAGGGTCGTCATCGTATAATGGAGGTCGTCGCTTAGATCGTCCGGGTGGCGACTCGAGGTTTCTGAGTTGCTTGGCTCGAGGTAAGACCACATCACAGGTTGAGACTCGTAGGCATTCTTTAGTGTCGTTTGATCACCCTGGATGCTTAGCACTCCCACCGGGGTGGGTATCTTGATGGTGAGGTGGTAGACCGAGACGGCCTTGGTGGCGTAGAACCAGCCTCCCGTAATGATGATGTATGGAGAGGGAGCTCGGACCAAGAAGAACTGGATGGCCTTGGTGACCGACTTGGGAGCACGTCCCACCGTGACGACCGGAAGGGTGATAACGCCTTCTGGTTGGACTGTCTCCTGAGTGAAGCTCCGGAATTTGGACGGTGCGGGATGTATTTCGATCCTCCGACCTCGAGTTTGTCGAGCGGCTACGGAAGATGATGCTGACAGAGACTCCGATGTCGATGTAGACTCGTGGGCGTTCTTGTTGCCCACCACGGCTTGTATAGTAATAGCGTTTTGGTGGGGCATGATCTTGGGCACTGGTCGTCATTGGAGAACACGACGTTCACCGTCCCGAGTCGTTTATTTTTGGCTCCTCGGGGTCGGTCTCGAGCTTGAGTTTTCAACGACGACCTCGCCGCACCTATGGGCGTCCGGTGATGGCGTAGACTTGCTCCATGGCGTTGGGACCATCGTCCTCGCCATCTTCGAGGCGGGTCGTCGTCGAGGTCGGCCCGCAGCTTGTTGCCACCTCCATTCTTTCCTCTCGAGCTTCTTATTCCCGGCCCGGATCGGCCGAGGTACTTCTTAAGCGCCTCCTTCGACGAGCTCATCGATCCGCGAGCTCAAGTTTCTACATCTTGGTATTGTGACCATACCCTTGGTGGTAGTCACAATACTTCTACGTCGATCCCTTCTTGGATCCTCCTTTCATGGGATGGGGCTTCGAGAAGAGCTCAGCATGGAGCTCAAATATTTCCGCCCTCGATTTGAGCAGATGAGGCGCGTTGCCACCAGGGTTTGGCCGAGGTCCCAGCCTGGATTCCATCGGGCCTTTCTTGATCCTATCGAAGGCACTTCGGCGATCAATGCCTCTTCTTCGGTCGTCTGGCTTCTTCCTCTAAACCTTCTGCTCGTCCCAGGTCTATCTCTTCTTGCGATCTGACTCGTCCCCTTTGACGTAGTTGTCGACCAGAGTCCAGAGACGACTCGTCGTCTTCGGCTTTTCTCTGGTGATCTCTTTGTTCAGGGCGCCAGGTCGAATCCCGTTCTTGAACGCGTTGATGATGTAAAGATCGTTACTCTCATCAATTTTGAGGGACTCCTTGATGAACCGCGAGGCGAATTTGACATCGTCTCGTCCCGTCCTGGCGGATGGTGGCGGTCGGACGACGGTTGCCGAGGTGGCATCTTCGGTAGAGCGCCATTTAAACCGATCCATGAGATCCTCAAGCGGTGTATGATGTTCGGCGGAGCGAGGTAAACCAACGTCGGGCGTTGGAGACCAACACCTCGGGGAAGATTTTGCACATATAAAAATCTTCCATTCCTTGATTCGCCATGTTGGTGGTGTAGGCGAAAAAGAAGTCGGAGGGGTCTCCGAGGCCATCGTAAGCAGCGATGTTGGGTGCCCTGTATCGTTGGGGCAAAGGCGTATCCAGGATTTCCCTGGAGAAATGAGAGATGATTCTCCCGTACCGGTCGAACCCCGGAAGCTCGTTGCCATCTCTCTCCGGAGGGGTGGGAGACCGATAGCGACGCCTATCGTCTCTTTGTGGGGGAGTTCGGCTTCGCCTCTCCTCTCTTCTTTCCCGTCCAGCCGCGTGGACGTTATGCCGAGGTGGTGAGCGACTCCGCGGGTGGTGCGGGGGCGAATGGTTGCGATTGTTCGACCGAGGTGATTGACTTCGGACGACGTGCCGATGTGCGTGTTCTCAGATATCGTGCCGAGGTGAGCGTTGATTATTACGGAGGGGCGAATGACCTCGGGCGCCCGTGACTACCAGTCCGGACGTTCTTGAGGTGCCCGCTCCGTTTGTCCTCTGGTTGAGGAAATTCTGGAACTGGCCGAGATTGGCGTTGAGGAATTCGGACCCGGCTCGGCCTAGGACCTCATGGGATCGGTGATCATGAGGGTATATAGGAATATTTTCTATGAAACCCTCAGGTGTGTTGTTGCTGGCGGCCTCCGCGATCCCTTCCCACAAGGCGTGTGACCACCGATCGTCATCAACAGTTGTTGCCAAAGACCGCCGGTGCTAGCGTTTGCACGAGTTCTTGCCATTGAGTTGTAGAAAAAACGAAGCTTTTTGTTCGAATGTTCCCACAGACGACGCCAATGATAAATCTAGTATGCGATATTTATGAAAACTGTAAAGAACACAGAGGCTTTTATGTGGTTCGATCAAGAATAAGATCTACGTCAACGGAGGAGTGATTCATCAATACTTTCACTATGTAGGATTACAATGAATGTATTGAAAAGCTCTCTAGAATTCTAATAGTTGTCAACCCTTCTACCGTCGACCTAACCCCTATTTATACATGTTTGTGGATCTCTAAAGATGTACTGGATCCCTTGATTAGTGGGATCCGATCTCTTTTCATAACTTGATCCTTGAATATCGCCTTTCATATCGTGATCCTTGAATAGCGCCTTTGACTCGGTCTTGATCAGGGTTTAGATGCTGGGCTTTACGCTTAACCGCGTGGGGGTCATCCATTAGGTCGACTCACTGCTTGGGCTGCCAAGAAGGCTCGAGATGTTGGGCCATATCCCATCATTTGGATTTTAGAATTCAACAACGAACAAGATGAAACAAGTAAATCAAAAGAATTCATTATTCAGATTAACTGTGTTACTTCTCAGCATTTCTAAACACAGAACAATACGAGAAAAGGATACATCGAAAGGGTTGGAATGACATCAAGCAGAATTTCAGAAACGCAACAGAAATAGGGCAGCATTATCATTAAGAGCAAGAAAATTAGAAAGATCAACACAAATTTATGTATATAGTATCCACCTATTTCCATTAAGTTATCTTCAATAAGTTATCTTCAAAAAGGCAGCATAGTTCCAAAAAATACAACTTTTCTGATTTACGTAGCAGCTCTTCCCCAGTAGCAACTAGCAAGCAGAAGCTCAAAGTGGTGCTGGGTTAGTGACAGTATTGGAGATATCGCACTTCCCGGTAGCAAGCAGAAGCTCTGTTTTCCTTCTTTATTTTCTCCATGGAAGACCTCCTGTGAAGACTGCAAATATGTCACTACCTCAAAACCAGGCAAATTTTCTTAAAAGCCTGGCCATATCCTGATTAGAACCTAGCAAGCCCTTTAGCAAGGATAATGAGGGAATGATCTTGTTCACCATACTTGAATGTACCCCGAGTTTTGGAACACCTTGAGTCTTGATTTAAAATCCTCAATAGTGAACCCTAAAATCCGAGGATTATATATGACGATTTTCTCCAACTGAGTACTCGTTAAGCTATTCTCTTTAAGGAATGATAATATTGAATCAGCTCTTTCGGGGCTTCTAAATTGAGGGAAACGTGATGCAGCCAGTGAAGATGCCAATTCAGGATAAAATTGGTGTTTATGGAACAAAATATCGTAAATTTCAGGGCTAGGGGTTTGGAAAAAGTGGATTGAGTTGCAGAGAAATGAATTAGGGTTTGGAAACAAACAGGAGAGATTCTTGCGAGCAATTACAATCATGTTGATATAAATGGAATTTGCGTTTGGAAATGAAAAACGACTTGCCTAAAAATACCTCTGGATCGAGCGCCGTCGCCATGGCAGAGAGGAAAGAAGCTTCTGTTACTGTGATGCTTTTTGTACTGTGCTCGCTCTATTTCGATAAGGTCTAGGATTGAAATTAAAGGGAAAATATCACCTTATATCTTAACGTTTTGTGTTTTTTTATTTAATATTTTAATATAAGTATATTGTATTTTGGTTTCCAACGTATCAAAAAATTTCACTTAGTGTCATGTCGATCAATTTCCGACGTATAAAAGCTTACGTGATTGCCAAAATTCCACGCTAGACTCCAAGTCATTATAAAAATGAAATAAAAACATGAAAAAGCTCATCCAAAATGACATCGTTCTATTTCTTCCCTTATATTGACGTGGAAAAGAAATGGAACGACGTTGTTTTGGATGAGTATTTTCACGTTTTTATTTAATTTTTATATTGACGTAGAGTCTAGCATGGAATTCCGACAGCCATGTAAGCGTTTTGATCGACATGACATTAAGTGAATTTTTTTGAAACGTTAGGGATCAAAATAACAAAATGCTTACGTTGAGAAATTAAGTGAAAATCGCGAAATGTTAGAACATTAACTGATATTTACCCAAATAAAGATTACACATAAGCCTTAACCAGACATTACGTCAATATAATAGAATATAAATACTATGATAGCTTAGAACTTTACAATTTATTTAAAAGATGGTCATATATATATATATATATATGGGTTCCCGTAGTACCTGGTCCCCAGATAGTATGTAGTACTCAATCTAGACCACACATTTTGAACACGTGGGCGCACCAAAATTTGACACGTGGCAACCCATTTTCGCTCGGGCAAAATGGAACGCACCAATGGCCGGGTGCTCGTCCGACATTGGGTGGGAGTCCGCGAGCGTTGGGGTCTCCGCGGCACCGAGTTTGGGTTGATGCACAATAAAACATAGATAATGCATACGAATAACATGACAATGCATTTAAATGAACACAAAATCGCATCGCGCCTAACCGCAACGTGTGCGAGTAAATGGTACCGGGTAGGGATGTTGGGTGGGCTCCGACATTTGGTGCACGCCGTTGGGTAGACGCTGGGTTTGGAAGAGTCACAACAAAACACAAAAATGCGTATGAAATAACATAACACCGCATTCACTTGAACATAAAATGCATCGCGCCCAACCGACGCCAGGGGGAAGCAAAGGCCGGAGTGTGTTTTCACGAGAAAGAACGACGTTGGTGCGAGCTCTAATCACATGCATTATTCTCTTCAATCGCATGCATTTTTGTTCATTTCAATGCATTATCTGTTCAACTAAATGCATTGTTTGTTTTTCGCAATCACATAACAAATCAAATTACTAATCTACCCTTAATGAAGCGAAAATTAGCGAAATTAAACTTAAAAAGTCCGAAAAATCTAAACCATAGGATCTATTAGATGAGTGGATGAGATTGAGTACTACATACTATCCTGGGCTTGGGTATATATGATCTATCCTCTATATATATATATATATATATATATATATATATATATTACAATATACTACGTGATATATAATTTAGATCTCAACCTAGAATATCAATATTTATAGGACAAATATTCTATTCTAATACAAACTTTTAAATCATTTTTAAAATGCCTCGATTCGTACAAAATAAAATACCTTATTTGACTTATTACAAATCTAACATAGAACCAAAGTGAAAAATGAATCGAATGTATAGTGTTAGAAGATATGTAAAATGATAAATAGATAACCTACGATATTAAGATATCAAGAATTTGATCTATTACCTAATAAATTAGGTACTAAATTATGATTTTAAAATTCGTGTCATTTTTTAAAAATAATCCTAAAGGTCGGGTTAGAAAATTGTTTTTTTCCCATTGGAAAAATACACGATTTTAGCCTAATAAATTGATTTTATGACAATTTTAGCCTAATAAATCAATAATACCTTAATCAAGATAATGAATTGATTTTGTGATAATTTTTGCCCGTAAGTGATTTTTTTGCAAAAAAAAAGTATAGTCGTCAACGGGAAATGACATATAAAAAGCACAAACCAGAAACGTCGTTGGAATTGACTTACGGGCTACATATTATTTCTGGTGTCAATTGTGCTTTCGATGCCGAAAAATCACTTATAAACTAAAATTGTCACAAAATCAATTCATTTGCTTGATTAAGACATTGTTGATTTGTTAGGCTAAAATTGCCGCAAAGTCAATTTATTAGGCTAAAGTTGCGTATTTTCCCTTTCCGATTTTTATAGAACAATAGACTCATTGTCTTTTTTCTGGAAAGTCTTCTTATTAGAACGATTAACATATTAGAAAAACACAAAAAATTGTGTTAATCATATCAAAGGTCGAAATTCTAAGGATACGTATAGAAATATAAACTAAATATGTAATTTTGTTGTGTTTGGATGAAGATATGGGTGGACGGTTTATGCATCTATTGTGAGATGATCTCAACAAGATTACGTAGAACAAGTAAGTTGTGAGTTGAAAATATATTGATATGTATATTACACAAATATGTGTTCATTAGCCATTACACGATAATTATGGATTAGTGTTAATTGAAAATAATATATCATTTTAATCCAATAATATCAGTTTTTTTACTTACTAGTATATATGGTATGAATCGTACGATTGTTAACAACAATTATAGTATATAGATTAATTTGTAATTTGGCATACATCATGGTATGATTGCAAATATTCATACTTGAGGAAGATACAAATCGTTGTAGGCAGTCTTAACACCAGTGTTCCGTTTTTGTGATTGTGTTGGGCGCAATAGAGTGTAAAGGGAGCTTGCAGCGACGCCTCCGAGGAGGGGAGCGACAACATATACCCATTGATTCTTATAGACTCCAATGGCGATCGCGGGGCCCAGGCTTCTTGCAGGGTTCATGGAAGCCCCGGTTATCGACCTACATATTTAGACGACATAATATAAAATTGCATGGTGACCAGTGAGAAAACATGGGATGAACACGCTTACCCTCCCATGAGGGCGTCGAGCAGCAACGTGCCCCCGATTGCAACTCCACAGAGAGCGTTGTTCTGTTACTGTACAGAGTGAGTTGGGAGCTAAAACAAAACAAAAACATGCATTAAAGGAAGACGGAACGAAAATGATACCGCTCTATCATCTGAAGCAACTCCTAGAATGGTGAAGATGAGAATGAAAGTGAAGATGAATTCCCAGACAATGGCTTCCAGATCGGAGGTTGAAGTCGGAGAGTATTGAGTTAGCATAGGTAGAAAGTTTGTTTGGTGTCTGAATAGTACTCTTAGTGTAAGAGATGCCAGCGTCGCACCAAATAATTGAGATAACACATAGATAGGCACCTGCAAAGCGAATATGTTAGATAAACCCGACTTAAAAAGTATTGGTGGACATGAGATATTACACTGGTTCATCTTTATTCAATTATAATTTTATAAATATTTTTGAAGTATTTTATATTCACAATAAAGAATGTAATATTGAATACAAAAACCGGAAGTGACTAAGGCGCTAGCTAAGCCAATTGCTACATACATGTGAATGCTTACTTGGATGAGGGGCAATCTACGCGCCACCGCAAAGGCGGCGGTGACTGCGGGGTTGAAATGGGCGCCGGAGACGTGGCCGACGGCGTAGATCATGGCCATCAAAGCAAGAGCAGGAACCAGCGCCGCTCCCAACACAGTCAGCGAGTGTTCTCTGTCAACCAGGGCCGCTCCACAGCCCGCGAATACGAAAACATACGTGCCTACCACTTCTGCTATAATCTGCATAACACACACAAAATTAGTGGTCGGATCGATGCGACGAAGATAGATAGAGAGATACCTTTTGGAAGTGAGATGGGGCGAATATTTCATGGGGTTTTGGTGGTGGGGTATCTGCAGGTATAGTGTGTGTGGGGGAAATGTTGAAGATGGTTGAAGGCGAGTTGGCCATTGTTACAGCTTGCTGCACAATTTGAATCAAGACTTGGCTGTGCAGTGGATATTTATAAGCACTGGATTGCATTTGATAGGTTATTATGAGTCGAGAGACGTGGAGACGCTTCTAATGTTATATTTCATTTAATCGGATGCATATTTTGTGTATAGTATTGATCGACCGACTTGCAAGACTAAACTAATTAGTTTAACTAAGATTTTTACGTGAGACCATCTTTTCGTAAAACGAATCAAAATTCGAATAAAAATTTATATAAAATGGTATATTTGTAATTATAAATGCTAAAAAAGTTTTCAATATATTATTAAATTTTAAATATGAATATACATCCCGGCCGGTCTCACTTAATTTTTTGGATAATCCAAATGGTCGAGATGTATCTAACGATAATCCGCTACTATACATGAAATTATCTCTAAGAAGAAAATAATAATCATAATATAAGTCCCTATTCTAATTGATTTCAAAATACTTATAATTGTATAAATTAATGTGACATCTTATCGATCATTATTGGGCAATGCAACAATCACGTCACATATATATCATATCATCATTATACATATAATATATCTTTTTTTAGATGTATGGACACTAATCTCTTTACATGATTTGAAACCCCAACTTATTGATTGGAGGGAAAACTTTTTATCAATATGTTTCATCATCTATTATAATTAAATATAATACATATATATAGTAAAATGGAATGTCGTATAAAAAGCTTACTATAAATTAGATTTTCTACGGTTTCGCTCACCCACATTTACAACTGTGTGTGAGAGAGAGAAAAATAGAGTATTTAAACTGTGATACATTAACAAAGGTCGCATCCTTTTGTTCATGGTGGTGTGTGGTTTATACTCAGTGTGTATGTGTTTGTGTAGTTTTGTAATTTCACATTTAAAAATAATAATATTTACGTTTTATTAAAAATGTTTCATTTTTCTTTTTGTGTCATCCCACTAAAAGTAGTTTGTTCTAAAAAATAATCATTTCACACAAAAGTATATCGATTTTCGTGGACAAACCACTTTACACACAAAACACAACTTCTTTAATCTACGTGTCCAAAAGTAAAATGTCACTTTTAGCAGGACGTATGGAGTAACAGTTAACTATTACAAAATGAAATTAAAACACAAGAAATTAAATTTAAGAAAAATAAAATCTATTCCTTTTCTAAGTTGGCATCCAGACATAACACAAAAACGGGATAGAGAGTCTTTTTGGGATGACCCAGTGGTAAATTGGGTTGTTGTGGTTACAAGGTCATATGTTTGAATCTCACTATGGGTCTGAACCTGTCACATCTAATTTTTCAAGTGTGATTTACTCATCATATGTGATATGTAAACTATTACACAGGAATGTGAGGTTTATCCAATGTAACCGAAGTAAGCGACTGCAGATTTCACATGAATTAAAAAAAGGTGGGGTGGGGGGATGGAGAATCTAAGTAAATAGCTTAAACTTCAATTGGTCCACGGTATCAAAGAATTAACTAGAGCCGATTATGTAGATTACTTCAAATTTGGATAATCCATATATATGGGACGTTACGGCTTTGTTTCTTATATACAAAATTTTATTAGAGAATCATAAAATGGCATCAAAGATATACTAAGACGCATTTTAATTTTTGTATTGTCCTCTCTACACTCAACATATAGACTATTCTTAAAAGAACACTCAACATATCGACAAAAAAATTCTAGTAAGTCTTAGTTCCAACATTTGGCCGGCACACGACTTAACAAGTACTACTTGGAATTATTTTGCTTCATGTTTACCATTTCTTAAATGAAGGTGAAATTAAATATATAAATTACCTTTCATAGAATGAGCCGAGCATAAGAATAAGAGGGTGTTTGGCTAAGCTTATTTTAAAGAGCTTATAAGACATAATGTTTCAAGAGCTTATAAGTTGTCAAAGTGTTTGGATAATTTAGCTTATAAGCTAGAGAAATAATCGTGAGTTAGAGAGAAAATCATAGTTAGAGCGAAAATTGACGAGAGGTGAAGTCGATAGTATATATGTAGATTATAATGAATCATAGTAAGGTTATTTTGGTAAATTCACATTACTTGCAAGCTTATGAAAAATAAATTGGGGTTGAGCTACTTATTTTAAGGGAGCTTATAAGTCGTTGAGTTTATTTTAACAAATTATAAAACATTTAAGAACTTTATTTTGTCAAACACCTCGCATGAGCTTATAAGCTCTAAACAACTTATAAAACTTTTTGAAGAGCATTATGTTTAGCCAAACACCCTCTAAGAATAATATTAACAACTAAAGTACGACCCATATTAATTTAAAGTATATTTTGAATAAGCTTCATTCATGAAGATAATTTTTCTGTACTATTAGATAAATATAGTGCGACGAACTCAATTTCAAGGATGTTGGTGCGATGAATTCATTACGTATAGTACCTCATTAGGTTTCTAACTTTTTAAGTATAAAAAAACTGACAGTAAACCGATCAATACCTGTACCCGTTGGATAATTAACTTAAAATTTTAATAATCATCTATTATATTTACTAACTTATGGGGTTATTATATTGGTTTTATGCCTTCAAATTTTATCATTCTCACTTAAAAGGTGTGAAGGAGATCACTTTATGATTTGTATTTTGGTAGGTTGTATGTTATGAATCTATATTTAACATATTATTTTTTTATCATGTAATAAATTAAAGTGTAATTTTTTTTGTGGTTAACCGTTGGATAGTTAAGTAACCACTGGATGATTGGTTAACCACTATACTATTTTTTGTTTTAATTTTTTATAATTAACAGAACCGATTAAAAATTGTATGCTCAATTTTCTTATACGGTAAATGGTCAGTTAACAAAATTGTACTCACTTCTAGTCTTGATTACTCTTTTCATTTACCTCGAACTTCAGATGCGACTGGAAAAATAATAGTCCTTAGTTATATGCAATTTTAAAATGGAAAATAAAAAGAAATTTCTCAAATATTTTTTACATAATGGAATGGGCCCATGACTGGTTATCCATTCATTTATGTATGGCCCAGCCCACACTATACCAAAACCCTAGAATTCAAAATCAGCCCTCTATAAATTCTCCGCCCAGAAACATCACATCCCCCGAATTCCATCTCTCTCTGCTCCTCCCTTTCACTTTCTACGATTTCTCCATGTATCATGTAGTTAATTTTAGAACTACAATTTTACATTTATTCATTTTTGTATTTGAAATGTTTTAATAATTGCCTCTTCTTTCGGCTGCAAGGGAGCTGAGATCATCTACGATGATCGATTTTCTGATGGCTTTGTTCTGGAGGCATAAATTTAAATTCAATCAGAGCGTAAGATAACCCACTTCTGTTTGTTCGCAGTGCTGGGTTCGCTCGCTCTGGTATATTTTCCATTGTTTGTTAATTTCTTTATTTAAGAATACAATTTTCGTATTCTTTTTGTTTTTTGTGTTTTTTCTTGGCGCGAGTCTTCTCTGAGCATTTCCTAGTTTTGTATATACTTCGAAGCTCATTTTTTGGGTTGTTGGAAAGAAAAATATGGTTCTATATTTAATTAATAGTTTTTGTAAAGATTATGCTAATTCGTTTACGCGTTTGCTGAAGGAGCTGACCCGTCAATGAGAAAAACAATCAAATCTACTGCCGATGGATGGATACTGAAGGATATGGACTCGATTTATCTTCGTTTGGCCCTGTTATACTTTTCTTTCTTTTGAATTCTAATAAGACTAAAATATGAAAATTAAATTCTCCTAAAAGAAACATGGAAAAATTAAAAAGAAATTATATTATTAAGTTGAAACCGAATCATGTTTCTTCTAATGTTTTTTTTCAAAGAACTGTAATTTGACATTTTTATGTTATTATTTATTATTATTATTATTATTGAAGCTGAAAATAGAAATGCGTAAAATATGTTTAGTAGTTTTTTATTTGTATGTCAAACGAAACTTATCTAGATTCGACTAAGATTTCACAACTTTGTTATTTATTTATTTTTGAAACATACTACAAATTCAAATGCTACAAAACAAACTACAACAGAATTTAACTAGAACAAATTTACATGTGACCTAGTAACTGCAAATTTAATGCTCCACGACAAAATTAGTTCAAGGTCGGTTTCATTTAGCATTTTTGACACAGCTATAAAAGTTAGTTACGGTTGATAAATTTGAATCTCATTATTTCAAAGCTTAGATTTTATCTGTGGTGAAGAGGCAAGAATGGCAGTATAAACTTGATAAAAATCAGCATCCAACCAGTATCTTGCCATTTGAAAGAAACAACAATACAAGTTAACAATCTCAAGATCAAAATGAAGAAAGTTTTAGCATTTGCGCCAGCTAATGCTATTCCTACAACATTTCTTCTTCAGCATTTCCAAGCTAGCTCTGTATAGTTTCGTAAAACAAGCTACTATTTAGACCCCAAAAACACAAGAAATTTATGAATTTGAAAAAGAATCACACATTTGGTGCAAAGTTGTGCAAGCTAATAAAGCTTACCTCTCCTTGAGTCTCGTCGCCTTTGGATTGCTCACCTGCACCATATAAAGAAGGTGATGGATGAGAAATTATAACTGACATGTGGGGTACGTGTGATAAAGTTGTGATGGATAACATGATGAACTAATAGCTTGTTTGTTTGAAAATCAGTGTCTTTGATAAAGCAAGGGCCCAATATATATTATCCAAATACATATGATTACATGTCCTACCTAGGAGGTGGAAAACCTAATACATAAGATTATTGCATCATGTGTTACCTTTTATTTGATTAAACTACCATAATTCCACCATACAAAAATTTGAGCCTTTGACGTCAGTCTTGGGATGCTAATGGGGCTCAACAAACACAAACTAGGTGATTAATTCGACTTGAAAAAAATGCAATTGTATGTATGTTTAAATCTCCTGCTAAATCAAAATAATGAAAACAAATCACAGTCTAAGCTGTAAAATCCATGACTGATTATGGGTGATTTTATAGTTTTGGTACGGCAAAGAGTACCTCCTTCTTCTGGTAAATCTGATGTCCACAAAGTAAGATTGTCCCTTAGAAGCTGCATGATGAGAGTGCTGTCTTTGTAGGATTCTTCGTTGAGGCTGTCGAGTTCTGCTATGGCTTCATCAAAGGCTTGTTTCGCAAGGTGGCAGGCCCTGTCAACAGTAATATTCGTGTCAATACAAAACAATCAGTAAAGCAACACAAGTTATACAGTAACCCTTCCGATGAATGATCAAAAAGGATGAAGGATTCATGACCACCATGCTTAAAATCATTGGCAAGAATTTCAGCCCTTTGAAAGGAAACATGATTTAGGTTTACCATAATACACCTAGCATGCACATTGGAATCAGGCATACCAAAATCTTCCCATTTTTTAAATACAAAATTAATTAAAATTAATATTACTATTATTATCGTTTTGATTTTGTTGCAATGTGGCCAGAAAATTTTCCAGGAATCAAGATCACAAAACCGTTGAATTGTAAGATTCATTCGAAACTATAATTAATTTTACTCCCTTCTTTTAATGTTTTTGTTTTTCATGGTGAATAAACATACCTCATATTTCATCTTAAAGTAGCTCACTAGTGTGTCACAACATAAAATATGTGTGCGTATGTGTGAAAGAAAGAGAGTATTCACACCTCTCAGGGAATTCAAGATCTCGTAGTAGAAAACAGAGAAGTTAAGGCCAACCCAAGCCTGATGGGATGTGTAGGAGCAAGGTCAGTGGAAGCGGCACTAGTGGCAGCCTGAAATGCAAAATTAAGTCCTCAAATTATAAATCATGTAAGGTAACAAAGTAAAAGGAAAACCCATGAACCCAGAAAACTATCCACTAAAACATAAAATAAAAGAACTGCAATGGAATATACATGTAGCAGCTACTGAATAGCCAGAAATAAAAATAGAACCCAAGAAGAAAAAGGTAAAGTTAAAAGCCAACTTCATACGCCTTGAGTGACTGGTCTGCTGCCTCTTTACGATCATCCGTGCCTTGAATTCAGCTAAATAGCGGTAATAGTCACCTTTCCTTAACAAATTAGAAAAATTATAGTAAGCACTAAAGATCTGCATAAAGATGACCAAGAAAAGTTACTCTAACATATAATATAAGCTAAAAGCAACCTACTGAACAAAATAAAACCAAAATCCACAATCCAGGTGATTACAACATTGAACTGAAAGCAAGTCAGCTGAACTCTATAGAATATGCACTTACATTTTGTAATAGAAAACGGACGACTCTCCTGATGAAGAAGATGGAAGTAGATGTTCATCAATCACCGCAAGTATGTCCATGCATATCTTGGTGAGTTCATCTTCAACCTGTTGTCTGTAACTCTTTATCCTCTTCACATTCTGTTCATGCCCTTACTCTCCTCTTTTTGCTCAATGGAAGACAAGATCCGCCAGGATGCCCGTCTTGCACCAATGACATTCTTGTACCCAACTGAAACCAAATTCCTCTCCTCAACGGTCAGTTCAACATCTAATCTTGCAACTTGTTTCATTGCTTCCACCATTTCTGGAAAAAAAAAAAAGGAAAATTGTGAACAAAACATTCATGGTCATCACACAAGAAAGAAAAAGTTAACCAATAAAGTTCTGCAACTCTTAGAAATTTAGAATGAAATAAAATACGCCCTAAGCTTTTAAGTCGACACCTCTACATAAAGTGAGGTAGATCCACAAAAGCTAATTAAGTCGACAATTTATCTATTATCCTACTTAATGAACCACCTGAAATTTCTACTTTGTCTAGGTTATTAATAAGGCTCTTGGTTGAACAGCGGGTTCAGGAACCAAACTTTTCTTCTTCTACACCCATCCACCACCATAAAATTCACTATGATAACCTAACATAACACTAAATTTGTCCACAACTCAAAACTTCCCTTGATATTGCAGTAGATCTGAAAATTCCTTTTATACGTATATGTAGACATGTTATGTGAACACCTCAAACAAAATGAATTAGGCACAGCAGGGCAAATCCAATGGATCACTGAACATCCATGGTACAAACTAATTAATACCAGTTTTCAGCACGCAAACGGCACTCCATTTATTAAAAATCAATTAATAGAGCTGGTCTACTCTAGCTCAACACAAGACACTAAATCACACAGATGAAATCAACCAGAAATCAGATTCCCCAATTAAAACGACCAACCAAAAATCCAAGTACAAAATTATCAGATTCGGCTTCCCGTAACAGAAAATCAATCAGATCGGAAATCGACCGAAACAATTACAGGCTGAAATCAAGAGAAAAACAGCATTACCATCAATTAAAACAACACATAAAACATTTATAGTTCGAAATAAAAGCATACGAGCGTGAGAAATTTACCATCGTATCTCTCAGCTTGCTCAGCAAGCCTGGCCAAGTAAACCTGCTGTTCTCTCTCCTTCTCCATCTCTCTCTCTCTCTCTCTCTCTCTAGACTCTAGAGCAGACAAAGCGAATTGCACGATTCTTTTATCGATATGATTTTCTCTGTCCCTCTCTAAAAAAGCGACGACCTTTTGGCGTGCTGCGGGGTAACTGTATTTCCCGAGTGGGTCTAGAAAAACTAGGTAATTCATCTCCTCCGTCCGTTTTGGGGATTGATGATGCTCATAGCCGTTGGATCCCAATGTCAAACTACTCCAATGACTGCCGTTTTACACCCTTTGACCCCAGTCCTATCTCGGAGCATGCGCTTCCGCTCTAAATTATTGTTCACATCTGATAGTTTTTAATCGAATGAGTTAAGTTCGTGGAAATAAATTATTGTTAATAATAATTTAGAAATTCTTCTAAAAAAATATAATAATCCCCCTATCGATGAAATTCGTTTAAAAATTTTATTGATACGAATTTTAATAAATTATAATAAATATAAAGTTGGTGGAAAAGAAGATACATAATTAAAAGAATTATTAGATAAAAAATGAATAAATTAATGTTAAATAAAATTTAAAAGATGGACCATAAAAGATTTTTTTGAAAATAAGTGAATAATATAGAAGAAAAAGATAGGAGAGTTATATAAAATCCATATCCATAAGAGAAAATTAAAGGTTTTTAATGGACGATTCAAAGATAAAATATGTAAACAAATTTCGTGGACGAATGGAGTAATTGAGAAATTACATAAATTCGCAATTTTGGTTTCATAATATACTGCATTTAGACTTGAGAAAATGTTCTGTGTGAGATCTGCTTCCGATTAAGTATAATGTTTCAGAATATTATAAAAAAATCTGTCCAACTTTTCATTTGTCGTCTATATAAATTCTTTTGTTTGGATTTCCATGTAATAATTAAGTATAAAAGATTGAATTTAACCGCTTTTTATATTAGATTTAGGGAATAAAAGTAGTAAATAACAGAATCATTCAATATATAAATCTGGCGTAGAAAAACATTAAATATAGATTCACCCACTCAATAATGAGATCATTATTGCTACTTTTTGTTTTAAAATGTAGTTAGATATATTCAATATTGTCTACACCTTTAATTCGATACCATCGTGATAATTATATTGATTTCTTCCCCTTTTCGACTTGGTAATAGTCTGAAGATCGAATTTAGAATATTTGCTATTAGTCAAATGCACCAAGTTGGCAAGATTATCATGCATCTTATAATACAAGATTATCATGCATCTTATAATCTTATTGTGTCGAATTTATTCTCAAATTGATCAAAATTTTCAAAGATCCAAATTTCATCCCTCTTCAAAAAATTATCAAAATTCTATAGCTTTCTTTGATAATTAAATATCTACATCAGTTATAATATTATTTTACCATGATATTTCATTGTAAATTTGTAACATGTTTGTTCTATCAATACATGTAACGACACAATCAGCTCAGTCACAAGCACTGTCACATGACATGCCCAATAAGAACAAAAATAGAAAGAATCCATCTGCCACTGAATCATATGTACATAGGATTGTGTACCAGTCAGTCAGTTTGACCGACCGTCCAAAAAAATACAAATCAACCAACTGACCGCCTACTTATTTTTCCAACAGAATCGACCTTGCATTAAGAAAAATTCGACCATAACTGAATCGACATTAGATGTCTGTTTTGGCCGGTTGACCAAACTGACCGAAATATGGACTTGGAGGCTAAAGTGAGGATGGAAAGTCGTGGTTTAACATTGTCGGTGCTGTGGAGGTGTTGGGAGGCAACGACGCCCTTCTTCAACACCGTAGTGGAGTTGACGATCTCCTGCAGCACAATGGTGGAGAGTCGAGGGCCGCACAACACAAACGGCGAGCACAGGGGGAGGATGGAGGTGGGCTACGACGACGCCTAGACTACTACAGTAGTATAGTGGGAGTGAGTCGTGAGACGGAGCAGGGGAGCAGGAGAGGTGAATGGTGAGATGACTGTGGGAAAGAAGAGAGATAGAGAGGAAGCGTCGCTTAAAGTCGTAAAGGATAGCTTCAGAAGCCTAATTTTTGGGCAGATTCTTCCCTGCCTAACCAGACAATAAATAAATGAAAAAGGAGCAGGGAAGAAAGAAAATAAAAAAGCAGAGCATCAAAGAGATCCTTGTAATAAAGAATACTGCACGACTTGGAGTGCGCAGAGAGATGGAGAGAGGCGGCGACAAACATAATAGAATTCGGATTTTAGGGTTTGTTTTACAGGTTAATAAATAATTATACAAAATATTGAGAGAGAAATGATGCTTAAAACATGCTCGGTCAGTCGGTTTTTCACTGATAAACATGCAAACTTAAACCAACCGACAACCCGAATTTTTAAAATAATGTAACCAAACCGACCGCCACGTTCATAAAACGAGCAAAACCAACTATTTCGGTCGGTTGGTTTGGTTGGTCAGATCGATTTTAAATACCCCTAGATGTACACCTCCTCCATCCCAGATAAGCATCCCTTCCGTCAAAATCCAAGTACCAAGAAATTGGAAAGTTTTACTCTTACCACCCTATTCAATTACATTAAAACTGAAAACATATAAAATATGCACTGAAGACAAGGTAGAATGAGAAATTTGGCATTCTCTTATCATATAATTCTGAAATGGGATACTTATTCGAGAAGGGAGGGACTATAAGAATTCAGAAACTGAAAAATCAGAAGAATAAACAGATGGAATTCAAAACTCGACGATGCATAAATAATCAAAGCTACAGAAGTTGAAGGTAAGATATGCTCTTAACAATTCTTTAGGGATGGATGGTCAAACAAAAATCAGCACTATGTTACAAGAATATATCAACACTACAGAAACAAAAACTTATGCGCCTCAACACGAGATATGTGGCACCGCGCAGCGCCTGATAACACCTAGCTAAAGACTTCAGAAAAGAATAGACGCGTTCAAACATCAACAAGCATCAAACCTGGATATGGTTGGTCCAAGTGGATAGTTGTAGTTACACCACGTCGTTTGTTGTTCCTGATGATGAGGCTTGATTGGGATTGCCCTGAGTTTGAGCTGCACGCAGCTCAAACTCCAATGATAGTATGGGATATCAAGAAATGTACATAGAAGTTAGTGGAGATTACTGGGCATTATTATGGCTGGAGCTAGCATCCCCAAATGAGACGGTTGCCAAAGACTTAGAAGCCCAAGCCTTGGCGTTCTTTGCTCCTTCCTGCAAGTTGCTTTTCTTGCCAGGCTCGTTCAGAGACTTGAATAGCTGTAAAATTCTGTTAATGTGGACAACGGAATGCTCCCACAAGCTACTGAAGCTAGCTTTTATGACGTACCGCCTCCACGCCATTTGACCATAACTGCATAGTGTTGGGAAAGTGTAGTATAGCAACCTCATGATCACAAAAATGGTCGCTAGGGCCAAATACGTCTCCTGCTGCAGCAAATTCTCGGGAGTTCTAGCCCAAGGGAAAGGGCACGTTTCATGGTGAGTGTTGTGTTTCTCGTCGGTTCCTGAACATCCGATCTT
This sequence comes from Salvia rosmarinus, assembly GCA_036937905.1. Lineage (NCBI taxonomy): Eukaryota > Viridiplantae > Streptophyta > Magnoliopsida > Lamiales > Lamiaceae > Salvia > Salvia rosmarinus. The sequence continues at coordinate 71,397,695 of CM072815.1, read as the reverse complement.
TTCCAAATACACCGGATCAGCTAATGACGTTTTCAAGCCTGAATTTTAGAGATAGGTTTCAAGATTATTTCATGGAGCAAACGAGATTTATATAGAAACCTTATGGAGTAGAAAAAAGGCCCGCTTTAGACACTAATCTTCATCCATGCTTGGTTATCTGAGAGTTAGAAAAGATATTTTCAAGTAGAAATTTAACATGTTTTAAGGAAAATAATGTCTGGAGCTAAAGTTATGCAAAGCTGCAATAATCTAATCCAAAAATTTTAGGGCAATAAAAATCACCAATAAGAGTGTTCTTACATAACCTTACCCGTAACATCACCGTAGAACGTGATTACAGAATCCATAGTGCGAGAGCCCTGATACCGCATGCGCATGGTAGAGTTTAGAAGTATCAAGGTAGGAAACCCATAAACTCCATATTTGGACAGAATGCTGAAAATCACACAAAATTTTTCATATAAATTGATCATCCTAAATTGTTGAAAAGAACATAAGAATGAAGGTATTAATCATCTAACCTTGGCCTGACCGATGATTCTTCGATTGCAAAGTGAGGAATTGAAGGAAATATGGAAGACAAAATGGAAAGCTTTGGTCTAAATGTTCTAGAGAAAGGACACCAAGCTGAGTAAAAGAGAACAGAAGCATAATTGTTTTCATTTTGGTGGACCATATGCAGCGCCTTCTGCAATGCAACTTCATCCCCCTTCACAGTGGAAATGTGTTATTGCAATAACAACCCTTAACAAGCACGAAAGACAAGCATACGCTAACTCGTGCAATTGTGTTCAGATCAAAATGAGAATTAAACAGTCTCCCATCCCCAATAGACATAAAATGAAATTCACGAACAAGAAAAGAGCGCCCCTGCAGAGAGAGAGAGAGACTAGGATTGAATGTCATTTTCTTTTTGCAGCCCTTTCTTGTTACAAGTAGGATAAAGGAAGTAAAATGGATTCTCAAGATGTATCGAGCACTTGCCGACATGCTAAGTTTATATTGTGGGACTAGAAATGCAATACTTTCTTATGTTCCAAATTTAAAAGGGTCATTAGCAACATTAATTCGCCTCTTATTTTCTTATTTCAGTGATATTGCAAACCATCCCAACAACACAAAGCTTTTTTGCACATGAAATTTGGAAACCAACCCAAATATTCATCTACCTAAACCTTTCACTAATCTTTACCTTACACTTCCAAAGTCATAATTCTAATTAGATAGTTCTCTTAACACCCATAAACTTTCATATCATATCACCGGTACGTTGCAGAAAACATAGTTAAGGTTAAAGTCGTCAAGACATCCAAATCAAATGCACCATAAAATGGATCATGGTAGTAACTCGAATCCCAGCTCCCACTCAAATTCTCCAAATATTCTTAAAAGCCCCAAAATTTAAAATCACTTTAGTCAAATAAACTTGAGCAATAGCTCAAACTTCCAATATAAAATTTCAGCTTTCTTCATAAATTCACAAACCCAAATCCATACATAAAAAGCTTTCACAGTCCTCAGTGATCAACCAGTGACCCTGAAATAAACACTATATTTCACATCAATTTACAAAACAATTCAATCACGCATACCCAGAAAGAATTATACTTAAACCAAAATAAACTAATAAACGAAAATTGAACAAATTATACCTCAATCACGCCGACAGCATGAGAGAACCGGTCCCGACTAATGTAACAAACATCGCTCTGGGAAGCAAAGATCGAGTCTTTGAGGGAGTTCAACGGACACAAGGGACGCAAAGGAACCCTAACGGCGTCGGCGCACGTTAGCCTCCCGATGAGAAGAAACACCGTCAGTCCAGCAAGCTTGAAAATTCTACGCAGATCCCCCATTTCGGAACCGATAGATTGAATAAATTAGGGTTGGGAGAAACGATTTGAGGAGGTTGAAGACGGGAGGTGGTGGTGAAGAAGGAACCCGGCGCGTTTTAGCATCTGCACCTTAATATTTGGTTTCAGCTTCCCCCTTCCAACCTGTCTCCTCTCTCTTTCACTTACCCACCTATTTAATTTTTTAATTTATTTTAATTTTCTCCTCTTTTTGTATGGAAATTTTGTGATATTTCAGAACTCTGAATTATCCGTTATCATAAAATTGGGGATTAAATGTGGCTATTGCGGTGTTATTGTATGGGCGACTACATGTCAACTATTTATATAATGAAAAATAAATAACTATATATATATATATATATAATAAATCATGTAGTGTTCAACTTTTATTGAAACGAATACTTAATTATTGTAACAATTTATATTAATAAAATTAAATAAATTCGGGTAATTAGTCAAATGTGGGACGGTTGTTGTTATGTATATGCTATACATGTTCTTCATTTTTAAATTCTTTGTCAATTATATTAATTAATGTTTATTCTGTAATGTTCGAGTCAATATTGAGATATATAACAATTAATGTAACAATTTATATTTATAAATTTAAATATATTTCGATAATTAGCACATATTTTTGGAACAAGAATAAGTAATAAAATCATTTTCAATCAGATTTTGGATATGTATGTGTATATAAATTTCAATCACTGTAAAAACTTATATTTATAAATTTATGAGTTTAGGTAACTAGTCGGATTTAAGACAAGTGCGTGTATATATATTGTAGACGGGTATAAACATTTATCAGCATGCTTATGAATGTTTAAAGTGATTTCGACCATTAATCTTCAAACCTACTTTTAATTTTCATCATATTTTAAATGTTTAGTTATTTTTTCCATTTTTATTATTTTCACAAGTAGTGTTGCTCGATTTTTTTAATACTATGTACTATTAATATTTACTTTATAATATTTGGATTTTATTATATGGGTTTTGATAATTAATTAACATGTATTTTATACGTAAATATTTTATTTCTTATAACCACGATACAAAATAATCCTAATTTTTCATCGAATTTCGACGGGTTACAAACTAGTATATATATATATATATATATATATATATATATATATATATATATATATATATTACATTTCATGTTTTGTTCCTTTATTGATAAACTTTATTCACCGATTAAATTCATGATGTGATTGAATACGGGTTGATTCCATGGTGAGGGGTGCAATGCACATCCCCTCACTATTCATCTTCTGAAGAAATTATTATTTTAATGAATAGTGAGGGGCATTGCACCCCACTCACCATGGAATCAACCGAATACGTGTTGTGACTTATAATAAATATAGATGGTTAAAATATAGATGGTTAAAATACTTCAAATTAACAATATCCATCGGGAAATAACTAAAAGATGGATTATATATTTTTTGAGGGGTGGATCATAGTATTTTTTTTAAAAGTGATTCTTGTGCCATTAAAATAATAAATTTAAATTGTTATATAGAAGTGGTGTTTGGCCAAGTAACAACTAAAAGATCTCCTAACAATGAAATTAATAAAATGAACTTGGAAATTGAAATGAGTTTTAGACCGATCATATCTTGAAATATGAATTATGAACTGACACTTTTGAACTATTAATCATGAAATTTAAATATGATTAGTTTACACGAGATAATCAATATAGAAATTCCACGTCATGCATATGTTGCTTTCACTAAAAACTTGATTATCCATTTATTATGAAGAATATAATTTTAAAAAATTAGGTACTCAAAAGAAACAAATATATGCATAGCACATAAGGGTACTTAATATATATATATAAAAGGGTGGTTAGGGTGATAATTCTATTATGTGTAATAAATTATAACTCATAATTAATTTGTAATTAACATTTCATATTTTATACTTTATTTTAAACAAGGTTGATAATATCATCACCAATCTATTTACCAAAAATCGACTAAAGGGTAAAAATGGTCTAAATCTGTCCATCTACCGTGATATGCGGGAATTGAATCTTCCCAAATCTATGAAGTTTTTTCAAAGTACGTATATGTGTTGTTGTTGCTGCATATACTTATCATTTTGTAGCACATAATTCATTGATTCTCTTCACAACTACATACAGTAAAACCTCTATAAATTAATATCCTTGGGACTATGGAATTTTATTAATTTAGAGAGATATTAATATATCGATAAATTAATAATTTATTAATTAAAAGAGAGACTTTTTAAATTTAGCAAATTTGGTACATGTATTGAAAATAAATGAATTTATTATGTTTCAATTAATTACATTCATGTATCAACAACCAATTCATTGTGTATCTACTTTAATATATTCATGTATAATATAAATTCATTGTATACAATTAACAGTTACATACATGTATCAATTCATTGTCAATTAAATATATTCACGCATCATAAAGGAAACATATACTATATAAATCTCGATATGGAAATAAAATATTTCATAACACCAAAGTCCCAACTATGTCTTCTCATCTAAAAGGCATCACAAAATCATCCATGAATGATCAAATCGTAAAGCATTATGTGAGTATAAGAGATCATCCCACATGCACTCAAAAAGATTTACAAGAGTGAGTCAAGAAAATATCGTTTGAAAGTTAGTCAAGTGACAATATCAAACACCTCAAGAGATCATCGTAGTACCTTTCACCAACTTTGAGAAGGGTGTGGATATTAAGCGACACAAATCGCTAAATATCCGGATATGGAGAAGGTTATTTATGAATGGTTTCTTCAAGATCAAGATCGAGTCAACATGATCGGAGAGCTTATCAGGAGAAAGCAAAGGAGACAATGAAGCTTTTGATCCTCAACACCCTCCCGAACATCAATTTTCTCAAAGTTGGCTTGAAAAATTCAAGGTTAGACATGGTATTAAATCATTCCGTCGTTTTGGAGAAAGTGGTTCTATTGACACGCAGACATGGAAATGAAACCTGAGGCCATAAGGGAGAAAATAAACCAATTTTCCATGAAGGATGTTTTTAATTGGGAGAACTTTATCTATAACCAAAAGAAATAGTTGGATAAGTTTTATATCCACACTCATAAAACATAAGTTTTATAGTCATTTTGGCTTAAAAAAACATAAATATCCTTGGGTCCACTCTCTCTCTCCTCTGCTGAAATAATAGCTCTCCCATCTCTCTCTCTCGACTCTCTCACTCTGTGCCTAAATTAAATTGATATACTGGTCCTCTCTCCTCTCTCTCTCTCTCTCTGCCGAAAAGATAATAAATTGAATGCCAAATTGAATGCTTTCTCTGCCAAAAAATTGAATGGAATTAAATTAAAGTTGGTAAACATTAATTGTAAAAAAAGGTTGGTAAACATTAATTTGAAAAATCGGTAGACATTGAATTCAAATCACAAACAATTCATTTGTAACATTACAGTTTCAAAGTGAGGAAGAGAGGCGAAAAAAGAATTAATAGAAAAAATTGTTACATGTTTTTTTTTTCAATCGAACAATAGAAATCGAGCATTGCTAGCTGGATTAAGGTAAATTAAATCCGTATAGAATTTTTTTTACACGTTCTTGAATACACGGTTGTACACGGTTGATGATTTACAGCCTAAATATGTTTTTTTTTATAATAATTTTATGTTATTGGAATGATAAATTTCATGTTTTGAAGAAAAAAAAAAACGTTCTTGAGTACACGGTTGTACACGGTAGAATTATTATGCGTCACATATGTTATTTGTGTTGATTTTATGTTAATAAAGTGATTAATTTAATATTTAGGATCATATAATTAGTTAAATTTAAAAATATGAGTTGCTAACATCGAACCGTACAATACACGCTCTATCGTCTGTGATGAATTTTAAACCGCACAAAAATTCATCGATTGCACGGTGCAGATGATCCGTGCACCCACGCGCATGGCCGCGCATCCCGCGCATCCTATGTATCCCGTGCATCCTATGTATATGATCGTTATCTTTATATCTTATTTTGCAACAGATGTCTTGCAACGCCTTATTATACGTCATGGTGGTAGTTGGGACAGAGCGAGTATATAGGCGACGAGGTTCTCGTATACATGGTCAGAGAATGATTTCACGTGCTAATTTGTTAAGAGAGATTCATGAGCAAATAGGCAACAATGGTGGATCGGATTATATGCTTTTCTATACGACGAGCGCTAGTGATGGAAGAAGAATAAAAGTATCGCTGAAAATCGACACCGATTTGTTCCGATTGATTGTGGAACAAAAGGATGATCCAGTTGTGTATGTGATTGAAAAGGGCAAGCAGTGTGCAGCCACGGTACACACAGAGACACTGGTATTATATGGTTCACAACGATCTACAGTCTTGCTCGAGTCTAATGTAAGATGTACTGGTTTAGCTATACACGAAGATGAGCCGTTGTCTTCGAATGAGGAGGAAGACGAGCTGGTGTATTCAGATGAAGAGGAAGACACGAACCGACGAGATATATTTGATTTATCGCTATTGAATTTGGTGTTTGATTCGACAACCGTGACATCTTGATAAGGTTATCGACGTAAGAACTTCACTTCCGAACAACACATGATGGTGAGGCTCATGCCGCAACTTCGCGAACCGTAGAGGATGATACAACGCATGAGTTGCGAATCGGGTTATTCCACTACTTGATTGTGACAAAGGCATTGCCATTAGATCGGGTCAAACCTTATGGAGCCCATACCCACCAATTATGCATCGATTCGATATTTAAGATGAAATATGACTTGGCGATAGCCGTGGATTGTACCACTTGGAGAATCATGTAGAGTACGTGGTCGATCGGTCAAGTAAAACACGTTTGGGGTATGTTTGCAAGCATGGCAACGGTTGTCCTTTAAGCTATGAGCCGTCTGTAGGGCAACGATATGGAGACTAATTGTTGAACAACATCATACTTGTCACTTGATTTGAATCGACCGCCCACGACGTGTGCTCGCTAAGATTGTTGGCAAGTATTTTGCACGGAAATTGGTCGATGAAGTTGTGGCATCAAGCCGAAAGAGATGATCGAGAGATGCATCGATAATTTGGCATTAAGATGGATTACGCTTTGCTCTCCGAGCAAGAAACGCCGCTATAGAGATGACATATGGCGATTTCGAATGATCCTATCAATTGCTTCCATCATATTTGCATCTGCTGAGAGAATCAAACCCGGACACTATATGATATCGAGACGGCTCATGATGGCGAATTTCGATATTTGTTTCTTACTCTTGACGTAGTTTACATGCTTTCAAGCATTACCTACGGCCGTCGTCGTTGTAGATTTAGACTCATCTTAAGGGAAAGAACAAAGGAATTTGTTTTGTCGCTATTACGAATGATGAAAATGAAGGAATCTTCCGCTTGCTATTGGGTTAGGTCCGATTGAGGACGAGGAGTCATGGACTTGGTTTTATCTCGGCCGCGTCAGTGCATTGGTCATCCCGATGATCTCTTAGTTGTGTCTCGATCAACATAAGGGCATCGAAAAAGTGTGGAGTCCGTGTATCCGAACATCGCGCATGTGTTGTGCTTTTACCATTTGCGTAAGAATATGGCGCAATTGGGTCGCATGTTTGTACAGCTATCAAGTCACCGCATACGCCATCGATCGGAGGACTTGAGATATTTTTCTCACGTGAATGTTCTAAACCGGCAAAGACACCATCATCTACTCCATTGGGGAGCATAGGTGGTCTAGGTTGAAGTGTCCCGACGACGCTATAGTTTCATGACTTCAACGCGCGAGAGTTTCAATAGTCGGTTGTTGTGGGCTCGACGCTCACCGCTTGCTCGCTGTTTGAGACTTTTCGATCTATTACGAGAAATGGTTCGACGACGACGAGCTAGTGCAGCAGAGGTCCGATGAGTTGACTAAAGTAGCCGCGTCAAAGCTACATGCCTCGCCGGTGCGGGCGCCGCTGGTTGTTCGCTCAACCACCACACACATGTTTAAAGTCGAAGAGGAAAACACATCATACGTGGTCGATTTGCGAACGGGACATGTGAATGTCGTGAGTTCGATTTGGACGAGATCCCTTGTTGTCACGCCAGGCCGCTATTAGGTACAGTATTTATCTAAACGTAAGTCCAACTCATACGCTGTGGTTAATTTCTTTTGTGATTAATTTCTTTTTTTTGCATGTTGGTTTACAAGTCACCGACTTTGTGGCTCAAGATTATAGACATCTGTTTTGCGCGACTTATTCTTATCGAATTGCGTCAGATCACATCCCGTGCATGGATTGTACTAGACTCAGATCACCACATTATTCGACCTCCAATCATCACACGTCAGTCAAGGCCCTAGATCGAGTAGGATGCAATCGGTTGTCGAGGGTTCGCCAAGATCGCGCCATCAAATATGCACACGCTGCGGTCAAGGCCACAACAAACGCTCATGCACATCATTTATCGCCATTAGTGATGAAACATGTGTGGAAAGGACACGACGAGAAAAAATGTAGTATTTGTCGTGAAGAGCATACAAGGAATTTGTGTCATCAACGACCTCGTGAGTAAGGATATTTGTTATATGAAGTGATATTCGTTGTTTTGGATTGATTATTTTGGATTGATTTTGTTGGATTTTGTTGAATTGTGTTGGATTTTGTTGAATTATTTTGGATTGTTGTTGGATTTTGTTGAATTATGTCGGATTTTGTCAATTATATTGGTTTGTCGATTGTTGTTGGATTTTGTCAATTATGTCGATTTTGTCAATTATATTCGATTGTCGGATTATGTCGATTGTTGGATTATGTTCAATTATATCGATTGTTGGCTTGTTGTTGATTTTGTTAAATTATGTTGATTTTGTTGAATTATATTCGATTGTTGGATTATATTGGTTTTGTCGATTATGGGATTCAATCAATTGTTGTCGATTTTGTCAATTATATTAGATTGTTGGATTATGTTGGTTTTTGTCGATTAGGGATTCACTGGATTGTTGTTGGATTAAAATTAAACTAATTAATTTTAATTAGAATTAATTTAATTAAATTAATTACTTAAATTAAATTTAATTAATTAGGATTAATTAAGATTAATTAATTCCAACAAAACCAACATAATTAATTAAATTTAATTAATTAGGATGAATTAAGATTAATTAATTCCAACAAAAAACAACATAATTAATTAAATTAAATTAATTCCAACAAAAACCAACAACAATTCAACAAAAACCAACAACAATCCAAATTATTTAAAAAAAATCCAACATAATCCAACAACAATCCAACAAAACCAACAACAATTCAACATAATTCAACAAAATCCAACAAAATCCAACAACAAAACCAACAAACAATCCAACAAAAACCAACAATAAGACCACAAAGAACTATATCCAACAAACACAAACAAAATATCACTAATATCGATAAAATACTACAATATCCGCTATAAATACAAAAAGTCGAGAAAACTAAACTAAACGAGACAAGAACTATATCCTACGAGCTATCGATGTATGCCGAGCTAGTATGTATCACCGATCGTTAAGTAACCTCCGAGTCATACCGTGATGAGGCGATACATATAGAGGCATGCAAAGACACCGCAACTCACCGAGTCACCGCTCAGCATCGCTTATCATCGGCACCTCCGCCAATGTCGATACCCGTAATGTGGAGTCCTCAATGGATTGTTGCTCCAAAATCCAGCCTACCTCATCACCGAGGGAAAATCCAATAATGGGCAACATCCGTAACGCCTCAATTCTCGAGAGTCGGGTCAGACGCCGAACAGTCGACACCTCAAGAGTCCACTCAACAAGAGATATGCGAATCGTGACCCGTTGATTGCCCCGACGCTACGTATGACTAGTATCCGCAACATTGATAATTTTAAAGTTTACATTCAATCGATAGAAAAATAATGGAAATGAGGAAATAAATTTACCATATCAACAAGACAACCACGGCCCGCTATGCCCAGTAGTATCGCTTCCTTGTACCATCGCTAACAAGTCATCGGTATTTGCCATCGTGGATAGGTGGTCTTGATACCACATTATAGCCCATAGATCATTTGACGGCCGCGAACTCACGCACAAGCGCTTCTCGCATAAATGAATAAATTTAGTCGGAATAATTTATACCGTAATCGGATGAGTTAAAATAAATTTAAGGACATTTCAAAATTACATAAAATCCAATCGGTGCTATAACGCATCGAGTGTCATTGATCGTGAGCAATAATACATTGGCAGGATGTTTGTGGGTTGATTATTTTCCAATGTATATACAAGTGTACAACCCATAACCTAACACACACATAAAAAGAACACCATTAATCAATTATAAATATATAAACAAAATTTGAATAAATGTTGTAATAAAGTACCGCCCGTGAACTCACTCGTGGGTCGGTGATATGATCGAACAAAGGTTTTGAGTCATAATATGTCGATTCAAATTTGCCACGACATAAGATCCGGGCCCGATCGCTTAAAGATCTCGAACTCCTTGGTGGCGCCTCGTGGTACTCATATCTACGGAGTTGGATGGGGTCTCCAATGCAGGGTCTCCGATGCAAAGATCCCCACTACCGCATTTATGCATCACCTCGTACGACCGACTCGAGTTGCCGATCTCCGCCGGCCGGCGTGGCTAGACTCTCGACGACCGATCATTGGTGGCTAGTGCGGGCCCTCGATTCGATCGACCGCCGTGAAGCGATCGCTCGGTGGCTAGTGTGGGCCCCGATCCGATCGACATGCCGTGAAGCGCATCATCGGTACAATGCGGGCACCTCCTCCTCGATCGACCGCCGTAGCGTATCATCGGTGGCTACCGCGAGGTACCTCCTCATGCCGGGACACCGAGCGCCTCGACCGACATGCTCAATAGCCGCGAGCTCCCACGCAGATATAGGGTACGGATCTACGCCTCAAGATCTACGCCAAGAAATCCGCCAACCGCTGAACACACGCCGAGCCACTCGAGCCACGAGGCCCTCTCCGAATCATCGCCCACAATGGCACGACGGACGCCTCCCGCCACAACAACAATGGAGGCCTCGCCTAGTTGAACACTCGGCGTGTTCGCAGACACGTGGTCTCGCTCGCGCCTCATGCCGCGATCCGCGACGCTCGATCGTGATCGAGACACGCCAGTCGATCGGGCTCAACAACCCGAGACGTATCTCGGCACTTCAGCCTTCCCCACCGCCGCCACTCGCCGCATGACGGGACATGCTCGCCACCCTCCGCGGGCACTCTCTCACGCACAAGCACCGCCGCGCTCAGCGCAGCTCGCCATGCGCGCTCGCATGCCGCCCACAGCACAAACCGAATAGCCAAAGGATCGCCCTCGAATAGCTCAAGTAGTATGCCTCTATCAACTCGGCCTCCAATGACTCCAAAGATAGGACGACATAAACGCTACAAAAAATACATACACATTATTGATTATAATGTATTTAATAAATATATAATAAATACTAAACATGAGATTAAAATTACCGTCACAAAAATCCAATATACTGGCCTGAGACTCCATGTAGTCCATATCAAGCATCTCGGCAACACTATCTCACTGCCTCGGCACCCACACATACGTCCCTAAGTCGGGATGGCCTCATACGACCAAATCAGAAGGCCCAAACAGACCATAGAAATGGTACGCCTTCCTCAAGTCGCCACCGCCGGGTGCCTTGAGCACATCAATCCCGTGACAGAGGACCGAATGAATAGAGCCCTAAGGAAAACTCGCCACGCATCCAAATCCTCGCCCAACGCCCAAACCCAAGGCTCGATGGCTTCCTATCGCGACAAAGGACGATGAGGTATGCTACTAATATAAAAGCCGCTCAAGTAGTCTCATGGCATCATCACCCACCGTTGTTTGATGAATCGGTCAGAAGCTCAAATAGTAGTCCTCCCACCAAATAACTTATGGAACATGCCGGTCTGGGAATATCGTGCCTCAAGTTCGGATCAAAAGAAGACGGTCCAAAGCGCAATCCGAGACTAGGCAACTCAAGATCCCAATCAGATATCGGTTCCACAAACGTGAAACCAAATCTCGAACTCCGAAAACTAGATCCACAACCGTCGGACCATCGACAGTGCAGCGCATTATTTGCGCTTCTCTCCCGAGACGAAGCAGATGCCCAAACCATTTCTCTCGAATACGCCAATACATCCGCACGCAGACATGTCCTCACCTCGCTAACACATCAATTCGGATGTATTGGTTGATGTTGTCCGCATAGCTCTTGCATATGCGGTCGTAACCACCTATAACGAGGTCAGAATGCACAAAATTAATCAAGATACACTAAATGAAGATTAATCGTTGTAATCAAGTTGTACACGATTCAAAACCAGTAGACGGTGCTAACCGTAATCAAGATCGACACGGTTAGCATCATGTCTCGACGAACAGGCACTGTTCTTCAAGACACGGTTACCACCGCATCGAAGAATACAGACGGTTGGTCAAGACACGGTAGCACCGCGTCTCGACCAACCGCTCTAATTTTCACGTAATTTCAACAACATATCAATCAATTCAATTTCTATGTTTCTAAACACACCAACAACATGAAACTATCGTGTCATACATGAAAACTATCGTATCATATTAAAATTCAATTTTAAATGCCATATTACTCACCGGAGGTCGGGCTCCTAAATCGATGCTCTGTCGAAGCTCGCCGACCAAGCGAGAAGGTCGACGGCGTGCTTGCGGCGTGGCGACGATCGCCCGGCCAGAAAGCTTCTTCCGCCGTGGAGAGCTATCTCCTTCAACCGCCGCTTGCCGGTCAGATCCGGGAGTACTGTGGATCTGTATCCGTATCACCATGTTGTGGGTTTTGTGAGTCATGAGAGAGAGTTCACGAGAGAATGCACAAGTGAGTACGGTTAGTCGAGAGAATGCACGTGAGTTCCCGATTTTACGGTGAGTTCAAGAGAGAGAGAGAGAGTGAGAGAGAGAGTTGTATCCGCTTGAGAGAGAGAGAGAGGACATAGGAGAGATATAGAGAGAGACACCTTTTTTTAATTTTTCCGGATATTTTGGTCTTTTAAGCCAAAATGGCTATAAACTCATGTTTTACGGACTAGGCCATAAAACCCTATTCCTATTTTTTCGCTACTTACATATATTAGCACTTTTAATTGGACGAAACATGTCTGCTTTATAAGTTACAAGTCGATCACTCTTCGCAACCAAGCAACTTGAGGAAGAAAGCAAGACAAAGAGAGGCTTACATTGTTATTTGTTGCAACGAGGATGGTTAAAAAAATTCTTTGTTGATTATCGAAAATATGCAAGCCTCATTGCTTCAAAACATCAACACGAGCAACATCAATTGTCATTATCGTGCAACAAGAGGGCATGAATGACTAGTGTGCTTTTCAAGAATATGTTCGTGGTTTGATCACAAAACGAATGGTAGAAGAATCTTGTTGATGGTTGACAATTGTCCAAACCCATCCAAAAACATTGAAGGTTACGTAATGTTGAGCTATTCTTTTGCACACCTAACATGACATCAAAGATTAAACCATGTGATGCATGAATAATTAGAGCTTTCAAGATGCACTATCGTAGGAGATTCTACAAATTACCATAATATTTATAATTTTTGTAATATTTATGAATTATTAATTTAGAGTTTTGATGGGACCTAATATTTATAAAGGGATTTTTCGAAAACTTATTATTTTATTATCTTATCGAAATTGATGATTTTTTACAAAGGCCCAAGTCGGGACCAGAAGATTTTATTATTGTAGAGAGATTATTAATTTATCGAGTATTAATTTATAGAGGTTTTACTGTATATTGTTTATTTTTCTTTTTATCTGTGACGTAGCATTATATTTGTAAATCGTTTCTTGTGTTGTATTGGTACATAGTTTAACACGAATACAATAGTTAGTTGACAATTATTTTAAACAGTTAATCCGTATTATTATGGGATTTGATATCTTATATTAAGAAAGTGTTTAAGATAAGTTTTTCTGTGATATCCAGTATATTTTTTCTTATTTTCAACACTAGAATATCAAATATTATTTTTATTTGAATGTTAAACTATCATGGATATTTTGCAAAGATTTTAATCTATAATGCTACAACAAAAATAAAAATAAAATGTTAATAAGATATATAGTGCAACGTTGTCTGAATCGTGTGCTAAGTAAGTGATGAATAGTGTAATGTCGAACAAATTAAACACTAAAATTATAAATTAACAAGATATATAGTTATACAAAGTTTATGTGAAAGTTGTTCAACATACTGATAATTGTGTGCAACAACAATGCATCATAGAGGATAAATGATAGAGAATAGCAAATCCCATAAAATATGAATTAGAATATTCATCTAATAATAAAATTATAGAAATATCCTTATAATTTCTCCAACAGCAACAAATATAGGATATATAGTTATAAATATAAGCACATACAAAATTAATCTTATAAATCAATCTCACAGGATCAAAGACTATAATTAATTCATATTTTTTAATCAATATTTGCATTTCTCTATAATCCAAATCCTATATATATATATATTGTTATAATTACAATTAATTTCAATATCGATACAATCATAGTGGTGGAATCTCCTAAAAATGGTTTTATGTCGCAAAAAGTACATGAAAATAGAATCCCCTTTCAAAGCAAAAATATAATGTCAAGTGTGGAATCTATTTAGATCGATAGCACTGATTCGAACATATTTCTTTTCTTTTTTCTCAAAGGTACACTTAACGAGAAACCCAAATTAAAACTGAACTCAAATTAAAACTGAACTCGCCGCGTTCGGTACACGGGAAACACTTCATAATATGTATGTTTTTATATAAAAAAGAATAACTTAGTGACCATTATCATCTAGTAATAAACAATATTATATAATTAAGGAGAAAGAAGCAATAAATAATCGATCTCAATGTTATTTGGCACTATAAATTATAATATTGAAGATAACATAACTGCTCCTTGATAATTTCTACATGTATATAAAAAAGGCACGCCATCTCTCAATTTTTCTTGTTTCAAACTTAATATTGAAATTGTTAATTGTAGCTAAAGATGACCTCCATTTATTACCCCTTTTTCCTATCGACTCAATTATAGCATGTCTCTGGACTTTAGCTCCACCAAACTTATCATTAGCAGCTGCAGCTGTTTCTTCTTCACCACTAACTTCTTTCTCAGCTATACTCTCCTAATTTCTGTAGTGCACACAGAGACAATATAACTGATAGGATACGTCTCAACTACTAGATCCAAGCATCAGACCCAATATAAATGGGCCCCGACATTAGGCTCGGCCTATGTGAGTTCGGCCCAAGAAGACTCCTCAACCAACTACAACTCAAATCGCAAGTGGAGACGTAGAAGATTCAGATGCATATCTAAAAGAATCCTTATGAGAAAAGACTTTGTATTAGAATCAAACTCAATATGATGGTATATAAATAGAGGTTAGATTAGAAGAAATGAATCATCTACACTATTTGTAATCGCTTCTTGCACACTTAATACAGATATACTCTCTTGCTCCATGGACGTAGATCTATTTCAATAGATCGAACCACGTTATTTCCTCGTGTTCCTCAGATATTTATTACCCTACGAAATTAAGATCGATCATCGCGCCGTCTGTGGGAACTCAATTGTTTTCGATCAATTTTTTCTCGTGGAATCAATCACAACGATGAGGAATACAAGAAGCGCCACATCCGTGGCTCATACCGCAACAATAACGGCGGCAAGACGCGCCAAACGCGCCTCGGAAAAGTCCATGAGAGATACGACCCGGAAGGACACGCTCAAAGTCCGACGAGCGAGACAACCCTATCCTACGTGAAGAAGAAGATTACTACAGCGAAGGAGGTTGCAATAACAATGCAGAGGAACCCCAAGCGCCGCAGTTGAATCTCGACGAGGCGGTTAAAGGGTTCCTCGAAAAAAATAAGGAGAGCTTCCTCCAATACCTCAGCCGAGAACAAGGTCGGTTTATCATGAAGAAAAGGAGACCAAGTCTCATCAAAACACGAGGCAAAGACAATAAGTGAATCCCCAGCCCTGGATGGTAGGCACTCGTGTTGCAATAATACCTCTACACGAGTCGGTTTTCAAACCGATCGCAAGGGATGAGCAACGTAAGCAGGTCATCGTGATCGCCGCGAGGTCGATCCCCATAATTATAGCAAGTCCGTAGATTTAACTCGCCATCGCTCTCCGGAGACGGGTTCGATGGATACGGATGATTATTACCCTTTCTAACAAGATACTCGATACCCTCTCCCGACAAGTACAGGTGCTGTATCGCCCCTACGACGGACTACGGATCCGTAAAACTTCATTTTCAATTCCAAGATAACATGATCAATCAGCATCTCAACACCATCCACACGTGCAAGCCGCTCCTGAGTCCGACGACAACGCCCGCCGGTGGTTCGACGCTTACCTCCCGTAGTATCGATCTTATCGAGATCTAATGGAAGCCTTCATCGGGTTCTTTCAAAAAGCCGAGTCCAAGACCACATCGGCTCATCTCCTCACCACGAGGCAGGCCGAAAGTAGTCCATCACGATTTCACGACTAGGTTCAATAAGGATAGCCTAAAAGTCGAGGATGTAAACGACCTCCTCATTATCTCGGCTTTCCAAAACGGCATCTTTCCGGGCTCTATACAAGGAGATCGCTGGCACGAGCCCCGTGACAACATCAAGCTATGGCGATAGTGATCGGTTCGCCAAAGCGACGGGCGGATAGGAGAAAGCGTGAAGCGAAAAGTGGAGCCTCTAACAAGAAGAGGAAAGAGGATGGTCGAGGGACCGAGGCCAAAGTCGACGGTGCCTTAGAAAGAATACAACGCGCCCTTTAGAGTCTCAGCTCGCCACGCTATAACCCCGAACGACCTCAAGATACACCGACGAAGACGAGAACGGAGATCTACGAGCTCCATACCGACATGTTCGAGAAACCTCGACCCATGATAGGGGGATCGAAACGCCGATCCAAAGACAAGTATTGCTCCTTCCATAAGGATCATGGACACGACACGGGGGAATGCAGGAATCTCATCTAAAAGTTGGTGCATGACAGGGTTCTTAAGAAGTACAAGGTCATGGCCGACGAACTGGTCGGTACGAGGCCCCCCACCGAGGTCAGAGAAAGCGAAAGCAAGAGAAGGACAGGGAAAATTGTGGCCCTCACAAGAAAGCAAGGCACGACACCGATGAAGAGGGTGATGACGAGCCTCAATACGATGGAATCATATCCACCATCACGGGGCTCCCTCGCGGTACTATGAAGTCCTCCATAAAAGCCGAGGCCCAAGTCCCTAACCAAATAACTCAGAAACAAAAGGTTTAAAAAGGACGAGGCCATCACCTTTTCTGATGAAGACCCTGTACCAACCGTAGTACCCCACCAGGACGCAATGATAATCCAAGCAGTGGTCGCCAACAAGCTAGTTCGCGCAGATATCGCCGATAGTGGTGCGCCGGTGAGTATCCTCTTCAAGGAGTGCTTGATAAATTGGGAATTGAGGAGGCACGCCTTACACCGCACCACTACCACTTCAAGCTTCGCAAGAAGAAACGTGTCGGAGGGATCATCGACCACCACACGCGGGAGAAGATCGACGAGCCCACCAAGGTGGTACAGCTTCGTGGTAAACGCCACCACCGTATAACATTATACTAGGACGGACCGTTAAATGCGTGAGGGCGGTATGCTCAACGTATCATCTAACAATGAAGATCCCCACAAGAGAGGGTAGTCGTGATCCGGCGGAGATCGTAACAAGCCAAAGAATGATGCATATCGCTTAAGAGGCCGACTTCGCCCAAAGACCCACAGCATAGCAATTAAGGAATCCCAAGGAGTTGAACTGAAATGACGCCATCCGCCTCGATGCCCCCAGAGAGAGGTCACGCTATACGAGGACGATCCTCAAGGTCGCCAAAGCAGGTTCCACCGGCACCAACCGAGAAAGCAGATTATCCAACCCTAAGGGAATTCGAGACGCTCGCTTGGTCATCCTCTACATGACCCGCCTCACCAGTATTATTACTCACCGCTCAACATTGACCCAAGTGTCAAACCGGTTCGACAAAAGCAATGGATCTTTGCGGCAGAACGAATCAGTCATACATGACGAAGTGAACCAACCATCGAAAGCACGATATTGTTCAAGTCAAGTATCCGACCGGATAGCCAACCCGTGATGGTCAAGAATGAGGAGGGATGGCGAATGTATCGATTACACCGATCTCAACAAACATCGCTATAAGGATCGCTACCCTTCCCAATATCAACAAAAAGTCGACGCTTTGGTCGGATACGAAGTCTTCAACTTCGATCTATACAGGGTATCACCAAGTCTTGACGAGTGACGAGGACGCATCCAAAACAGCCTTCACTACGTACATCGCGTCTTTGCATATAAGAAGACGCCATTCGGACTCAAGAATGCAGGGCCACCCATCAAAGAATGGTGGACAAGATATTTCAGCCCTACATCGGTCAAAATGTGGAGGTGTATGTAGATGACATCGTCACAAAAGTAAGGAGAAAGCTACATGTGTTGCCGACCTGATCGCCCCGGCTTACTTCGTAGTAAACCTAAAGCTAAACCCCAAAAGTGTACATTCGCAGCTCGTCCGGGAAATTTTGGGGTTCGGTTTCACAAGAAGGATTAAAAGCCAACCCATCCAAGGTTCAAACCGCTTTGAGATGAAGGTGCCAAGACCATAAGTGCGCTTTGGTACGAGAGACTGGACGCCGTCAACTCCCTCACAGTATTTCATCACCGAGCACTCAAAGGGCTAGAAACGAGATATCAACCTCTGAGAGGCTCGCTGGCATTAGTAATGCCGCAAGGAGACTACGCCCTATTTTCACGCACATCCCATACAAGTTCTCACCCATCATCCACTTCGCAAGTATCGACAAAGCCGAAGCTTCGAGAGAGTGCGGTGGGCAATCAATCGGGCGAACACGCCATCTCTTTTGCCCTCGCTGCCATCAAGGTCAAGCCTTAGCGTACTTTCTCAGAGGCTAACTTCACAGAAGTCAAACCCACCGAGCCTACCTCAAACAATGCCGTTTAACCCATAAAGGAAGCATCCAAGAATTTCTCGCAAATCTATGTGGACGGAGCTCGAAAACGGGAAGTGGGCAGGCATCTTACTTATAGGACCAGATGGCCAAGAGATTACCTACGCACTTCGGGTTTACATTCAAAACTACTAATAATGAAGTGGAGTACTAAGCCTTAATTGTAGGACTTCGCCTAGCTCAAAGTCTTCGACACGAGCCAGCAAGTTCACATGATTCTCGTGTCATAGTAAGCCACATGTCGGAAAGTAAGAGGCTAAAGGCAACAGGACGAAGAATACCTGAAAAGCCAAAAGCCTACAATCGCCTTTCTCATACTCCAGCTGGTTCGTGATCGATCTTAACTTCGTAAGGAAGTAAATGAACAAGAACACCAAGGATTTACGGGTTCGATCTATGAATAAGATCTACGCCCACGAGAGAGAGAGAGCTTCAGATATTGATAATATGAGGAGTGATTACAAGAAGTGTAGATCAAGTGATTGATCCGAGAGCCGCTCCTCTCTCTTCTATTCTAGCCTCTATTTATATATCTCCAAGTCGAGTTCAACTCGACTGATACCAAGTCGAGTTTGACTCGATTCGATACCAAGTTGAGTTTGACTCGATACCAAGTCTCTCTCATAAGGATTATTTTAGATATGCATCCAATCTTCAAGTCTCCAATTGCGATTAGAGTTGTAGTTGGTCGAGAGTCTTCTTGGGTCGAACTCACATGGGCCGAGCTAATGTCGGGCCCATTTATATTGGGCCCGATGCCCGGCCTAGTAGTTGGGTCAGATCCTATCATACCCTCCCCAAAAGACGAGAAGTGAGGTCGTGATGGAGGGAGGAACGGTGGTTGACGCCGCCGGAATTCGACTCGCGGG
This sequence comes from Salvia rosmarinus, assembly GCA_036937905.1. Lineage (NCBI taxonomy): Eukaryota > Viridiplantae > Streptophyta > Magnoliopsida > Lamiales > Lamiaceae > Salvia > Salvia rosmarinus. Next base: position 71,377,802 of record CM072815.1, on the reverse strand, counting down.
TGGAGCGCATACCGCCAAGTCAATGTCGCTGCTTCGCCTCACCGAGGCGTTTCACCGTCGATGTCTCTTCGCCCCGCCGGTGCTCGTCAAGTCGTATGTCACCGGCTTTTGCTTTATGAGACGCCTCACCGAGGTCATGTCTTGTTGCTTGTAGATATCTCGCCGAGGCGCTTTGTCAAGTCTTGGTGCTCGACTTCACCGACGAGGTCTTCGGTCGGCTTCACCGACGAGGCGTTATGCCGAGGTCTTTGGTCGGCTTCACCGACGAGGCGCTATGCCGAGGTCTTGAATGGCTTCACCGACGAGGCGCTATGCCGAGGTCTTGAGTGGCTTCACCGACGGTGCGTTATGCCGAGGTCTTTGGGCCGGCTTTCACCGCCGAGCGCGTTATGCCGAGGTCTTTTAATGCTTTCACCGACGAGGCGTTATGCCGAGGTCTTTGAGTAACTTCACCGACGGCGTTATGTCAAGTCTTTGGGCCGGCCACCGTCGGCGTTATGCCGAGGTATTTTGGTCGGCTTCACCGACGAGGCGTTATGCCGAAGTCGAATGTCGCCGCTCCACCGGCGGTTGAATACGCCGCCTGCCAAGTCGAATATGTAACTCGCGTCGGCGGCGGCTCGGCGGCAGCGAGGCCGGCTCGACGGTGGCGAGGCGGCGAAGGCCGAGGCTAAGTCGACCATGGAGGATCGAAAGTGAGGCTCGCTGAAGGTCGAGACGGAGGCGCTGTACGAGGCGGCGGCGGCGAGGTCGACCTCGTATTTAAACGAAGGTAGGGTTCCTTTTCGCAAGAAGTATTGCTAGGGGTGGTCCTCTTCCCAAGCGAACGGAGGTATACGCCTTTTTCGCAGAAGTATTGCTAGGTGGTCCTTCTTCCCAAGTGAACGGAGGTATATGTTCCTTTTCGCAAGAAGTATTGCTAGGGTGGTCCTCTTCCCGGTGAACGGAGGTATAGGTTCCTGCTTTGCAAGGTCATCGCCGGTGGTCCTTCTTCCCAAGTGAACGGAGGTATAGGTTCCTGCTGGCAAGGTCATCGCCGGGTGGTCCCTCTTCCCCAAGTGAACGGAGGTATAGGTTCTCGCTTTGGCAAGGTCATTGCTCGGGTGGTCCCCTTCCCAAGTAAACGGAGGTATATGTTCTGTTGCTGCGGTCATCGCCGGTGGTCCTCTTCCCCAAGTAAACGGAGGTATAGGTTCGCTTTGGCAAGGTCATCGCCGGGGTGGTCCCTCTTCCCGAAGTGAACGGAGGTATAGGTTCTGTTTGCAAGGTCATCGCCGGTGGTCCCTCTTCCAAGTAAACGGAGGTATATGTTCTCGCTTGGCAAGGTCATCGCCGGGGGTGGTCCCTCTTCCCCAAGTAAACGGAGGTATGTTCTGTTTGCAAGGTCATCGCCGGTGGTCCCTCATGCTGCTTGAGTTCGCCCTCGACAAACGAAGGTAGTCTGTCCTCCATCGAGGGTATTTTGTCCTCATTAGAGGTATAGTTCGCCCTCCAAGAGGTATTGTTCATCCTCCGTAGAAGGTATAATTAGCCCTCCCAAGAAGCGTATAGTTCGCCTTCCGAAGAGGGTATAATTGGCCCTCAAGAAGGTATAGTTCGCCCTCCGGAGGGTATTATTCGCCCTCCAAGAAGGTATAGTTCATCCTCCGAAGAAGGTATAGTTCGCCCTCCGTAGAGGGTATAGTTCATCCTCCGTAGAGGGTATAGTATATTGAGAGATGCAGATGCATAAGTGACAAATCAAATATGCAAGACTCAACTCAAGCACGAATAAAAAGATTTTATTCATGAAAAACGACGAACAAAAGTACCTCAACTCCGAAGCACGAGGTCGCCACTGAATTGTCGGATTCGCACGCTGGTTATAATACCGAGCTACTTTGTACCGAGCTTCTAATATAGGCGAGGTCTCCTTCTTCGATTTCACCGATTATCGCCTCGGTTTCCTCGATCATCCTCTTTCTTCTTCTCGCCGAGGTTCCACCTTGTCGCCCGCGCTTTCTCTCGTCCGCTTGCTCGCCTTGGTGAACCGATCCGCATGCGCCATAGCTCCGACGCAGCAGTGGGCTCGCATTTGATGATCTCCTCAGATAGGCCCCGTGCAAGATGCCGCTCGAAAGCCGAGATAATGAAGAGGTCATCTACGACCGACTTTAGGCCTCCTTATCGAACCTCGCCATGAAGTCGTTGATGGACTCACCGCCTCGCTTTACGCGGAGAGACGAGCCGATGTGGTCTCGACTCGGCTTTTGGAAGAACCTTCATGAAAGGCTTCCATTAGATCTTGGTAAGATCCACGCTGCCGGAGGTAGATCGTCGAACCACCGCGGGCGTTGTCGATCAAGAGTCCGGAACAGCTTGCACATGGATGGTGTTGAGACGCTGATTGATCATGTCAGATCGAACCGAGAGAGGAAGTTTTGTGGATCTCGCAATCCGTCACAGGGGCTATACTTGGCACCCGGCATTTGTCCGGGAGAGGGGTATCGAGTATCTCATTGGAGAAAGGGTAATGATCTTCCCATACCCGCCGAAGCCGCCTCCGAGAATGGGGTGGAGTTCGCCGACCGAACTCGCTTTTGATGACCGTGACCGACCTCGCGGTGGTCGACACGTCCTTTCCCCGCTGTTCGCCTCCTTGCGCGGTTGGTTTGGGCCCCAACCGCGTGCAGGTATGAGCGCCCATGACTGGATGTTGGGATCCACTGCTTGCGGTGCTCGTGTTTAGACGAGGCATGCCCTTTCTTCTGGACGCGTCGACCTTGTGCTCGGGCGAGGTATTGAGAAGCCTCCTTATTCTTTTCGAGGAATCCTTTAACCGCCTCGTCGAGATCCAACAAGCGGTGCTGGGGCTCTCTACGGTCGTTGCGACCTCCTTCACTACGGTACTCTTCTTCTTCATGCACGATGGGATGGCCTTGCTCGTCGAGACTTTCGACATGCCCTTCGGGTCGATCTCGACCGGCTTTTTCCAAGCCGAGCTCAAGGCCCCGCCGCTGTTACCGGCAATGGCTCGGATGTAAGACTTCTTGTATTCATCGTCCGTGATTGATTCCTTGTAAACAAAGGTTGATCGAAACACGAATTTCGCTCCCACGCATTACGCCAAGGATCGATCTTAATTTCGTAAGGGAAGTAAATGAACAAGAACACTATGATTTACGTGGTTCGATCTATGAATAAGATCTACGCCCACGGGAGAGAGAGAGTCAGATATCGATAATATGAGGAGTGATTACAAGAAGTGTAGATCATGATCGATCCGAGAGCCGCCTCTTCTCTTCTATTCTAGCCTCTATTTATATATCTCCAAGCCGAGTTCAACTCGACTGATACCAAGTTGAGTTTGACTCGATTCGATACCAAGTCAAGTTCGACTGATACCAAGTCTCTCTCATAAGGATTCTTCTAGATATGCATCCAATCTTCTACGCTCCAATTGCGATTAGAGTTGTAGTTGGTCGAGGAGTCTTCTCGGCTCGAACTCAAACGGGTCGAGCTTAATGTCGGGGCCCATTTATATCGGGGCCCGATGCCCGCCTAGTAGTTGGGCCGATCCCATCGCCAGATCCCAAGGAGCAGAATAGACGAGCCGACACCTTAAACAAACCGCTTCACATCAACGAGCCCGCCAAGAGGTTAAGTCCAAAACAGTAAGCATAGACGACGCCGATGTCGAAGTCAACATAGTCTCGATGAAGAACCTAATTGGATGACTCCCATTCAAGAATATTTGAGAGAGGGCGATTACCTCACGATGACTTGAGGCTAGGAAAATCTTGAGCAAATCTTTGCGATACATAATTGAGCACGAATTCTCTACGTAAAATCATATCTCCGCCTCTCCTAAGGTGTCCGGGTCCGAACCGAGTGAATACGTGATAAGAGAAGTACATGAGGATCATGTGGAAGTTATATCGATCCCGCACGCTATCAAAGAAATTCATGCGATGGGGATACTATTGGCCAACAATGTTCCAAGACTCAATCGACCTGCATGTATGTCCGCGCCAAATTCATGGAAATGTGCCGAGGCTACCTCAAACCGACTCGCCAAGATGCGGCCCTTGGTCATTCATGCAATGGGGATTGATATTGGGGCCCCTTCAGAAAGCTCCAAGGTATCCAGCCTCGATTGTCGCTATCGACTACTTCACAAAGCCGGGTGGAAGCCAACCTCGTGAAAATCACAAGCAAAACGCCTCAACTTTGTCTCGAAAAATATCAGATGTCGCCGCATCCCCATATCCTCTTTTCGGATAATAGACGCAGCTCACGTATAAGGTCTTCAAAGAGTGGTGTCAAGAGCTTCAGATTCAACAAAATTCACCTCCGTGGCCCATCCTCGCAAATGGTCAAACCAAGTCACCAACAGACAATTGTGAAGGGACTCAAACTCGCCTTGACCGCTGAAGGGCGATCGGGTGGAAAATTGCCACAAGTCTTATGGTCATATCGCATAACATCTCTGACATCGAACGGCGAAATACCCTACACTGGTGTATGGAACCGAGAATGATCCCGATGTAAATCAGATGCCGAGCCCCGCATCATCCATTTCTCACCAAGCAAATGGGAGAATCTACGAACCTGACCCGGATCTGCTAGAAGAGAAGAGACCTCGCCACATTAGAGAAGCTCAATACAAGTAACAAGTAGCTCAGTATTATAACCAACGTGTCAAATCCCGACAATTCCAAGTAGGCGACTGCATTTTGAAATAACGAAGTCAAGAAGCCGCAAAGCTCGGCAAGTTAGAAGCTACATGGGAAGGACCATACCGAGTTGAAGAAGTCCTCGGAAAAGGGTCATATAAGCTCACCCATTTATCCGGTGAGAAAATACCTCATACGTGCACATCATTCATCTTAAGAGATATTTTACATAAGTGTCAAAAGAAAAATTGTTCATTTAGTCTTGTTAAGTCGTGTCTTTAGGTCATTTTCTCTTGTTACGCCGTGTTTCATTAATAAAATCTTTTTCTTGCATATTTCATTCATTACTTATGCATACTACCTCTTCCCATTACATAATACCTCTAAGAGGATGATAAACCCAACAAAAGATAAAATAAACGCGTGTGGGGAACCACCCCTATCGACACTTCTCGACAAATAAGGAACTTTACCTTCGCTTATTTCGAGGATGAACTACATTCGTTTGAATACGAGGACGAACTACATTCGTTTATTTCGAGGATGAATTACCTTCGCTTAATACGATGACTAACTACCTTCGTTTATTTTGAGGATGAACCACCTTCGTTTATTCGAGGATGAACTACCTTGCTTTATTTCGAGGATGAACTACCTTCGTTTGAATACGAGGACGAACTACCTTCGTTTATTTCGAGGATGAATTACATTCGATTAATTACCGTGACGATGTCGATTTGTATACTAAAAGCGCTGGTTGAGCTTGTATACAATGTTTCTCGTTACCACTATTACAATCTCCTATCTCAAATGAATACTTGATTGTATATATCTCGTGTCCCCTTATCTCATATATAAGTTAGATCATACAGAGGTGTAAAAGATCACAAAAGTCCGTATGATTGGTCAAGCTTAATGAGATATAAAAGTTTCACACCGAGATAACTTGAGGACGAGTTGTCGGTATAGGCATGTATAGATAAGAAGTGACTTGACTTGGTTGCTTGTCTATGCCGGCACGCCTCGACGTATCAAGGATCACACAGTGAGATGAGTTCTTCTATCTCGACCGTCGTGAAGAACCAAGATCTCGGTGACTTACGATGATCTAAACCTCGATAAGGTATTAGATGAGCAAGAGTTGCCGACCATCACTTTGACTTGTTATGGGTGAGGGTTATATGTTCTAACCCAATATTCTCCGCATCTTGGGTGGTGGCGTGTTGTATGTCATGCTAGTTATCTCAGACGAGTCAACGTATCCGCTAGGATGATGACGCCCCTTAAGGAGCTCAAAAGGTTTATTGTACTAAACCCCGCAGTTGAGTTAGCTCAAGTACAATAATAAGGTCGAGTGGTCCTACTTAAGGAATTAAAGATATTAATTATTTTAAGCAATGTAATGCTATAAATAATTAATGGACGCTCGATATCTTAAATACGGGATTCAGAATGTCTAAGTGCAAGCCCGACTCAACTTCGTAATAAAGGGTAAGTCAAGATTTATTCTCTAGTGGCATGAATAAATGTTTATAAATTAATTTATGTTCGGTCAACATAAGATAATTAATTTATTTGAGGCCCATCTTTATTCCTCAGATTTGATCCCTGGTCGACCCATCCAGCCCGTAGCTAAGTATGGAAATCGCGCCTCTCTCTACAAGGTAATGATTTGATTCTCTTTATCCTAAAAGGATATTATTATATTTATGGGATAGGCATAGATCCTTTCCATATAGATTATGGTAATAATCCTTTCCATATGATTATGGTAATTTCCATACGGGATTATGGTAATTTCCATAAAAGATTATGGTAATTTCCATATGGGATTATGGTAATTTCCATATGGGATTATGGTAATTTCCATATAGGATTATGGTAATGCATTATAAATACGAGGTAATAGATTAAATCTACGCCAATGATTAATAATCATCATCATTATTTTCGAGAATTTGAGGGTTCATCCTTCGAGAGATTTTCAAAATTCTTGAGAGCTTGAGGGTGATTTTCCAAGCATTCTCCATAGATCGCCCTCACCGACGCTGAGATCGGGCAACCGGATACACCCGTAAGGTCAAAGCACGAGTCTCGATCCATTCCGCCGACAGATTCAAAGAAACACGAAAACCCCAACGTGTTGCAATTAATTATATAGGTGCATGCTAGGTATATAATCATTGTATGGTGAATTAAACATCCAAGATAGATCTCTGGAGCGGGCTAAACATAGTTTTTCCTTTATAGCTTGGTATCGAGCCTCGATCAAGATTCGCTCGCTGATTAATTCACGCTTGATTATTACGCGTGCTATATATTATTTGTTGAACTGGCTGCTCATCACGGCTCGCTTTTATTTTGTCGGATTTTGTTTTTCACCACGAAAAATCCGTGGTTAGATTAGATTTATTTTCTCAGAAATCTTATTTGTAAAAGTAAAACGAAGACGAAAGCAACCAGATCGAGACGACGGAAAATGGGTCGCGACGGCGGCGGGCGACGGCACGCAAGGCGCAGACGGCGCCGCGACGACGCCGCGCTGCGTGACGGGCCGAGCCCGCATCAGTTTTTCCACCAATCTGCTTTGACGAGTCCGTCCGTGCCGTGCACGCGAGGCCTGCCAAGATTATAAAGATCCGTAGTTTGCAATTCTATGTAATAGATTAGGGCGAGAAAGTGCGATTCCACGAGTGGGCCACGGCGAACGCTTTATTTTATTTTTATCGCTCATTGCATGTCGTGGATGTTTAAATTATGCAAGAGTATGCTATGTATGTTTAAATTACGCTGACAAACCTTTAAGTGTTTTCGAATCAAGTGAGCATAGTAAGCATGCTAGGTTTATCGCGTTTTCAAGCATATTTTAGAATTTCATGAGCATGTTTTACATGTTGAGTTCTATAGACAAGCATGCTAGGATTACGTGATCTCGCATGGACAAACCTCAACAAAAAGACTAAGCAAGCAATCCGACAAGTTAATTTTTAAATTAAAATGTCAAGACCTCCACTTTTGATCTCTAAACAAAGTGATACGCGATCGTGAGTAAACGCCCACACGCGTGGCTTGCTTGCACTGCTTATCATAAGTTTGTTAGATGAGATTTCTAAATAAAATATTTTAAATCTATCGAGAAGTTGGGAGTTTCATGTAAACGCCCACACGCGTGGCTTGCATGTGCGATTTTCATAAGTTCTCTAGAGATAGATATAAAATGAGATAACAAAAGAATTTGAATTGAAGCGGTATGGTCCTAGTGAGTATGCTAATTCTAAGAATTAGCTTTCGTTGTTAAAATGTGGTCATTGCTTAGATATCACCTCAGTACAACTTCCCGCCAAGTCCTTCTTGCGATAGTGATGTGGTCTAGTAAGGTCCAATCATTAATTTCATTTGTCATAAGGATAAGTCGACATGGATTGAAATTAAACGACTAAAAGGTATATTTTAGTCCGGTCGAGGGTTCATGTAAACGCCCACACGCGTGGCTCGCATGTGGGATTCCTCGGGCGATTGGAGGTTTCAATTAATATTGTTTTATCAAAAGGTTACAATATTATTGTTACGAATTATGTGCGATCGTATGCTTATGTGTTTACATTATCGCTTCGATATGTCTCTTAACCGATTATCAATATGCTCGCACAAAATCCTTTATCCGGTCCAAATTTTATCGAGTGGAAACGAAACATCGAGAATGTTCTTCTCATGAAAGAAAATCTATTTGTACTCACTACACCCCGTCCCAAGCCTCTAGACAATTCATCTATCGATGAGGAGCGCAAGGAGCACGAGAAATGGGATAAATCAAATAGAATGGCAATGTGCCTTCTTTGGTCACCATGTGCGAAGTCCTCGCAACTCTAGCATCAAGAGATGGAAAATGCAACCACGATATGGCTAAGTCTTATGAAATTGTAGATGAGGAGTCGGACGAGTAATCGCTTGTCATAATTGACAAAATCAATAATGTCAAGTTCAATGAAGGAAAGCGATTCTGCACATAACCATGTAGAGCAAATGATTAATCTCTTCTGAGAGCTCGAATTGGTTGGAGGATATATTGATGACGTAGTCGTAATCGATATGATCCTCAACACTTTGCCCAAGTCTTTGATGACTTCGCTATAAAGAAGTCCTTTATGATAAGAGTTATACTCTAGATTCATTGCAAGAGGATCTAGTAACGGAAGAACGCAAAATGGGCAAAGATGCACAGTCTTTAGTACGCACCTCAAAGAAAACCACTGCTTTATCGAAAGATGAAAAGGAAAAGTGGAATTCAAGAGATGCTATGCTAAAGAAAAGAGTGGGAGTAATACAAAGGGCTCTACCAATGTTTGAAAAACCAAAGGAGAGGAAAATGCTTCAAGTGCGGTGAGATCGGGCATTGGAAGGCTAAGTGCCCCAAGCTCGAGGCTCTAGGTACGCCATTTTCTTTAGTAACGAAACATGTTTAGCGACTTGTTCTACCCATTCTCGGGTAGTAGACACGGTGCATCGATCATGTTTGTTACACCTTGTAGGGGTTCCCTGCGGACAAGGAGTCGAATGATGGCGAGATAACGATCTCCATGGGCAACGCGAGAAAGTCGAGGCCGTTGCGATCGGAGATGTTACTTTATGTTTTGAGAAAACAGCTTTAGTTTTAAAAGACGCTTTATATGTGCGGATTTTGGCGGAACCTTGTTTCGTTTGAAATTGTTTATTCATGGATATTCAAATTGTTTTGATAGTGGTGTTTCTATCATAAGAAATGACGGTTATCTCGTAGCACATTATATAATTCGATTTATACTATTTCGCAATACATAATACCTATAACTATGTTGCATCTACATCAAACCTTAAAAGAGAAGTTTTCTTCATGAAGACGACACCTCTTTCTCTGGCATCTTAGATTAGGTCACATCAATCTAAATAGGATCCAAAGACGGCTAAGAATGGAGCGTTGGGTAATCTCACGCCATCTCGTTTCCCGGTCTGCGAATCCTCGTATAGAAGGTAAGATGTTGACGGCACCTTCAAAGCGAAGGGTCATAGAGCCAAAGAAATGTTAGAGCTAGTCCATTCGACCTTTGTGGACCGATGTCCACACAAGCTCGTGAGGGTACGCAGTATTTTGTCACTTTCATTGACGATTACTTAAGGTACGGATACGTATACCGCCGCACCGCAAGTCCCGAATGCTTTGAGAAATTCAAAGAATTTTAGGCGGAAGTGGAGACGGCTAGGTAAGAGTATCAAATCACGTTGTTCGATCGCGGTGGTGAATACCTCAACAACGAGTTCATGGACTATCTAGTGAAGTGTGGGATTACCTCCCAACAGATTTCAATCGGGCTCACCACAAAGAAATGGTGTGTCGAGCGAAGAAATACGACTCTTTTGGAAATGGTTAGATCAATGATGAGTTATGCAACTTTGCCTATATCGCTCGGGGTATGCTTTAGAACGGCGGCATACTTGCTAAATCTAGTACCATCCAAGTCATCGAAGAGACCCTATCGAGTTGTGGTTTGGGCGCAAGTCCGAGTTTAAGCCACATAAGGATATGGGCCCATCCGGCCATGTCTTTGAGAAGAAAGGCGACAAGTTGGAGGCTAGATCCGACGCAAGGCTGTTTATCGGCTATCCTAGAGGAACGAAGGTGGTTTATTCTATAGTCCTAAGGATCAGAAGGTCATTATTAGCACTAATGCCCGATTCTTAGAAGAGGACTACATGAAAAATCATAAATCCAAAGTTGAAATCATTCTTCAAGAATTAGAAGATGATCGTATTCCACCATCGATTAGACCAAAGGTACGAGATGTCGAGTCTAGTGGGAGGGATCGACACCAGATACTTCAAGAAATTGAAGTGGGTCGAGTTCCACTGGAGATACCGACCGTCATGTGGTACCTACCAACAAGTTGTGCAAGATAGAGAACCACAAGTTATTTGACCCACCGCTGCCATTGTGCTTGTAGTGCCTCGTCGTAGTGGGAGGTTGTTCGTCAACCCGAGCGATGTATGTTCGTAGGTGAATCTTCGGATTTAGTCCCAGAAAACGAACAGGCAATAATCGACCCATGGACGTACAGCGAGGCGATACAAGACAATGATGCAAGATCATGGAACTTACGTTTGGGCGAGGTGGTAAAGTCCCATGGATTTACCTATTGCCTAGCGAGTTGTGTGTATCGTTTAGATGTCAACGGTAATGTGGTATTTCTTGCACTTTACGTAGATGACATTCTTCTATTTGGCAACAATGTGAAGTTGTTATCAGACGTAAAGAGTTGGTTATCCGATCAGTTTCAAATGAAAGACTTAGGAGATGCAGCAGACATTCTTGGGATCAAGTTTGCCGAGATCGCAAGAGAAAATGTTGAGCTTATCTCGGGCGCCTTACATCGATCTTGTGATTACTCGCTTTAGTATGCAGATCGTCGAAAAGGATTGCTACCTTTCCGACATGGCGTTCTTTATCTAAAGGCGTCACCTATGACTGCAAAGAAGATAGAGGAAATGAGACAAGTTTCCTACGTTTTCGCCGTAGGAAGTCTCATGCATGCAATGCTATGCACGAGGCTCGATATCTGCTATGCGGTGGGCATAGTGGCTAGATATCGCCTAACCTCGACAAGCTCATTGATCGCGGTAAAGCATATATTCAAGTACCGAAAAGGACTCGAGATTATAGTCGGCTTACAATGCAGATAGTCTAATGCCTTTGGGTTATTCGGACTGATTTCCAATCTGACCGTGATGAGAAAAGTCTACCTCGGCTATGTGTTTACCTTGGGAGGTGGAACCGTGATCTGGCGCAGGAGTGCGGCGATGCATTGCGGACTCTACCATGGAAGCCGAATATGCAACCACGGAGGTCGCTAAGGAGGTCAGTATGGTTCAAGAACTACCTCATGGATCTAGATGTGGTACTGGTTTGCCCATGAGTATCATGGTTTCTTCGTGATAACTCAGGTGCAATGGCAAACTCGAAGGAACCACGGATCCACAAGGCAAGCAAACACATAGAGAGAGTACCATGTCATACGAGAAATCGTTAGACGAGGGGACGTGCTGATTGCAAAGATTGATACGACGGATAACCTAGCGGTTCCATTCACGACTGACCGCCGCAATAAGTCTACGTTGGGCACGTTAGAGGACTTGAATTGCGCTAGATGGCACCCGCTAAAGCCTGCCGCAATAAGTCTACGTCGGGCACGTTAGAGGACTTGAATTGCGCTAGATGGCACCCGCTAAAGCCTGCCGCAATAAGTCTACGTCGGGATGTTAGAGGACTTGAATTGCGCTAGATGGCACCCACTTAGAAAGGAAACTTTTGTATAAGTGGGAGAAGCAAAGTGATGGTTTTATTTGTAATAGCTAGTAGAGAGACACATTGTATACTAAAAGTTTGCTTTAGTATAAGTGGGAGATTGTTGGATTTGTATACTGAAAGCAGTTTTGGTTGAGCTTGTATACAATGTTTCCTGTTACCACTATTACAATCTCCTATCTGAAATGAATACTTGATTGTATATATCTGTGTCCCATTATCTCATATATAAGTTAGATCATACAGTGTGTAGAAGATCACAGAAGTCTGTATGATTGGTCAAGCTTAATGAGATATAAAAAGTTTCACAGCTGAGACAACTTGAGGACGAGTTGTCGGTATAGGTTGCGGTATAGATAAGAAGTGACTTGACTTGGTTGCTTGTCTATGCTGATACGTCTCTGACGTATTGAAGGATCACAGTGAGATGAGTTCTTCTATCTGACCGTCGTGAAGAACCAAGATCTCGGTGACTTACGATGATCTAAACCTCGATAAGGTATTAGATGAGTATGAGTTGCTGACCATCACTTTGACTTGTTATGGGTGAGGGTTATATGTTCTAACCCAATATTCTCCGCATCTTGGGTGGTGGCAGTGCTTGTATGTCATGCTAGTTATGCGTAGACGAGTCACCGTATCCGCTTAGGATGATGGCGCCCTTAAGGAGATCAAAGGTTTATTGTACTAAACCCCGCAGTTTGAGTTAGCTCAAGTACAATAATAAGGTCGAGTGGTCCTACTTAAGGAATTAAAGATATTAATTATTTTAAACAATGTAATGCTATAAATAATTAATGGACGTTCGATATCTTAAATACGGGATTCAGAATGTCTAAGTGCAAGCCCGACTCAACTTCGGGTAATAAAGGTGTAAGTCAAGATTTATTCTCTAGTGGCATGAATAAATGTTTATAAATTAATTTATGTTCTAGGTCGAACATAAGATAATTAATTTATTTGAGGCCCATCTTTATTCCTCAGATTTGATCCCTGGCCGGCCCATCCAAATCCGTAGCTAAGCATGGAAATCGGCGCTCTCTCTCTCTACAAGGTAATGATTTGATTCTCTTTATCCTAAAAGGATATTATTAGATTTATGGGATATGCATAGATCCTTTCCATATAGGATTATGGTAATAATCCTTTCCATATATGATTATGGTAATTTCCATAAAGGATTATGGTAATTTCCATATGGGATTATGGTAATTTCCATATGGGATTATGGTAATTTCCATATGGGATTATGGTAATGCATTATAAATATGAGGTAAGAGATTAAACCTACGCCAATGATTAATAATCATCATCATTATTTTCGAGAATTTGAGGTTCATCCTTTGAGAGATTTTCAAAATTCTTGAGAGCTTGAGGGTGATTTTCCCAAGCATTCTCCATAGATCGTCCTCACTCGACGCTGGAGATTGGGCAACCGGATACATCCGGAAGGTCAAAGCACGAGTCTCGATCCATTCCGCCTCGGCATTCAAAGGTAAACACGAAAACCCCAACGTGTTGCAATTAATTATATAGGTGCATGCTAGGTATATAATCAATGTATGGTGAATTAAACATCCAAGATAGATCCTCGGGAGTGGACTAAACATAGTTTTTCCCTACAGACGATCTACCTTCGTTTGATTACAAGGACGACCTACCTTCGTTTGATTACGAGGATGAAATGTGTACAGTGTTTGATAAAAAGGAAAAATCAACACAAGGCAAAGAAAAATTTGTTCTTATTTCCAAAATATACAACGCATTACGAGGACGATGAAGGACCAGGAGGCTGGGAAAAGCTATAAGCCAATCTCTAGCAAAATCAGGGTTCAACAGTTCATCTATGCTCAACCTACCCCCTACCTCTACCTCGTCCCTCGATCGACACGGGCTCGGCCACCGACCTCTATGTCTTGCCATCCGACCTCGGCTACTCGATAACCGCCGTCTCTCACACGCATAAAACTCCCGGGATGCCATCGACAATCCTAGTATGTGAAAAGGAGAAGCCTCGACAATGGCATCAAGCACACACTCAAGTTGCGGATGACGAGCTACAACAGTCTTGTATAGACCGCCTATTTTCTCGTGTCGGCAAGTCTGCTCCCGAAATTGCTGTGAGTCCCGACTGCACTCACGCCCGTAGCTCAACACCGCCTGCGATCTCTAAAACTTTGGCTTCGCCTCGAGATGGTCATTCCACCACCTCGGTGAATAACCGTCTTGTATTCGGCGTGCTCCTCGACGACCGGTTTGGCATCATCCTTCAAGATCTCCAGCTTCTCCTCCAACTCCAAAAACCGAGCTTTAAGCTCGTCAAATTTCTCTTGAGACTCAATTTTCACATCGCCTTGCACATGTAGGAAATCGATTTTAGCCCTCTCCGAGGATCTATCTTGGATGTTTAATTCACCACACATTGATTATATTCCTAGCATGCACCTATATAATTAATCGCAACACGTAGGGTTTTCTCGTGTTTACCTTGAATCATTCGGGATGAATCGGGATGAACGGATCGAGACTCGTGCTTTGATCTTCCGGACTATCCCGTTGCCCAATCTTCAATATCGAGTGAGGATAATCTATGGAGAATGCTACAAAAATCACCCTCAAACCCTCTAAGATTTTCGAAAATCTCTCCCAAGGTAAACCCTAGTATTCTCAAAAATAATGGATGGATAATTATGATTAGCTTTGATCTTATCTCTACCTTATATTTATAATGCATTACCATAATCCCATAAGGAAAGGATCCATGCATATCCCATAAATATAATAATATCCTTATAGGATAAAGAGAATAAAATCACATCCATGTAGAGGAATAGCGCAGATTTTCTCCAAGCTACGGGCCCGATGGGCTAGCCGGTGATCAAATGCAAGGAATAAAGATGGGCCTCAAATAAATTAATTATCTTATGTTCAGCCCTTAACATAAATTAATTTATAAACATTCATTCATGCCACTAGAGAATAAATGTTGACTTACCCTTTATTACGAAGTTGAGTCGGACTTGCACTTAGACATTCACGAATCCTCAGATTTAAGATATCGTCGTCCATTAATTATTTAGAGCATTACGATCGCTTAAAATAATTAATATCTTTAATTCCTTAAGTAGTACCACTCAACCGTATTATTGTACTTGAGCTAACTCAACCTCGGGGTTTAGTACAATAAACCTTTGAGCTCCTTAGGGGCGCCATCATCCTAAACGGATATGGTGACTCGATATGTATAACTAGCATGACATACAAGCCGCCACCACCCAAGATGCGGAGAATATCAAGGTTAGAACATATAACCTCACCCATAACAAGTCAAAGTGATGGTCAAGAACTCATACTCACCTAATACCTTATCGAGGTTTAGATCATCGTAAGTCACCGAGATCTAGGTTCTTCACGACGGTCGATATAAGAACTCATCTCACCGTGATCCATCAATACGCCGAGACGCATCAAAGATAGACAAGCAACCAAGTCAAGTCACTTATCTATACCGCAACCTATACCGTCAACTCGTCCTCAAGTTGTCTCACCGTGATTCTTTTATATCTCATTAAGCTTGACCAATCATACGCACTTACGTGATCTTCACACAATCGTATGATCTAACTTATATATGAGATAAGGGACACGATATATGCAATCAAGTAATCAATTCAGATAGGAGATTGTAATAGTGGTAACATGAAACGTTGTATACAAGCTCAACCAAAACCGCTTTCAAAGATACAACCAACAATCTCCCACTTATACTAAAGCAAACTTTTAGTATACAATGTGTCTCTCTACTAGCTATTACAAACAAAACCATCACTTTGCTTCTCCCACTTATACAAAAGTTTCCTTTCTAAGTGGGTGCCATCAAGCATAATCCAAGTCCTTTAACGTGCACTTCGTAGACTTTTTGCGGCGGAGTGCTCTTTGTGAATGGATCCGCCAGGTTATCCGTCAGATCAATCTTTTCAATCAAGACGTCCCTCGCCTCACGATTTCTCGTATGACATGGTACTTTTTCTCTATGTGTTTGGTCGCCTTGTGGGTCCGTGGTTCCTTCGAGTTTACCATCGCACTCGAGTTATCACAAGAAACTATGATACTCTTGGGCAAACCAGTACCACACCTAGATCCACGAGAGGTTCTTGAACCATACAGCCTCCTTAGCGCCTCCGCCGCTACATATTCGCTTCCATGGTTATCCGTCGATCAATCTTTTCAATCAAGACGCCCCTCGCCTCACGATTTCTCGTATGACATGGTACTTTCTCTCTATGTGTTTGGTCGCCTTGTGGGTCCGTGGTTCCTTCGAGTTTGCCATCGACCGACTTATCACAAGAAACTATGATACTCTTGGGCAAACCAGTACCACACCTAGATCCATGAGGTAGTTCTTGAACCATACAGCCTCCTTAGCAGCCTCCGGGCTGCTACATATTCGGCTTCCATGGTAGAGTCCGCAATGCATCGCCGCTTTGCACTCCGCCAGATACGGCTCCACCTCCGAAGGTAAACACATAGCCCGAGGTGACTTTTTCTCATCACGATCGCCTTGAAACCGAGTCAGATAACCCAAAGGCATTAGACTATCTCGCATGGTAAACCAGCCTATAATCTCGAGTCCTTTTCGTACTTGAGTATATGCTTTATCGCAGTTCAATGAGCTTGTCCAGGTTAGATCGATATCTAGCTACTATGCCACCGTGATAGCGTATATCGGGCCTCAGACATAGCATTGCAGTATGAGAGACTTCCTACGGCTAAGCGTAAGAACTTGTCTCATTTCTCTATCTCATTTGCGAACATAGGTGATCTGCTCCTTAGATAAAGGAACGCCATGTCCGAAAGGTAGCAACCTTTATTGGCGGTCTGCATACTAAAACGAGTAATCACAAGATCAATGTAAGACGCCCGAGATAAGCTCAACATTTTCTCTTGCGATCTCGCAGACCTTGATCCCAAGAATGTACGCCGCATCTCCTAAGTCTTTCATTTGAAATCGATCGGATAACCAACTCTTTACGCCCGATAACAACTTCACATTGTTGCTAACTAGAAGAATGTCATCTACATAAAGTGCAAGAAATACCACATCACCGTTGACATCTAAACGATACACACAACTCTCGCTAGGCAACTGGGTAAATCCATAGGACTTTACCACCTCGTCAAAGCGTAAGTTCCGTGATCGTGAGGTTTGCTTAAGCCCATAAATGGACTTCTTAAGCTTCCATACTAGATGCTCTTCACCCTTCACCACATAACCTTCGGGTCTTGTCAGATATAGATGTCTCTACCTTCCTCAAGGTAACCGCTAGAAAAGAGGTTTTCACATCCATTTGCCAAACGTCAAGGTTCAAGTGGGCTGCTATGGCCGTAAGAATTCGATGGACTTGAGCATTGCTACAAAGCGAAAAGGTCTCATCGAAATCGATGCCCTCATCTGATTATACCCTTTCACACAAGCCCGGCTTTAAAAGCCAAACCTCCATCTCGAATCTCTTCCTCTCAGATACCCACTTACTACATACGGCTTCCTTGCCATCCGGTAGAGGTGTCTTTTCGTATACATCCATAGTCGTTATGGACTCAATTTCTAAGTCCATAGCGGTGTGCCATGATCTTGCATCAATGTCTTGTATCGTCAGTTGTATGTCCATGGGTCGATTATTGCCGCTGCTTCGACTAAATCAAGATTCACCAACGAACATAAATCGCCGGGCCGACGAACAACCCTCCCACTACAATGAGGCGCCACTGGCACAATGGCAACGGTGGGTGCAAGAACTTGTGGTTCTCTATCTTGCACAACTTGTCGGATACGAGCCACTGTACGGTCGGTATCTCCAAAGGAACTCGACCCACTTCAATTTCTTGAAGTATCCGTGTCGATCCTCCCACTGACACCTACATCTCGCACTTTGGCTTAATCGATGGTGGAATACGATCATCTTCTAATTCTTGAAGAATGATTTCAACTTTGGATTTATGATTTTCATATAATCCTCTTCTAAGAATCGGGCATTAGTGCTAATAACGACCTTCCGATCCTTAGACTATAGAATAAACCACCTTCGCTCCCCTAGATAGCAAATAAACAGCCTTGCATCGGATCTAGCCTCCAACTTGTCGCCCTTCTTGTTCAAAGACATGCCGGATCGCCCATATCCTTATGTGGCTTAAACTGAGTCATCGCGCCTAACCACAACCTCGAAAGGGATCTTTTCGATCGACTTGATGGTACTAGATTTAGCAAGTATGACGTCGTTTCTAAGGCATACCCCGAATGAAATAGGCAATGTTGCATAACTCATCATCGATCTAACCATTTCTAAAAGAGTCATATTTCTTCGCCTCGACACACCATTTTTTTGTGGTGTCCGATGTAGCGAGTCGAGGTAATCCCACACCGCACCAAATAGTCCATAAACTCATTATCGAGGTATTCGCCACCGCGATCGATCGCAGCGACTTGATACTTTTACCAAGCTTCGCTCCACTTCCGCTTTAAACTCTTTGAATTTCTCAAAGCATTCGAGACTTGCGCGGTTGGTATATGTATCCGCACTTGAGTAATCGCCAATGAAAGTGACAAAATACTGCATTCTCCACGAGCTTGCGTGGACATCGGTCCACATGTGTCGAATGGACTAGCTCCAACACTTCTTTGGCTCTATAACCCTTCGCTTTGAAGGGTCCGATCGACATCTTACCTTCTATACAGATTCGCAGATCGAACGAGTAACTTTTAGATTACCCAACGCCCATTCTTAGCCGCTTTTGATCCTATTTAGATTGATGTGACCTAATCTAAGATGCCGAGAAATGTGGTGTCGCCTTGCTAAGAAAACTTTCTTTTTGGGGTTTGTAGATGATGCAACATAGTTATAGGTATTATGTTTGGCGAGAGATAGTATAAAGCGAAATTATATAACGTGCCAACACGTATAACTTCATCATTTCTTATGATAGAAACACCACTATCAAAAATAATGTAATATCCATGAATAAACAATTTCAAACAAAACAAGGTTCCACCGAAACTCCGCACATATAATACGCCTTTTAAAACTAAAACCGTTGTCTCAAAACATAAAGTAACATCTCCGATCGCAACGGCCTCGACTTTCGCCAAGTTGCCCATGGAGATCGTTATCTCGCCATCATGCAGCCTCCCTTGTCCGCTAGAACCCACGCAATGTGTAACAAACATGATCGATCGCACCCGTGTCTACTACCCATGAATGAGTAGAACAAGTCGCTAAACATGTTTCACATTAAAAACAAATGGCGCACTCAGCCTTGAGCATAGGGCACTTGGCCTTCCAATGCCCGCCTTGCCGCACTTGAAGCACTTGCCTCTCCTTTCGCTTCTTTAAGCCTCCGTGGCGCCATGTTCTTGCTCCCATTACTCCCACTATTTCCTCGCCTCGCCACCTTTGGTGCCCCTTTTCTTTTCCATTTTGCAACGGAAAATTTGGGCCCCTAGATGTGCTAGCAAGAGCATGTGCCCTTTATACATAACTCCTTCCGCGGCCACGAGATCATGAAGCAACCCGACTAAGTGTATACTCGGTCTTGCTCATGATCGCATTCACGCGAAAATTCTCAAAAGACTTGGGCGTTGTATTGAGGATGATATCGACCTTGGCCACTCGCCAATACCTCCTCCCAACCGATCAAGGCTATCCATGAGATGAGTCATGGGAGACATGTTCATGGATCAAACTTCCTTCTTCCATCTTACACGCCAAGATTTCTCTCATTGTGTGGAAGCGGACCGTCCGATCCGATTGCCCAAACTTACTCTCGAGACTTGACCATATTTCATCGGCGTCTTGTTGGATTTGTATAATCGAAAGCGCTTTTGGTTGAGCTTGTATACAATGTTTCTCGTTACCACTATTACAATCTCCTATCTGAATTGAATACTTGATTGCATATATTCGTGTCCCTTATCTCATATATAAGTTAGATCATACAATGTGTAGAAGATCACGTAAGTCCGTATGATTGGTCAAGCTTAATGAGATATAAAAGTTTCACAACCGAGACAACTTGAGGACGAGTTGTCGGTGTAGTCGCAGATAGATAAGTGACTTGACTTAGTTGCTTGTCTATGCTGGTCCGCTCGACGTATTGAAGGATCACAAAGTGAGATGAGTTCTTCTATCCGACCGTAGTGAAGAACCTAGATCTCGGTGACTTACGATGATCTAAATCTCGATAAGGTATTAGATGAGTATGAGTTGGCCGAGCATCACTTTGACTTATTATGGGTGAGGGTTATATGTTCTAACCCAATATTCTCCGCATCTTGGGTGGTGGCGGTGCTTGTATGTCATGCTAGTTATCTCAGACGAGTCACCGTATCCGTTAAGGATGATGACGCCACCTAAAGGAGCTCAAAAGGTTTATTGTACTAAACCCCGCAGTCGAGTTAGCTCAAGTACAATAATAAGGTTGAGTGGTACTACTTAAGGAATTAAAGATATTAATTATTTTAAGCAATGTAATGCTATAAATAATTAATGGACGCTCGATATCTTAAATACGGGATTCAGAATGTCTAAGTGCAAGCTCGACTCAACTTCGGTAATAAAGGGTAAGTCAACATTTATTCTCTAGTGGCATGAATAAATGTTTATAAATTAATTTATGTTCGGTGAACATAAGATAATTAATTTATTTGAGGCCCATCTTTATTCCTCAGATTTGATCCCTGGCTGGCCCATCCGCACTCGTAGCTAAGTATGGAAATCGGCCTCTCTCTCTACTAGGTAATGATTTGATTCTCTTTATCCTAAAAGGATATTATTATATTTATGGGATATGCATAGATCCTTTCCATATAGATTATGGTAATAATCCTTTCCATATAGGATTATGGTAATTTCCATATGAGATTATGGTAATTTTCATATAGATTATGGTAATGCATTATAAATATGAGGTAAGAGATTAAATCTAGGTCAATGATTAATAATCATCATCATAATTTTCGAGACCCCATTGTTCTTGGGAGAGAATTTTCAAAAAGTGTAGAGAGGATAGAGGGTGATTTTTCGTAACATTCTCCATAGATCGCCCTCACTCGACGCTGGAGATTGGGCAACCGGATACAGCCAGGAAGATCAAAGCACGAGTCTCGATCCATTCCGCCTCGCCGATTCAAAGGTAAACACAAGTAAACACCAACGTGTTGCAATTAATTATATAGGTGCATGCTAGGTAAATAATCAATGTATGGTGAATTAAATATCCAAGATAGATCTCTCGGAGTGGGCTAAACATAGTTTTCCCTTTATAGCTGGTATCGAGCCAGGATCGTATTCGCTCTGCTGGATTAATTCACGCTTGATTATTACGCGCTATATATTATTTGTTGAATCTGCTGCTCATCGTGGCTCGCTTTTTATTTTGTCGGATTTTGTTTTTCACCATGAGAAAATCCGTGGTTAGATTAGATTTATTTTTCAGAAATCTTATCCGTAAAGAAAACGAAGACGAAAGCAAATGCGATCGAGACGACGGAAAACGGGTCGACGGCGGCGTGGCGACGGCACGCAGCGCACAGGCGGCCATGGACGCGCGGCAGCGACGGGCTGCCTCGCGAAAGCATCCATTTTTCCACCAACCAGATTTTCCGGTCCGTGCCCGCACGCGAGGCCCGCTTGAATCCGTCCGTGCCTGCACGCGAGGCCTGCCAAGATTATAAAGATCGTGCTTTGCAACTCTATGTAATAGATTAGGCAGAAAGTGCGTGTTCCACGAGTGGCCACAATGAACGCTTTATTTTATTTTTATCGCTCATTGCATGTCGGAATTATGTACGATCGATGCTTATGTGTTTACATTATCCTTTCGATATGTCTCTTACACCGATTATCAATATGCTCGCACAAAATCCGTTATCCGTCCAAATTTTATCGAGTGGAAACGAAACATGGAATATTTTCTTATCGTTTGAAGAACACATGTTTGTTCTCACTACTCCTAAACCCGATGCCACTTATCGACGATCGACTAATGAAAGACAAGAGTCAAGCGGACTTTGGAATAAGTCAAACAATATGGCTAAATGTTATATGATGACTACTATGTCCAAAGGCTTGCAGTGCAACATCGATCGATGGTGACGCGATCGATATTTGGTCAAGTCTCGAGAGTAAGTTTGACGGTCGGATCGGACGATCGCCACACAATGAGAGAAATCTTGGCATGTAAGATGGAAGAAGGAAATTCGTCCATGAACATGTCTCCCACATGACTCTTCTCATGGATAGTCTTGATCGGTTAGGAGGAGGTATTGACGGCGGCCAAGGTCGATATCATCCTCAATACACCGCCCAAGTCTTTGAGAACTTTCAAGTGAATGCGATCATGAGCAAGACCGAGTATACACTTAGTCAGTTGTTTAATGATCTCGTAGCTGCGGAAGGAGTTATGGGCAAAGGAGCAATTGCTCTTGCTAGCACAACTAAGGGCCCAAATTTTCCGTTGCAAAATGGAAAAGAAAAAGGGCACCAAAGGCGGTGAGGCAAGGAAATAGTGGGAGTAATGGGAGCAAGAACATGGTTGCCACGAGGCTTGAAGAAGCCAAAGGAGAAGGGCAAGTGCTTCAAGTGTAAGACGGGCATTGAAGGCTAAGTGCCCTATGCTCAAGGTACGCCGCTTGCTTTAGTAACGGAAACATGTTTAGCAACTTGTTCTACCCATTCTTGGGTAGTAGACACGAGTGCGATCGATCATGTTTGTTACACCTGCGGGTTCTGCGACAAGGAGTCGAGTAATGGCGAGATAACGATCTCCATGGGCAACGCGAAAGTCGAGGCCGCTGCGGTGGAGATGTTACTTTATGTTTGAGAGAACTGCTTAGTTTTAAAAGACGCTTTATATGTGCGGATTTTCGACGAACCTTGTTTCTCGCTTTGAAACTATTACTCATGGATATTCTGTTATTTTTGATAGTGGTGTTTCTATCATAAGAAATGACGGTTATCTCGTGTCGGCACTTTATATAATTCGCTTTATACTATTTCTTCAAAACATAATACCTATAACTATGTTGCATCTTCTTCAAACCCTAGAAAGAGAAAGTTTTCTTAGAAGATGACACCACATTTCTCCGGCATCTTAGATTAGGTCACATCAATCTAAATAGGATCCAAAGACCGGCTAAGAATGGAGCGTTGGGTAATCTTACGCTACTCCATTCCCACCTGCGAATCTCAGATGTAAGGTAAGATGTCGACTGCACCTTCAAAGCGAAGGGTTATAGAGCCAAAGAAATGTTAGAGTTAGTCCATTTCGACCGTGTGGACCGATGTCCACACAAGCTCGTGGAGGGTACGCAGTATTTTGTCACTTTCATTAACGATTAGTCAAGGTGCGGATACGTATACCGCTTCACCGCAAGTCCGAATGCTTTGAGAAATTCAAAGAGTTTAAGGCGGAAGTGGAGCGAAGCTTGGTAAGAGTATCAAGTCATCATGTCTCATCGCTGTGGCGAATACCTCAAGAACGAGTTCATGGACTATCTAGTGAAGTATGGGATTACCTCCAACAAGACTTCACCGGCACACCACAAAGAAATGGTGTGTTAGAGTGAAGAAATAGAACTCTTTGGAAATGGTTAGATCAATGATGAGTTATGCAACATTGCCTATTTCACATGGGGTATGCCTTAGAACGACGGACATACTTGCTAAATCTAGTACCATCCAAGTCACGAAAAGACACCTTCGAGTTGTGGTTTGGGCGCAAGCCCGCTTTAAGCCACATAAGGATATGGGCGATCCGAGACACGTCTTTGAACAAGAAGGCGACAAGTTGGAGGCTAGATCCGACGCAAGGTCGCTTTATTGGATATCCTAGAGGAACGAAGGTGGTTTATTCTATAGTCCTAAGGATCGGAAGGTCATTATTAGCACTAATGCCCGATTCTTAGAAGAGGATTATATGAAGAATCATAAGTCCAAAGTTGAAATCGCTTCTTCAAGAATTAGAAGATGATCGTTTTCCGCCACCGATTAGGCCAAAGGTACGAGATGTCGAGTCTAGTGGGAGGATCGACACCGATACTTCAAGAAATTGAAGTGGGTCGAGTTCCATCGAGATACCGACCGTAAAAGTGGTACCTACCAAAGAAGTTGTGCAAAATAGAGAACCACAAATTATCGCACCCATCGCCGCCATTGTGCTCAGAGAACCTCGTAGTAGTGGGAGGGTTGTTCGTCAATCCGAGCGATTTATGTTCGTGGGAAAATCTTCTGATTTAGTCCCGTGAAACGAACAGCGATAATCGACCCATGGACATACAAGGAGGCGATACAAGACATTGATGCAAGATCATGGCACACCGCTATGGACTTAAAAATGAGTCCATAACGGCTATGGATGTATATGAAAGATACTCTACCGTATGGCAAGGAAGCCGTAGGTAGTAAGTGGATATCTGAGAGGAAGAGAGATTCGATGGAGAGGTTTCGCTTTTAAAGCCGTGCTTGTGGCGAAGGGTACACTCGTATTGAGGGCATCGATTTGGACGAGACCTTTTCGCTCAGAAAATGCTCAAGTCCATCGTAATTCTTCCGCCATAACACCACTTGAACCTAGAGGTTTGGCAAATGGACGTGAAAACCACTTTTCTAAATGGTTACCTCGAGGAAGGCAGAGACATCTATATGCAAAAACCCAAGGTTATGTGGTGAAGGTGAAGAGCATCTAGTGTGGAAGCTTAAGTCCATTTACGGACTCAAGCAAGCTTCCCGATCATGGAACTTACGCTTTGACGAGGTGGTAAAGTTCTCCGGATTTACCCAGTTGCTCAGCGAAGTTGTGTGTATCGCTTAGATGTCAACGATGATGTGGTATTTCTTGCACTTTATGTAGATGACATTCTTCTATTCGGCAACAATGTGAAGTTGTTATCGACGTAAAGAGTTGGTTATCCGATCCGCTTCGAATGAAAGACTTGGGAGATGCAGCAGCACATTCTTGGGATCAAGGTTTACGAGATCGCAAGAAGAAAATGTTGAGCTTATCTCAAAGCGCCTTACATTGATACCGTGATTACTCGCTTTAGTATGCACCGCCAAGAAATGATTGCTACCTTCGCACATGGCTCCTTTATTCACGGAGCATCACCCATGACCGCAAACGAGATAGAGAAATGAGACAAGTTCCTACGCTTCCGCCGTGGGATGTCTCATATGTACGCAATGCTATGCACGAGGTTCGATATCTTCTATGCGGTAGGCATAGTAGCTAGATATCGCCTAACCTCGACAAGCTCATTGGATCTGCAAGAAATCATATACTCAAGTACCGAAAAAGACTTGAGATTATAGCTAATTTACTATGCAGATAGTCTAATGCCTTTGGGTTATTCATCACGCCCTCTAATCCAAAGGATGATTAGAGAGAACTGGAGCTTGGAACAGTTGATTACCAAACATTGAATAAGAATAATTAAAGACTTCAAACTAATACGATCGAACTTCGATAATCAACCCTATTTACAAGGCAAAAGTAATTTATGATATAAGGCTATAAGTAATTTCATCACAACATTAACATACAATACTATTCGTAATATGCGTGAAAGCACGTGAATGCATATATGACGATATGCACTCAAGGGTTCTTTCTTTCAAACATAATAAATATTCAAAAGACTTCGACTACTCAACATCTCCGCTCCATCATCATCACTACTCAATCTGCACATTTAAAAATAATATGTAGGTCGAGTACAAATAATGCACTCGATGGCTCATGCCAAAATAATTTATCAAGTTTAAATTACTCGCCCATCACAAGAATACCACGAGGTTTTAATTTGAAATACTGTGCTTACTAAATATTTTCGACATTTTCCATAATATCGCTTTGTGAGCATTTTCCATGTATGTATGATCCATATCCACCACAATAATCATTCACAATAATTCCTCATACGGAGAGGAGGCCTCCTCACAGACGCCATGACCGCCGAGCACCCTTTCAAAGACACAATCACAAATAATCGGTGCACAAAATCCGTGCCATCTCAAAGACAGATACGAATTCTCCATCATCCTTGTGGGTACTTACAAGGATACAATTCAAGCATGTCATAAAGTGGGAGCTACCCAACGTTATGCATCAATAATCATGGTTTGATACATACATAAATCATAAACATTTTAAGTGTAATTAAATAAATCGGTTCATAAATATTTGCTTGCAATAAAGCATCATAATTAAATCATTTGGTAAATTCTACCAGTTTGAGTATAGTAAAGCCCACCTTGACTTTTAAACTTCGAGTCTCGGTATACGTGTTCTTCTCCCGTTCTTGCGTTAGTTTCGTCCCACCTTTACGCAAAAATTTACGTTTAGCACATCGCACGCCGAGATTTTCAAAGTTCATTCAACTTTGATAAATAAAATAATAATTCGACGTTTGATAAATCTTAATACGCTTGAAATGAAGCGACGCGTATTCAATAAAAATAATTCTCGTATCTCGAGAGAGACGTAATATGATCTACAGTCTCATTTTAACCTTTTAGGTTAAATAATTAACGTATAATAACGTTATTCAATAAAACGATTTCCATTATGAAATCTTTTTCTCACAATTGAGATATTCAGATAAAAGTAATACGTTTTTCACGTATTAGCGTATTTAACGAATGTATTTCGTACGTTGATTTCGAAAGTCAACCATTTTGACTTTTCATAATAATCTCTTAATAAAACATATTTTAATGAATAAATTTAATATAAATCGATTTTCAATCGATTTCTTTTCATAAAGCTTTAATCCTCGATTTTTCACGTAAATCGATAAACATGATTAATATTTTCTTTCAATATTAATCTTTTAATACATTAAGCATTATTTATGCTTTTGACGTTATTTAATAAAACGTTTCTTTGTAAACATAATATTCTATGTTTAATAATTCTCAAAAATTCAATTATGTCTAATATAATTTTTTTGACATATAATATATATATTCTTGATTAAAAAGGAATTAAAATTCCTTATTTAAAAACACAAAGCTCACGGCTTTTGTGTAAAAATTTCCAACTTTGTTCCAAAAATTTCTCTAAATTCATGTAGTGTATTATTTTACACTATGATCATTAATATGTATTAATATCACTATAGAAAAATTTGGAACTCACCTATATCACTTTATAGGTCTCGAAAATTCCCAATAATTATCAAATAACTTCCTAAAATTATAATTAATTTATACAAGGCTCTAACCTTAATTTATAACATAATCATAACCTAAAGTCCAACATATTAAATTTCTATACCAAGGTATGAATTGTTCATGGTTTCGTTTTCATCAAACTATATACTAACATTTTATAAAATTCTAATTAAATTACACTATACTTAAATACTACCATATAGCACTAATACATCATAATATCATATAATAACACAATCAAAACCATTAAAACCATAGCCCCAGGTCTCGCCATGTTCAAA
The DNA here is from genome assembly GCA_036937905.1 of Salvia rosmarinus. Taxonomy (NCBI): domain Eukaryota; kingdom Viridiplantae; phylum Streptophyta; class Magnoliopsida; order Lamiales; family Lamiaceae; genus Salvia; species Salvia rosmarinus. The sequence continues at coordinate 71,350,309 of CM072815.1, read as the reverse complement.
ATTACACATATGGTTTCCAAAAATTTCTAAATTAATATCATAACACTATAGATCAACAATCCAACCTTAAATCAACCCTAGCAATTTTTGAACATCATCAAATAATTTAAATAAATTGCTTAGCTTAGTAAATAAATAATCTATGCACATATTGATATATGTAACATAATTCCTAAGCATAATAACATGCTAGCATGATTCTTTCACAAATAATACATGCTAGAAAATCATAATTTAAACTGTAGGATTATTGAAAAAGATAGGTTTTATCGAAGCTTGTTCGATATCTAACCTCGTTATCGGAGTCGATCGGTTGTAGGATAGATTGAACTCAAGCAAATGGAGATAAAAGAAGAAGAAATAAGTTTGGTTTTCTATGGATTAACTCACGGCAGAAGAAAGAAAAGAGAGAGGAATAAGTGTGAAGTATGTTCTGTGGCTCAAAAGAATAAATATATACTTAGGCAATTTTTAAAACAAATGAAACAACACATACTCACTCCTCTCGGCTCTCTCACAAGAAAAATGAATTAAATTAGTCAAACTTTGATTATGTCATGTGTAAATATCTCTTACACATATATTAACTTCATGGAAACTTTAATAAAGCATTTTTGGGAGAAACAATTTAATTTTGTTTCTTGCATGGCATAAGCCGTCGACCACAGTGGAGTGGGAGAAGAAAATCAGATTTTTGATGTGTTTCTCAAGTGTATTCATCTTGCATATGTCATGATAGTATGTATTAACTTTAATTTCTTGGATAAAACAATTCCTTTACCATGAGCTCATCACATCGGCTATTCCTCTCTCAATACAAAGTAAAGCCTTTTAATTATCATATACCATGTACACAAAGTCTTCGCACAAAGCCGTATGCACAAAGAAAGTTAATACAAGAGTTGTACAAACTTTTCTCACCTATTTGGAAGCCATATTACACGGCCATAATTCATCCTAAGTCTTTCCACTTGGTTTACTAGGTAAGTGTGTACAATATACCACTTGCATGAATTTAATTCCATAACATTGTATTTCAATTGTAAAACTTACGTGAATTACCTAATACACAAAAGAAACTCACGGTTCTTCCATTCTAAGTGTGGTATATAAATTATTTTCATGCTAATTATACATATATATCATAATATATGTTTTAGATGATAAATTATATCATAGGAAAAAATTTTTGGAATTAATCCATAGGTAGAAAATCCTAATTCACAATTTAGGGTTTTCGAGAATTACAATTGCTCAAAATATTATTCCAAAATTTTCTAGCATTATTTCAATGCTAAATAATATTCTAATTATATAAAATAATCATAGGAATTTAAATATCATAATTCCTTGATCATTAGACTTGATTCTCAAGTCATCTCTAAACGTTAACGTTTGAAACGTCTCAAGTGTTAATTATCGACTCATCTCAAAATGGTCGTAATAAAGCCGTAATCACTTTATTAAAATATTCCAATAATTATGGAATTAAACTCTAAGCTTAAAAACTTAGAAAATATCACGAGCATTTAAATATCGATACATAATCGACGTAGAAATAATTACTGTTGAAATACGTTACATAATCGTATTTCTAAATTCACATTCATCTGTGAATAAAACATAGGAATTTATTATTCCAAAGATAATCGAAATCATTATTCGATATTTTAATAATCAAATTATCATAATAAACTCTAATTTAGGAAATTAATATCGTAATTAGGCTTTTAAATAGTCGGGGTATTACATTCCACCCCCCTTAAAGAAATTTCGTCCCGAAATTTACATACCTCTGAAAAGATCGGGGTATTTTTTTTTCATCGCATCCTCAAGCTCCCACGTGGCTTCCTCTTGTCCATGATGTTTCCACAGCACTTTGACTAGTGGAATTGACTTGTTTCTCAATTGCTGAACCTTGTGGTCTAGAATGGCCGTAGGTTCTTCATCATAGCTCATATTCGGATTGAGGATCACGTCGTCTTGATGGATCACATGCTTCGGATCGTACACGTACTTTCTAAGTTGTGATACGTGAAAAACATTATGTACGTTCCCTAGGCTTGGCGGAAGAGCCAACCTATAAGCGACTTGGCCTATTCTTTCTAGGATTTCATAAGGTCCAATAAAACGGGGTCTTAACTTTCCCTTTACCCCAAACCTTATAATCCCTTTAGATGGAGAGACCTTCAAAAGACTTTATCTCCATTTTCAAATGTAGCTCGACCTTCGTGTCGGTCAGAAGATTTACTCTATCTTGAGCTTCTTTTATTCTTTGCCTAATTTGGCTAACGATCTCAATCATTTCGCTTATAGCGTCGAACCATAAGATTCTTCTTTCACCCACTTCATCCCAAAGAAACGGTGATCGGCATTTTCTTCCATATAAGGCTTCATACGGGCCATATCGATCGTCGCTGATAACTATTATTGTAGGCAAATTGATGAGAGGTAAAACATCTTCCCATTTGCACCTCGATCCAACACTACGCTTCTCAACATGTCTTGAGTGTTTGATCGTCCTTTCCGATTGTCCATCGGTTTGAGGGTGAAAAGTTGTGCTGAAATTTAACTTCGTGCCCAATTCTTTTTGCAAGCTAGTCCAGAATCTTGAAGTAAACTTTGAATCTCTATCAGATGTGATAGTTTTCGGTACTCCATGTAGGCGTAAAATTTCTTTTACATACAGCTGGGCTAGCTTATCAGATCCGTGTGTAATCTAAATTGGCAGAAAATGTGCACATTTGGTGAGTCTGTCCACTACTACCCATATAGCAGTGTTCCCTCTCTTAGACTTTGGTAAACCCGTAACAAAATCCATAGCTATGTCTTCCCATTTCCACTCGGGTATCCCCAAAGGCTGTAGTTTTCCGTAAGGACGTTGGTGTAATGCTTTTACTTGTTGACAAGCAAGACAACGCTCTACAAAAGAGGCTATGTCTCTTTTCATACCTTCCCACCAGAACTTTTTCTTTAAATCTTGGTACATTTTAGTATTTTGGATGAGTCAGTATAAGGTGTGTCATGAGCTTCACTCATGATTTCATTCCGAAGATTGTTGTTGTCTGGGATACACAACCTTCCTTCAAACAATAAAGCATTATCTGGTGCTTCTTGAAAATTTTTCAGTCCTTCCGTCCTTACCTTGGCTCTTGCTTTTTCTAACTTTTCCTCCATCCTTTGTCCTTCAAGGATTCTTTTCCTTAAGTCAGACGTCAATGTGAGTGTAGCAATACAACTCGTGATCGTCTCCGGTTGTTCAACCAATTCAATATTCATCCTTTCAAACTCTTCAACGAGTTTTTCTTCCTTTGTGAAGAGACATCCCAATTTGTTTTGACTCTTACGACTCAAGGCATCAGCTACAACATTCGCTTTGCCCGGGTGGTAGTTTATACCACAGTCGTAGTCTTTTACTAATTCGAGCCATCTTCTTTGTCTCATATTCAGATCTCTCTGCTCGAAAAAGTATTTTAAACTTTTATGATCGGTAAAGATTTCACATCTTACTCCGTAGAGATGATGTCTCCATATCTTTAAAGCATGTACTACTGCTGCTAGTTCCAGATCATGTGTTGGATAATTCAATTCATGCGGTCTCAGTTGTTGAGATGCATAGGCTATCACTTTTCCATTTTGCATTAACACACAGCCTAATCCATTCTTGGAAGCATCTGTATAGACCACGTACTCTTGATCTACTTCGAACTCGCTAGCACAAGGCGATAGTTAACTTTTGTTTTAGCGTCTGGAAATTTGCCTCACACTCATCAGTCCATGTGAATTTAATTCATTTTCTGAGTAGTTGGGTTATTGGTCTTGCTATCTTCGAGAATCCTTCAATGAATCTCCGATAGTAACCTGCCAATCCCAAGAAACTTCTAATTTCATTTTGTGTCTTTGGCGATTTCCATTCTTGGACTGCTTCTACCTTGGCCGGATCAACTTTAATCCCTTCGGCTGATACTATGTGTCCAAGGAACATTACTTCCTTTAGCCAAAATTCACACTTACTAAATTTAGCAAAAAGTTGTTCATCTTTTAAAGTTTGCAGCACTGTCCTGAGGTGTTCCTCGTGTTCGTTTTCATTTTTCGAATAGATGAGAATGTCGTCTATGAAGACTAAGACAAATTTATCCAGGTATGGATGGAACACCCTATTCATGAGATCCATGAATACTGCAGGCGCATTAGTCAATCCGAATGGCACAACTATAAATTCATAGTGGCCGTATCTTGTTCGAAAAGCAGTCTTTGACACATCTTCAGGCCGCACTTTGAGTTGGTGATAGCCTGACTTGAGGTCGATCTTCGAGAACACGCTAGCTCCTCGTAGCTGATCAAACAAGTCATCTATCCTTGGTAGTGGATACTTGTTTTTGAGCGTCATTTTGTTCAGTTCTCGGTAATCTATACACATCCTCAAGGAACCATCCTTTTTCTTAACAAATAACACCGGTGCTCCCCAAGGCGAAACGCTAGGTCTGATAAAACCTAGGTCTAACAGCTCTTGGATTTGAATTTTCAACTCTTCCAGTTCTTTCGGAGCCATTCGGTACGGTGCCTTTGACACTGGAGCCGATTCGGGTTCCAAGTCAATGGTAAACTCGCTTGTTCATCGTGAGGTAATCCCGGTAGGTTTTCGTGAAAAACATCTGAAAATTCTCGTACAATCTCTACATCTTCAACTTTTATCGTTGTTCGATCTTCTCCATTCAAATAAACAAGAAATGCATGGCATCCTTTCTTGTTTATCATACTCTAACCTTCAATGCCGATATTATCGGGATCTTCCTTCCCATGTTGATTCCATAAAAGCTTGTAGCTTCTTTTCCAGGAAAATGGAATGAAATTTTCCTTTCTTTACACAGGATCGTAGCATAATTTTCTGCTAACCAATCCATCCCCAAAATTATATCTACATCGCCCATGGGTATTATGTTTAATTTATTTGTCAGAACCTTAAGTGATCCTAAGTTCAACTCTAGGTTCGAGCAAATATGAGTAACGGTCATAATCCCTCCTATAGGTGAAGAGATGTTCATATCCTGGTTTGCTTTCTCAGATCTAAGTTCCAATAGATCTACACATGTTCTTGCTACAAAAGAATGTGATGCCCCCGTATCGAACAAAAGTATAACAGGTACGTTGAGAAGTGTTCCCATACCGCCAGTTTCCTCGATTTTGTTCATTTGCCTCGGTGCGAGCATATGCTCTGCTCGAGCCGGCCGAGGTGACGGGCGCCTGTCTCTGCTGATTCTGCTTGTGGCTGCCGCGGCGTCATTCGATTACGCCGCTGCGGTGGTTGTCGTTGTTGTTGTTGATGAGGTTGTTGCCACTGTTGTTGCGGTGGTGCCGCGATTGTGGCCGAAACCGAATAGCCCTCGGGGTTGGGCATTGCGGGCTGATTTGGACTTCCCACCGTCCCCGCGTATCCCGGGCAACTATTTGCGTAATGCCCTTCATTCCGCACTTAAAGCAATTTACCAAATGGCAAACTCCTTTGTGAAACTGGCACTTAGGCGAGGAGTTGTCCTCGCTGCTCTTGTGATCCTCCCGCTCGGGGGTAAAGACCGGTTTCTTCCATCCTGCCCTTGCGGTACCGTGTTTCCGTGCCACGGCCGTTTGTTATTCAGATACCAAAACTTCCCGATTCTTTATTCTTGAAATTTCCTTCCCACTTTCTCTTCCTTTGTCCCTTCGATTTTGTGTGCGGGTTTGAGTTGTCTTCTCTTACGCATGGTCGCTCGATGTCCAAAGCTCGTCCGAGAGCTTGATGTAAGTCGATTTCCATGATCGCTAGAGACATTCTTATCTCGACCTCAATCCGGACCTAAATTTTTCCGCCATCTTCAACTCCGTATTCACCGATCGGGGCATATCGGGACATATCGCAGAAAAGCGATCATAATCTATTACTGGACATCTTTTCCTGTTTGAGATAATAAAATTCTTGTTCCTTCCTTTTCCGATAACTTTTGGGCGTATTTCTCATCGTTCCTCTTTAAATTCTTCCCAAGTGAACTCATTCATCCGATCCTGCAGAAAATCTTCCGTCGGGCTTCCCACCAAAAGTCGGCAGTCCTGTCGGTTGAAAAGTCTGATACAGACAGTTCTGCCTCGTGGCAGTGCATCGAAGAAAATCAAATATTCTTTCCATAGCCCTTATCCATTGCTCGGCATTATCCGGCTCCTTTTCCATCAAAAGAAGGTGGGTTACGCCTAAGAAATAATTCTTGATCCTACGATCGGGTGGAGGTGGTGGTGGTGGTATATTAGCGAGGTTCTTGCAGAATTCTTCCTCTCGCTCTACCTCTTCCCCTTCCCCTACCTCTTTGTGCAGGATCCCGTCTTGGCGGCATTCTGTTGTTTAAACATACAATAAATATTGAAAATCATTTTCACAATTAACATATATAATATCATCATACAATTTCTTTTGTAAAGCAACTTTAATTCAAGCTATTCATTCTTATCACAAAATCATTTCTGCCGCAAAAGCCCGCTTCGGGGTTATCAGATATATATACATCAGAAAATTTGTGCCTCAAAGAGGACTATTTCGTACAACAGTTGATACAAAAAGAGATAATGTACAATAGATGGCATCTCAAAAGCTTAACCCGCATCGAACAACATACGGGATTACAAGATAATACAAAGTACAACCGTTCACTTTCCTTTTCCAAAATACAAAGCAACCTACACACATACTGGACTATATACATACGGACTAAACTCTAGTTAGGCTGGTCATCAGGTGTATCACTCATCGTCATACTGATCCTCCTCAGGATCCTCCTCATCGTCTGAATCATCATCATCCGAATCATCATCATCCGAGTCGTCCTCACGGCGGCAAGACTGGATGGTCCCGCGCCATCATCCCCAACCATAGGAATGTCGCGGATCGGACTGAGGTCATCACGTGCATCAGATACTCTCATCCTGGCCGTCTGGCGGTACGGCTCAGCTGGCGGTGGTGGCGCTGCCATGGGTGGTAAGATCGAAGCGGTGGGTGTATGGGGTGTCCAATCGAGGAAGGAGGCACTGCATCCCCAAAGCTCGGGTCGAGACGCCTTTCTACCTCTCGCAAGCCTACCCTCGTCCTCCGTGAATCTGGGCATTACCGGGTCCACTCGACGACGTACCTCCAAGTAAAGCCACTCGGGTGACTCGTCACGCCATGTATATTCCCTCGGAGGAGATAGGGGCCTCTCTGCTACCCGTAGATGTCAAGATGTAGGTCGATGGCTCACAAATCTCGGTAGATCCGCTTATCGGATCATAGTCACCACCAGCCACGGTAGATATAATCTCCCGACACTTCCCGTGTGTAATCCTCCTAGTCTCACCGGTAATCGTGTTAAAGGCGCTTCACGCCATCGAAATCAGTCACTCCATGCTCGTGCGCCTCCCTCCAATGACGAAGGTAGTGCATGAGAGACTCTCCGAGATCATCTTCCCAACACATCCGGTAATCACGGTGCTCATGAATAATCTCATTTGGGGTGGCCCTCGGTCCTAGCCTCCGCCTAGTAGTGTGTCGGGTCCCGCCATCCGCCATGCATAAACGAGCAAAGATAACTAAATAAGATATCCATCACAAAGATAAAACTAAACTTAACGCATCTACAAAGCAAAAGGATAAACTGGACAGGTCTATAAAACAGATAAACAATCCAAACATCTCTGATTAACAGATAAATGTTATATGGAAGTTTTTCTCACATACAACGCACGTTGTAGCTTTCCTACCATACTAGGAAACTTGCTATCTAGCAGCATAAGAAAAAAATCTTATCACATAACTAAATTCTAGTTCAATAAAACTATGAGCTAGCTTCTGCTGGCTCTCGTGATTTCTGGAGAAGGAAACAGGGGATCTTCCCTTCATAAGAAATATATTACAGTTCGTTAGAAGTACGTAGGTGAAAACCGTGTGAAATTCGGAGTCCGAATGAAAGAGAACGGATCCAAACAAAAACACTGCGCAAAGCAGTTCACCTTCGCCGAGGTGAACTATCCGAGGTGGACTGTACTGACTCTCGTGAATTCTTGAGAAGGAATCAGGGGTTCGGTCCTTCACAAGAAATATAGTACAGTGTGTTAGGAGTACGTAGGCGAAAACCGTGTGCAAATCGGAGTCCGAACGAAGGAGAACGGACAAGAATAAAATCACTGCGCGAAACAGTTCGCCTTTGCCGAGGTGAAAGTTTGACCAAGTCAACGCCGAGGTGAAAATTCGAGTGACGAGGTGAAATTCGAGTGAAAAATTCCGAGGTGACGAGGTGAAAGTTTGACCAAGTCAACACCGAGGTGAAAGTTTGACCAAGTCAACGCCGAGGTGAAAATTCCGAGGTGAAAAATTCGAGGTGACGAGGTGAAAGTTTGACCAAGTCAGTGTATTAGGAGTATGGTGAAAATTCGAGGTTCCGAGTTAAAAGTTTAAAATCCAAGTCAAGTTCGCCGAGGTGAAAATGGCCGAGGTGAACTGTACTGACTCTAGCGAATTTTAGAGAAGGAATCAAGAGTTTAGTCCTTCATAAGAAATACAATACAGTGTGTTAGGAGTATGTAGGCGAAAACCATGCACAAATTGGAGTCCGAACGAAGGAGAACGGACAAAACTAAAATCATTAACATGAAGCAGTTCGCCCTTGCCGAGGTGAAATGGCCGAGGTGAACTTTCCTGACTCTAGTGAATTTTGGAGAAGGAATCAAGAGTTCGGTCCTTCATAAGAAATACAGTACAGTGTGTTAGGAGTATGTAGGCGAAAACAATGCGCAAATCGGAGTCCGAACGAAGGAGATCGGACCAAAATAAAATCACTGCGTGAAGCAGTTCGCCCTTTCCGAGGTGAAATGGCCGAGGTGAACTGTCCTGAGGTGAGTGAATTGTGGAGAACTCAGCTAAAAGCTGACGAACTGAATAAGAAATACTGAAATCCGTTAACTGAAATTGGAGAACTCAACTAATAGGAGTCGAACTGAAATCGGACCAAAATAAAATCATGTGTGAGCAATTGAACGAGGTGACGAGGTAAAAGCCGAGTTTTTAAGTTCTCCGCCTAGCTCAAATGCCTTAAATTGAGCGAATCGAAATTGCCTTAGAACTCAGCTAAAAGTCCTTAACTGAATTCGAGGTCGTTATGCTTCCCGACATTTTGAGGTCAAATGCCTTAGCTTTTATTTTGAGCTCTCCGCCTAACTTAATTGCCTTAGCTTTTCAATTTGAGCTCGATTCTTTTGTTCTCGAAAGGAAAGGAGAAGAGTTCGTGACATTTGTTCGCCTATGTTCTTTTAAAGAGGATCATGCATCTTATTACGCCTATGTTCCATTCGGGATGACATAGGCATTAATCAAAATCAATATTGAGAAATGAGAATAAAATTTCAAGTATGACGAACATAGTTTGTTTTAAACATACACATTTCCTACGAAAAATTTTCAATCAATCAATCAATCATGGTTATTTACAACCTTTCTCATTTCATTTGTCGATAATGTTCTATCGACACCAAATCAAATTCATAAATCATTTGTCGATAATGTTCTATCGACAACACATCAAATTTAATTCATTTGATAATGTTCTATCGACACAAAGTAAAATTCATAAATCTCAAACCTTTCTTTTCAAAGATGAGAAAATAATTTACCTTTTTCCCGTTGAAATGGATGTGATGGAGTGTTGAGCGTAGTCGGATGATTTCTAAGTCTAGTGACTCAATCTAGACTCGACTTTGAAAGAAAGTTTAGGGTTCAGAGAGCAATATGCTCTGATACCACTGTCATAGCCCCTCTAATCCAAAGGACATATTAGAGAGAACTGGAGCTTGGAACATGGATTACCAAACATTGAATAAGAATAATTAAAGACTTCAAACTAATACGTATCGAACTTCGATAATCAACCCTATTTACAAGGCAAAAGTAATTTACGATATAAAGGCTATAAGTCCTTAAAAAGAGGTTTCGATAATTGAGATGACTCAATCACAACATTAACATATAATACTATTCGTAATATGCAATGAAAGCACGTGAATGCATATATGACGATATGCACTCAAGGTTCTTTCTTTCAAACATAATAAATATTGAAAAGACTTCTAACTACTCAACATCTCTACTCCATCATCATCACCAACTCAATCACATTTAAAAACAAATATGCGGTCGAGTACAAATAATGCACTCGATGGCTCATGCCAAAATAATTTATCAAGTTTAAATTACTCGCCCATCACAGTAACACACGAGGTTTTAATTTGAAATACTCGTGCTTACTAAATATTTTCTGACATTTTCCATAATATCGCTTGGCCAAGCATTTTCCACGTATGTATGATCCATATCCACCACAATAATCATTCACAACAACTCCTCATACTACCGGAGAGAGGCCTCTCTCACAGACGCCATGATCGCCGAGCACCCTTTCGGACACAAATACAAATAATCGGTGCACAAAATCCGAGCCATCTCGGCACAGGATACGAAATCTCCATCATCCTTGTGGGTACTTACAAGGATACGAATTCAAGCATGTCATAAAGTGGGAGCTACCCAACGTTATGCATCAATAATCATGGTTTGGATACATACATAAATCATAAACATTTTGGGCAGGTAATTAAATAAACCGGTTCATAAATATTTGCTAGCAATAAAGCATCATAATTAAATCATTTGGTAAATTCTACCAGTTTGAGTATAGTAAAGCCCACCTTGACTTTTAAACTTCGAGTCTCGGTATGCGTGTTCTTCTCCTCGTTGCGCGTGAGTTTCACGTCCAACCTTTACGCAAAAATTTACGTTTAGCACGTTGGCACGCTTTTCGAGATTTTCAAAGTTCATTCAACTTTGATAAATAAAATAATAATTGACGTTTGGATATTCTTTAATCTTAAAAGTTGAAATGACGTATATCAATAAAAATAATTCTCGTATATCGAGAGAGACGTAATATGATTAACAGTCTCATTTTAACCTTTTAGGTTAAATAATCAACGTATAATAACGTTATTCAATAAAACGATTTCCATTATGAAATCTTTTCTCACAATTGAGATATTCAGATAAAAGTAATATGTTTTTCACGTATTAGCGTATTTAACGAACGTATTTCATACGTTGATTTCGAAAGTCAACCATTTTGACTTTTCATAATAATCTCTTAATAAAACATATTTTAATGAATAAATTCAATATAAATCGATTTTCAATCGATTTCTTTTCATAAAGCTTTAATCCTCGATTTTTCACGTAAATCGATAAACTTGATTAATATTTTCTTTCAATATTAATCTTTTAATACATTAAGCATTATTTATGCTTTTAATGTTATTTAATAAAACGTTTCTTCGTAAACATAATATTCTATGTTTAATAATTCTCAAAAATTCAATTATGTCTAATATAATTTTTTTGACATATAATATATATATATATATATTCTTGATTAAAAAGGAATTAAAATTCCTTATTTAAAAACACAAAGCTCACGGCTTTTGTGTAAAAATTTCCAACCTTGTTCCAAAAATTCCTCTAAATTCATGTAGTGTATTATTTTACACTATGATCATTAATATGTATTAATATCACTATAGAAAAATTTGGAACTCACCTATATCACTTTATAGGTCTCGAAAATTCCCAATAATTATCAAATAACTTCCTAAAATTATAATTAATTTATACAAGGCTCTAACCTTAATTTATAACATAATCATAACCTAAAGTCCAACATATTAAATTTCTATACCAAGGTATGAATTGTTCATGGTTTCGGTTTTCATCAAACTATATACTAACATTTTTATAAAATTCTAATTAAATTACACTATACTTAAATACTACCATATAGCACTAATACATCATAATATCATATAATAACACAATCAAAACCATTAAAACCATAGCCCTAGGTCTCGGCCATGTTCAAAATTACACATATGGTTTCCAAAAATTTCTAAATTAATATCATAACACTATAGATCAACAATCCAACCTTAAATCAACCCTAGCAATTTTTGAATATCATCAAATAATTTAAATAAATTGCTTAGCTTAGTAAATAAATAATCTATGCACATATTGATATATGTAACATAATTCCTAAGCATAATAACATGCTAGCATGATTCTTTCACAAATAATACATGCTAGAAAATAATAATTTAAACCGTAGGATTATTGAAAAAGATAGGTTTTATCGAAGCTTGTTCGATATCTAACCTCGTTATCGGAGTCGATCGGTTGTAGGATAGATTGAACTCAAGCAAATGGAGATAAAAGAAGAAGAAATAAGTTTTGTTTTCTATGGATGAACTCACGGCGTAAGAAAGAAAAGAGAGAGAATAAGTGTAAAGTATGTTCGTGGCTCAAAAGAATAAATATATACTTAGGCAATTTTAAAATAAATGAAACAATACATACTCACTCCTCTCGCTCTCTCAAGACAAATGAATTAAATTAGTCAAACTTTGATTATGTCATGTGTAAATATCTCTTACACATATATTAACTTCATGGAAGCTTTAATAAAGCATTTTGGGAGAAACAATTTAATTTTGTTTCTTGCATGGCATAAGCAAATCGACCACGATTGGAGTGGGAGAAGAAAATCGATTTTGATGTGTTTCTCAAGTGTATTCATCTTGCATATGTCATGATAGTATGTATTAACTTTAATTTCTTGGATAAAACAATTCCTTGACCATGAGCTCATTGCCATCGGCTATTCTCTCTCAATACAAAGTAAAGCCTTTTAATTATCATACACCATGTACACAAAGTCTTGCACAAAGCCATATGCACAAAGAAAGTTAATACAAGAGTTGTACAAACTTTTCTCACCTATTTGGAAGCCATATTACACGGCCATAATTCATCCTAAGTCTTCCCACTTGGTTTACTAGGTAAGTGTGTACTATATACCACTTGCATGAATTTAATTCCATAACATTGTATTTCAATTGTAAAACTTACGTGAATTACCTAATACACAAAAGAAACTCACGGTTCTTCCATTCTAAGTGTGGTATATAAATTATTTTCATGCTAATTATACATATATATCATAATATATGTTTTAGATGATAAATTATATAATAGGAAAAAATTATTGGAATTAATCCATAGGTAGAAAATCCTAATTCACGATTTAGGGTTTTCGAGAATTACAATTGCTCAAAATATTATTCCAAAATTTTCTAGCATTATTTCAATGCTAAATAATATTCTAATTATATAAAATAATCATAGGAATTTAAATATCATACTTCCTTGATCATTAGACTTGATTCTCAAGTCATCTCTAAACGTTAACGTTTGAAACGTCTCCAGCGTTAATTATCGACTCATCTCAAAATGGTCGTAATAAAGCCGTAATCACTTTATTAAAATATTCCAATAATTATGGAATTAAAATCTAAGCTTAAAAACTTAGAAAATATCACGAGCATTTAAATATCGACGTAGAAATAATTATTGTTGAAATACGTTACATAATCGTATTTCTAAATTCACATTCATCTGTGAATAAAACATAGGAATTTATTATTCCAAAGATAATCGAAATCATTATTCGATATTTTAATAATCAAATTATCATAATAAACTCTAATTTACGAAATTAATATCGTAATTAGGCTTTTAAATAGTCGGGGTATTACATATTGAGACTCGGATTTCCAAGCTGACCGTGATAAGAATAAGTCTACCTCAGACTATGTGTTTATCTTGGGAGGTGGATCCGTATCCTGGCGGAGTGCAAAGCAGCGATGCATTGCGGACTCTACCATGGAAGCCTAATATGTAGCCGCTTCGGAGGCTGCTAAGGAGGCTATATGGTTCATGAACTACCTCATGGAATCAGGGGTTCGGTCCTTCACAAGAAATATAGTACAGTGTGTTAGAGTGCGTGGCGAAAACCGTATGTAAATCGGACTCGAGCGAAGGAGAACGGAAAAAAATAAAATCATCTGCGTGAAGCAGTTCGCCTTTGCCGAGGTGAAAAATTCCGAGGTGACGAGGTGAAAGTTTGACAAAGTCAACACCGAGGTGAAAATTCCGAGGTGACGAGGTGAAAATTCCGAGGTGACGAGGTGAAAGTTTGACCAAGTCAACGCCGGGTGAAAATTCCGGTGAAAGTTGACCAAGTCAACGCCGGGTGAAAATTCGAGGTGACGAGGTGAAAGTTTGACCAAGTCAACGCCGAGGTGAAAATTCGGGTGACGAGGTGAAAGTTTGACCAAGTCAACGCCGAGGTGAAAATTCGAGGTTCTGAGGCAAAAGTTTGACCAAGTCAACGCCGAGGTGAAAATGGCCGAGGTAAAACTGTACTGACTCTAGAGAATTTTAGAGAAGGAATCAAGAGTTTGGTCCTTCATAAGAAATACAGTACAGTGTTTTAGGAGTATGTATGCGAAAACCATGCACAAATCGGAGTCCGAACGAAGGAGAACAGACCAAAATAAAATCACTGCACGAAGCAGTTCGCCCTTGCCGAGGTGAAATGGCCGAGGTGAACAGTCCTGACTCTAGTGAATTTTGGAGAAGGAATAAAGAGTTCGGTCCTTCATAAGAAATACAGTACAGTGTGTTAGGAGTATGTAGGCGAAAACCATGCACAAATCGGAGTCCGAACAAAGGAGATCGGACAAAAATAAAATCAACTGTGCAAAGCAGTTCGCCCTTGCGAGGTGAAATGGCGAGGTGAATCGTCCGAGGTGACGAGGTGTCTTGAACTCGACTAAAAGCGACGAACTGAACTGGTGACGAACTGAAATCGATGAACTGAAATTGTGAACTCAACTAATAGTCGACGAACTGAAATCGATTTAACTGAAATTGACGAATTGAAATTGACGAACTCGGCTAAAAGGCGTGAACTGAATCTGACGAACCGACAAGGTCAAATGCCTTAGCTTTTATTTTGAGCTCTCGCCTAGATCAATTGCCTTAGCTTTTCAATTTGAGCTCGATTCTTTTGTTCTCGAAAGGAAAGGAGAAGAGTTCGTACATTTGTTCGTCTATGTTCTTTTCAAAGAGGGATCATGCATCTTATTACGTCTATGTTCCATTCGGGATGACATAGGCATTAATCAAAATCAATATTGAGAAATGAGAATAAAATTTCAAGTATGATTTAACATAGTTTGTTTTAAACATACACATTTCCTACGAAAAATTTTCAATCAATCAATCAATCATGGTTATTTACAACCTTTCTCATTTCATTTGTCGATAATGTTCTATCGACACCAAATCAAATTCATAAATCATTTGTCGATAATGTTCTATCGACAACACATCAAATTCATAATTCATTTGTCGATAATGTTCTATCGACACAAAGTCAAATTCATAAATCTCAAACCTTTCTTTTCAAAGATGAGAAAATAATTTACCTTTTCTGGTTGAAATGGATGTGATGGAGTGTTAAGCGTAGTCAGATGATTTCTAGAAGTCTAGTGACTCAATCTAGACTCGACTTTTGAAAGAAAGTTTAGGGTTCGAGAGCAATATGCTCGATACCACTCTGTCATAGCCCTCTAATCCAAAGGACATATTAGAAGAACCTGGAGCTTGGAGCAGGATTACCAAACATTGAATAAGAATAATTAAAGACTTGAACTAATACGTGTCGAACTTCGATAATCAACCCTATTTACAAGGCAAAAGTAATTTACGTATATAAGGCTATAAGTCCATAAATGAGAGGTTTCGATAATTGCATGCAGACTCATTGTCAACATTAACATACAATACTATTCGAGAATATGCAATGAAAGCACGTGAATGCATATATGACGATATGCACTCAAGGTTCTTTCTTTCAAACATAATAAATATTCAAAGACTTGACTACTCAACGGCTCTGCTCCATCATCATCACTGACTCAATCGCACATTTAAAAACAAATATGCGGTGAGTACAAATAATGCACTCGATGGCTCATGCCAAATAATTTATCAAGTTTAAATTACTACGCCCCATCACGAGAACACACGAGGTTTTAATTTGAAATACTCGTGCTTACTAAATATTTTCGACATTTTCCATAATATCGCTGCCAGCATTTTCCACGTCACGTATGATCCATATCCATCACAATAATCATTCACAACAATTCCTACCGGAGAGAGGCCTCACTCTCAGACGCCATGACCGCCGAGCACCCTTTCAAGACACAATACAAATAATCGATGCACAAAATCCGGTCATCTCAAAGACAGGATCGAATCTCCATCATCCTTGTGGGTACTTACAAGGATACGAATTCAAGCATGTCATAAAGTGGGAGCTACCCAACGTTATGCATCAATAATCATGGTTTGGATACATACATAAATCATAAACATTTTGGGCAGGTAATTAAATAAATCAGTTCATAAATATTTGCTTGCAATAAAGCATCATAATTAAATAATTTGGTAAATTCTACCAGTTTGAGTATAGTAAAGCCCACCTTGACTTTTAAACTTCGAGTCTCGGTATGCGTGTTCTTCTCCTCGTTGCGCGTGAGTTTCACGTCCCACCTTTACGCAAAAATTTACGTTTAGTACGTTGGCACGCTTTTCGAGATTTTCAAAGTTCATTCAACTTTGATAAATAAAATAATAATTCGACGTTTGGATAAATCTTAATACGTTGAAACGACGTATTTCCATAAAATAATTCTCGTATCTCGAGAGAGCGTAATATGATCTACTGCCTCATTTTAACCTTTTAGGTTAAATAATTAACGATAATAACGTTATTGATAAAACGATTTCCATTATGAAATCTTTTCTCACAATTGAGATATTCGGATAAAAGTGTCGTTTTTCACGTATTAGCGTATTTAACGAGCGTATTTCAGACGTTGATTTGAAAGTCAACCATTTTGACTTTTCATAATAATCTCTTAATAAAACATATTTTAATGAATAAATTAATATAAATCGATTTTCAATCGATTTCTTTCATAAAGCTTTAATCCCGATTTTTACGTAAATCGATAAACTTGATTAATATTTTCTTTCAATATTAATCTTTTAATACATTAAGCATTATTTATGCTTTTAACGTTATTTAATAAAACGTTTCTTCGTAAACATAATATTCTATGTTTAATAATTCTCAAAAATTCAATTATGTCTAATATAATTTTTTTGACATATAATATATATATATATATATATATATATATATATATATATATTCTTGATTAAAAAGGAATTAAAATTCCTTATTTAAAAACACAAAGCTCACGGCTTTTGTGTAAAAATTTCCAACCTTGTTCCAAAAATTCCTCTAAATTCATGTAGTGTATTATTTTACACTATGATCATTAATATGTATTAATATCACTATAGAAAAATTTGGAACTCACCTATATCACTTTATAGGTCTCGAAAATTCCCAATAATTATCAAATAACTTCCTAAAATTATAATTAATTTATACAAGGCTCTAACCTTAATTTATAACATAATCATAACCTAAAGTCCAACATATTAAATTTCTATACCAAGGTATGAATTGTTCATGGTTTCGTTTTCATCAAACTATATACTAACATTTTATAAAATTCTAATTAAATTACACTATACTTAAATACTACCATATAGCACTAATACATCATAATATCATATAATAACACTATCAAAACCATTAAAACCATAGCCCTAGGTCTCGGCCATGTTCAAAATTACACATATGGTTTCCAAAAATTTCTAAATTAATATCATGCACTCCTACAACACTATAGATCAACAATCCAACCTTAAATCAACCCTAGCAATTTTCGAACATCATCAAATAATTTAAATAAATTGTTTAGCTTAGTAAATAAATAATCTATGCACATATTGATATATGTAACATAATTCCTAAGAATAATAACATGCTAGCATGATTCTTTCACAAATAATACATGCTAGAAAATAATAATTTAAACCGTAGGATTATTGAAAAAGATAGGTTTTATCGAAGCTTGTTCGATATCTAACCTCATTATCGAAGTCGATCGGTTGTAGGATAGATTGAACTCAAGCAAATGGAGATAAAAGAAGAAGAAATAAGTTTTGTTTTCTATGGATGAACTCACGGCGAAGAAAGAAAGAGAGAGAATAAGTGTGAAGTATGTTCGTGGCTCAAAAGAATAAATATATACTTAGGCAATTTTAAAACAAATGAAACAACACATACTCACTCCTCTCGCCTCTCTCACAAAAAATGAATTAAATTAGTCAAACTTTGATTATGTCATGTGTAAATATCTCTTACACATATATTAACTTCATGGAAACTTTAATAAAGCATTTTGGGAGAAACAATTTAATTTTGTTTCTTGCATGGCATAAGCAAATCGACCACGATTAGAGTGGGAGAAGAAAATCAGATTTTGATGTGTTTCTCAAGTGTATTCATCTTGCATATGTCATGATAGTTAGTATGTATTAACTTTAATTTCTTGGATAAAACAATTCCTTGACCATGAGCTCATTGCCATCGGCTATTCCTCTCTCGATACAAAGTAAAGCCTTTTAATTATCATACACCATGTACACAAAGTCTTGCACAAAGCCATATGCACAAAGAAAGTTAATCTGAGAGTTGTACAAACTTTTCTCACCTATTTGGAAGCCATATTACACGGCCATAATTCATCCTAAGTCTTCCCACTTGGTTTACTAGGTAAGTGTGTACAATATACCACTTGCATGAATTTAATTCCATAACATTGTATTTCAATTGTAAAACTTACGTGAATTACCTAATACACAAAGAAACTCACTGTTCTTCCATTCTAAGTGTGGTATATAAATTATTTTCATGCTAATTATACATATATATCATAATATATGTTTTAGATGATAAATTATATCATAGGAAAAATTATTGGAATTAATCCATAGGTAGAAAATCTAATTCACGATTTAGGGTTTTCGAAATTACAATTACTCAAAATATTATTCCAAAATTTTCTAGCATTATTTCAATGCTAAATAATATTCTAATTATATAAAATAATCATAGGAATTTAAATATCATAATTCTTTGATCATTAGACTTGATTCTCAAGTCATCTCTAAACGTTAACGTTTGAAACATCTCCAGCGTTAATTATCGACTCATCTCAAAATGGTCGTGATAAAGCCGTAATCACTTTATTAAAATATTCCAATAATTATGGAATTAAACTCTAAGCTTAAAAACTTAGAAAATATCACGAGCATTTAAATATCGACGTAGAAATAATTACTGTTGAAATACGTTACATAATCGTATTTCTAAATTCACATTCATCTGTGAATAAAACATAGGAATTTATTATTCCAAAGATAATCGAAATCATTATTCGATATTTTAATAATCAAATTATCATAATAAACTCTAATTTACGAAATTAATATAAGTAATTAGGCTTTTAAATAGTCGGGTATTACATATTGAGACTCGATTTCCAAGTCGACCGTGATAAGAATAAGTCTACCTCGGACTATGTGTTTATCTTGGGAGGTGGGCCGTATCTGGCGGAGTGCAAAGCGGCGATGCATTGCGGACTCTACCATGGGCTTTAATATGTAGCCGCTTGAGAGGCGCTAAGGAGGCTATATGGTTCATGAATTACCTCATGGATCTAGGTGTGGTACTGGTTTGCCCAAGAGTATCATAGTTTCTGTGATAACTTTCGGTGCGATGTGGCTCGAAGGAACCACGGATCCACAAGGTAACCAACACGTGAGAGAAAGTACCATGTCATACGAGAAATCGTTAGGCGAGGGGCGTCTTGAATCAAAGATGTCTGACGGATAACCTAGCGGATCCATTCACTAAAGCCCGCCGCAAAAAGTCTCGTTGGGCATGTTAGAGGACTTGAATTGCGCTAGATGGCACCTCTAAAGTCTGCCGAATAAGTCTACGTCGGGGACGTTAGAGGACTTGAATTGCGCTTGATGGCACCCACTTAGAAAAAACTTTGTATAAGTGGGAGAAGCAAAGTGATGGTTTTGTTTGTAATAGCTAGTAGAGAGACACATTGTATACTAAAGTTTGCTTTAGTATAAGTGGGAGATTGTTGGATTTGTATCTTTGAAAGCGGTTTGGTTGAGCTTGTATACAATGTTTCTGTTACCACTATTACAATCTCCTATCTGAATTGAATACTTGATTGCATATATTTGTGTCCCCTTATCTCATATATAAGTTAGATCATCAAAGGTGTAGAAGATGACGATGTCCGTATGATTGGTCAAGCTTAATGAGATATAAAAGTTTCACAACCGAGACAACTTGAGGACGAGTTATCGGTGTGAGTCTGCAGATAGATAAGAAGTGACTTGACTTAGTTTCTTGTCTATCTTGGTATGTCTTCGACGTATTGAAGGATCACGGTGAGATGAGTTCTTCTATCGTACCGTAGTGAAGAACCTAGATCTCGGTGACTTACGATGATCTAAATCTCGATAAGGTATTAGATGAGTATGAGTTGCTGACCATCACTTTGACTTGTTATGGGTGAGGGTTATATGTTCTAACCCAATATTCTCCGCATCTTGGGTGGTGGCAGTGCTTGTATGTCATGCTAGTTATCTGTATCAAGTCACCGTATCCGTTATGGATGATGACGTCACCTTAAGGAGCTCAAAAGGTTTATTGTACTAAACCCTGCAGGTTGAGTTAGCTCAAGTACAATAATAAGGTTGAGTGGTACTACTTAAGGAATTAAAGATATTAATTATTTTAATCGATCGTAATGCTATAAATAATTAATGGGCGTTCGATATCTTAAATCTGGGATTCGTAATGTCTAAGAGCAAGCCCGACTCAACTTCGGTAATAAAGGGGTAAGTTAGCATTTATTCTCGGTGGCATGAATAAATGTTTATAAATTAATTTATGTTCAATGAACATAAGATAATTAATTTATTTGAGGCTCATCTTTATTCATACATTTGATCCTGGGCTGTCCTATCGGGCCGTAGCTAAGTATGGAAATCGGCGCCCCTCTCTCACTACAAGGTAATGATTTGATTCTCTTTATCCTAAAAGGATATTATTATATTTATGGGATATGCATAGATCCTTTCCATATAGGATTATGGTAATAATCATTTCCATATAGGATTATGGTAATTTCCATATGGGATTATGGTAATTTCCATAAAGGATTACGGTAATTTCCATATGGGATTATGGTAATTTCCATATAGGATTATGGTAATGCATTATAAATATGAGGTAAGAGATTAAATCTAGGTCAATGATTAATAATCATCATCATAATTTTCGAGACTCCATTGTTCTTGGGAGAATTTTCAAAAAGTGTAGAGAGGATAGAGGGTGATTTTCTGTAGCATTCTCCATAGATCGTCCTCACTCGACGTTGGAGATTGGGCAACCGGGATACAGTCTAGAAGATCAAAGCACGAGTCTCGATCCATTCCGCCTCGTCAGATTCAAAGGTAAACACGAGTAAACACCAACATGTTGCAATTAATTATATAGGTGCATGCTAGGTAAATAATCAATGTATGGTGAATTAAATATCCAAGATAGATCCTCGGGGCGAGGGCTAAACCTCAGTTTTCCCAACACGTCTACCATCAATCGATCTCGCACCGCAAGCTTTTGGACATAGTAGTCATCATATAGCATTTTCCATATTGTTCGACTTATGCGAAAGTCTCGCTTGACTCGCTGCTCATTAGTCGATCGTCGATGGGCGTTGGGTTTAGGAGTAGTGAGAACAAACATGTGTTCTTCAAATGATAAGAACATATTCCATGTTTCGTTTTCACTCGATAAAATTCGGACGGATAAAGGATTTTGTGCGAGCATATTGATAATCGATTAAAGACATATCCGAAAGGATAATGTAAACACATAAGCATACGATCGCACATAATTACGTAACAATAATATTGTAACCTTTTGATAAAACAATATTAATTGAAACCTCCAATCGCCTAAGGAATTCCACATGCAAGCTACGCGTGCGGACGTTTACACATGAACCCCCGACTGGACTAAAATATACCTTTTAGTCGTTTAATTTCAATCATGTCAACTTATCCTTATGACAAATGAAATTAATGATTGGACCTTACTAGACCACATCACTATCGCAAAGAAGGACTTGGCGGGAAGTTGTACTTGAGGTGATGTCTAAGCAATGACCACAATTTTAACAATGAGAGAAAATGAATTCTTAGAATTGGCATACTCACTAGGACCATACCACTTCCAATCCAAATTCTTTTGTTATCTCATTTTATATCCATCTCTAGAGAACTTATGAAAATCGCACATGAAGCCACGCGTGTGGGCGTTTACACATGACTCCCACTTCTCGATAGATTTAAAATATTTTATTTAGAATCTCATCTAACAAACTTATGATAAGCAGTGCAAGCAAGTCACGCGTGTGGCTACTCACACTCACGGTCGTCTCACTTTGTTTAGAGATCAAAAAGTGGAGGTCTTGACATTTTAATTTTAAAAATTAATTTATCGGGTTGCTTGCTTAGTCTTTTTGTTCAAAAGGTTTGTCCATGCAGATCACGTAATCTAGCATGCTTTTCTATAGAACTCAACATGTAAAACATGCTCATGAAATTCTAAAATATGCTTGAAAACGCGATAAACCTAGCATGCTTACTATGCGCATCCAATCACCAAAACATATAATATGTTTGTCTACGTAATTTAAACATACATAGCATGTACGCATAATTTAAACATCCACGACATGCTATGAGCGATTAAAAATAAAATAAAGCGTTCATCGTGGCCCACTCGTGGAACTGTACTTTTCTGCCTAATCTATTACATAGAATTGCAAAGTCTGATCTTCATAAACTTTGAAAAACGGGCCTCGCGTGCACGGCACGGACGGATTCATCAAACCGGATTCGGGCGGAAAATCAGTTCGGGCTGAAAAAGGGTGCAGGCGAGTTTGGGCGAAATGGGTGCTGGGCAGCATGCATGGCCTGACCCATCGCGCCAAACGCATCGCCGCAGCCCCTTTCGCGCGCCTCGCGTCTCCTCGCGGGCTGCCTCGCGGTCGCGAAAGCGACCGCGACCCATTGAAACAGCGTCGCGGCCATGCTCGCGTTCGCTACATAGCAAGGCTGACGCTTGCCGCCTGTGATCGACCTCGCGATCGTGAGCCCGCTTCGCGGCGGGGGATCTCGCGCGACAACGCGCGTGCCCATCGCCACAAGACGTGAAGCACCGGATCTCGCGACAAACGCGCGGCCGCCCGACGCGTGCATGCGCGTTGTGCATGCCGCCTTAGCGAACGCTAGCGGCGCGACACCTGCAACGAAGCGCCGCCGAAGCGCCAAGACCCTATGCCGCGGTGCCGAGGCCTCCGTAGCCTTGCGAGCCCGGACACCGGCCCGAGCCATGCCACCCGCCGTCGCCCTAGCCCGGCCGGCCGTCGCATGGCGCGTGTCCTGAGCGCCGTGCGCGCTTGGCGCCAGCCGCCGCCGCACCGCCCGTCACGACCTCTTGCCGATGAACTCCGTCATCTCGTTCTTCGTTCTTTCGTCTTCGTTCTTCTTCGGATAAGATTTACAGGAAAAATCTAATCTAACCACGGATATTCTCGTGGTGAAAAAAAATCCGACAAAAATAAAACCGAGCCACGATGAGCAGCAGATCCAACAATTAATTAATTGCGCATGTTATAATCAAGCGTGAATTAATCCAACAGGCGAATCACGATCCTGAGCCTCGATACCAATTGTAGGGATATCCGATTTTACCTCTCCGATGATCTGTCTTGGATGTTTAATTCACCACACATTGATTATATTCCTAGCATGCACCTATATAATTAATTGTAACACGTAGGGGTTTTCTCGTGTTTACCTTTGAATCTGTCGAGGATGAATCGGGATGAACGGATCGAGACTCGTGCTTTAATCTTCTGGACTGTATCCCGGTTGCCCAATCTCCAATATCGAGTGAGGATAATCTATGGAGAATGCTACAGAAAATCACCCTCAAACTCTCTAGTATTTTCGAAAATCTCTCCCAAGGTAAACCCTAGTATTCTCGAAAATAATGGATGGATAATTAAGGATTAGCTTTGATCTTATCTCTTACCTTATATTTACAATGCATTACCATAATCCCATAAGAAAGGATCCATGCATATCCCATAAATATAATAATATCCTTATAGGATAAAGATAATAAAATCACATCCATGGGGGAATAGCGGCGATTTTCTCAAGCTACGGGCTGGATGGGCGGCCAGGATCTAATGCAAGGAATAAAGATGGGCCTCAAATAAATTAATTATCTTATGTTCAAATTTCGAACATAAATTAATTTATAAACATTCATTCATGCCACTAGAGAATAAATCTTGACTTACCCTTTATTATCAAGTTGAGTCGGGCTTGCACTTAGACATTACGAATCCCCGTATTTAAGATATCGCACGTCCATTAATTATTTAGAGCATTTTGACTGCTTAAAATAATTAATATCTTTAATTCCTTAAGTAGTACCACTCAACCTTATTATTGTACTTGAGCTAACTCAACCTGCAGGGTTTAGTACAATAAACCTTTTGAGCTCCTTAAGGGGACGTCATCATCCTAAACGGATCACGGTGACTCGACTGAGATAACTAGCATGACATACAAGCACTGCCACCACCCAAGATGCGGAGAATATTGGGTTAGAACATATAACCCTCACCCATAACAAGTCAAAGTGATGGTCAGCAACTCATACTCACCTAATACCTTATCGAGGTTTAGATCATCGTAAGTCACCGAGATCTGGGTTCTTCACGACGGTCGGATAGAAGAACCCGTCTCACCGTGATCCATCAATACGCCGAGACATACCAAGATAGACAAGCAACCAAGTCAAGTCACTTATTATATATCTGCGGCTATACCGACAACTCGTCCTCAAGTTGTCTCGGTGTGATTCTTTTATATCTCATTAAGCTTGACCAATCATACGGACTTACGTGATCTTCTACACAACGTATGATCTAAATTATATATGAGATAAGGGACACAAATATATGCAATCAAGTAATCAATTCGGATAGGAGATTGTAATAGTGGTAACAGAAACATTGTATACAAGCTCAACCAAAACGCTTTCGATACAAATCCAACAACACATGGCCCACTTGCCTTCCAAGTGAAGGACCTCGACTGCTTTTGCTTGAGAGCTCGGTTCAAAATTTTGATTTGGTCCACCAGGAGACATATCAACGGTTCGAGAAGCAGATCAAGACAAAAACAAAGAGAAGCACTCTTGATAAAATTGGGAACCAATTTTATTCAAGCCTTTAAGGCAATGTTTAAACCGACATCCTAATGATGCGGTAAGTACATTGATCTACAAAAAAAGGGATCAGCGACCCTCCAGCAGCTTGAGCTGCGCACCTCCCGACCTCGCTTCCGAACTTCCGTAGCTTGACCTCGGCAGTCGTCGCTGCCCCCTGCTCCTTAGCGAGATCGACCATAACAGCTTCGAGCTGGACGTCCCGATCCACCGAGCAGGCAAAGACTGACTCGGCAGTCAGCAAGGTCGAAGAGGCGGACTCTTCTCACAGGCGGCAAGCTCTTCATGCCGTCGCGAGGACCTCGGCATACACCTGCAGCAGGGCCTCATTCTCCATGACCTCATACTCGTGCTGGACTTATCCAAACCGGGTAATCCTCGGCAACTTCGCCGAGTGGTGGCGCCACGCTCGTATTAGGACCGAGGCCACTTCGGCCGGCCGGAGAACCTCCCGATAAAACAGCCTCCGCAAAGCGCGAGAAGCTCTCCTGCGGGCCGCCGTCTCGGCTTCCCGACATCTAGCCGCCTCCACCTCGGCCTTCAGCAGGCCGACCTCGGCCTCCTTCGGCACCTCAGCCGCCTTTGCCACCTCGGCTGCCGCTAGAGTTGCGGCCTCCTTCTTCACCGCATCCCGAGCCTTCGCCTCGGCCTCAGCCACCTCGTGAACGAGAAGGTTCTTCTCCTCCTCTAAATCCCTCGCGACGAGAGCCACCCGGTGGAACTGGACGACGGCATCATTCATATATTCCGTTAGTTGGGTGGACGTCGCCGTTAGCTGGGTGGACATCCTGGCAAGCTCGACCGTCATGTACTCGGTCCCCTGTACCAAAGTCAGCCACGTCAAACAATTACACCAAACACATAGCTTTATGACGTGCAAACAATTGCATTACCTCGGGAAGGACCGACGTGTGATCTGAGAACCGACGATCTCGCATTCATCATCGTCGGTAGGAGCAGAAATCACACGCCTTTCCTTAGCGGGCGTGGGATGGACGAGGTGAAGGGGACCTCAGTATGTCTTGGGCCCTCTCAAAAGAGGTCTCAGACACAATCTTCGGAGCCACGTTGGATGGCACGAGGTCAAACCTCGATCTTTCCTCTTCTTCGAAGCACCGAAGTTCACTACGGAGTTAAAATAAACGCCGAGTTAGAACAATAACAAAAAATCAATCAAGGAGCCGAAGTGAAAGAATGGGGGGCCTCACCCTTCACCGGTTCTACCGCGGTAGCAGGATCATAAGGGCTCAGCCCCACAGCGGCGAGCTCGGCCTCGGAAAAAACCTCATCAACAAGGCCAGCCCTTTCTAAAGACTCCTCTAGGCCACCGAAGCTTTCATCGATGGCCTCATCCGACAACTTCCCTGTATTCCAGACGAACTGGAGGGACTCATCGAACCGATAAAAGAAGAACTTCTTCTACCAGTTCGGGATTTTTGACCTCGTCTTCACCTTAAAACTACGACGAGGTGATAAATAATACCACCCAGAGCTGGATTTAAATTGAAAAAACCTAAGGACCAGCCCTAGGGTGAGAGGAAAATTATGGCGATGGGCAAAGACACCAAGGCCCGTCAACTGCCGAAAAGAATATGGCATTATTTGGGCAAGGTATGCGAAAATTTTGTTGCACCCTAAGATACGAGAAGGAAAAGGAAGGCGAAGACCGCGACTTAAGGTTGTCCTCGATATCAGAAAAAACCCTCCGAGGGCCGCAGACCCTATCCTCCGATCGGGGAGCAACCAACTCAAAAGATTTTGGAATCAAAAATCTCGAAGCAAGCTCTATTATTGCAGGGGATTCTAGATACGAAGAAAACGAAGAAACCCTACCAAAATCCCTCAAAGGCGGGAAAACTACTCTACACGCAGAAGGAATGGGGGAATCAACGGTAGAAACTTCTAAAACCACCGGTGAACCCGATGGCGACACTGACACATTATGGCCTTCACGGTCGTAAGACTCCTCAGAACAAGAAGAAGAAGCCATAAATAACTTACTTGTTTTAGAAGGACTATCGAAGAAAATGGCACTGATGCTCTGGCGAGAACGACGACGGAGAAACAAGTACTGGACACTCGAAAGTTTTCAGAAAAGACAAAGAGTTTTTTTGGAGTTTGAAAGTTGGAGGCGGATAAAGTGAAATGGGAAAAGGCGTATTGTGGAAATTATTCCCCCAACGTGCACTTTATCGGGACCCCAACCGCCGTATACATTAAATGGATGTGACGTGTTTCGTGTTGGACATCGGCACAGCATCCCGTGTTCGACCTCGACACGACGTTACACATTCAACCTCGTCACGACGTTATATATCCGACCTCGATAAGAGATTACGTATTCGACCTCGGCAGGGCAACGAGTATTCGACTTCGGCCAATTTATGGCCGAACGACATACAACTTCGGCAGGACTGTACGTGCTCCACTTCGCCAGATCATGAATTTCGGAGAGGCAATGCCAGAACCACTGTCCCCCATCCATCACGACCTCACTTCTACGTCTTTTTTTGGGAGGTGGGGATGTGATAGGATACGGCCCAACTACTAGGCCCAAGCATCAGGCCCAATATAAATGGGCCCCGACATTAAGCTCGGCCTATGTGAGTTCGACCCAAGAAGACTCCTCAACCAACTACAACTCAAATAGCAAGTGGAGACGTAGAAGATTCGGATGCATATCTAAAAGAATCCTTATGAGCAAAGACTTTGTATTAGAGTCAAACTCAATATGATGGTATATAAATAGAGGCTAGATTAGAAGAAATGGATCATCTACACTATTTATAATCGCTTCTTGCACACTTAATACAGATATACTCTCTTGCTCCGTGGACGTAGATCTATTTCAATAGATCGAACCACGTTATTTCCTCGTGTTCCTCGCACATTTATTACCCTACGAAATTAAGATCGATCAATAACCTACACAAACTAATTATTAAGTCATTTCAAGGTTCACCAAACTTGTCGATTATTTGTTAACTTTATCTTAGATTCATCACAATCCAAAGTGATTAATGCTTGAAAAGCTTTAAAGCAAAATGTCGTGGAATCAGACACACCAGGTTGATCATATGTTACATTGTAGTCGAAAAAGTACAAACGAAATAGGAGGAAACCTTCTCGTAAGGTAATGTTGCAGCAAAGAGATTCTTGAACAATATGCTACCAGTGTCACATCCCATCGACTAGCCAGGTCAATGGAGATTAAAAGATAAAGAGTATAACAAAAAGCTCGACTGCAAGGAATACATGGAAATCTCACATGCCCAGATGTCAGCAATGCCCAATGCATCTGGCAATATTCTAACAACGCAATCTGAGATAATAAGGTAGACGAGGACTTGGGCGTAAGTGAAAAAAGTTTGCACAAGTTGAAACAAGCACCGAAGTAATGAAACCTGCCAGTAGAAGACAAGAAGTTTGACAGTTTCATGTCAACTTTGTTAGATGCCACACTAATCATTGTTGCTACTACAAGAAGGTTCACAACAACTACCTCATCTTATTGTTATATATATATAGACGCAAGTACAGAGGAGGTGAACAAGAAGGTACTAGAAAGATTCAATATGCAAGGTTTGAAGCATGTGGGTATCTTTTTGGGTAGTCACTTCAAGCTGTCGAGGAAGGAGTCACCAAGTGGTAAGAAGAAACGTGCCCAAATGCAGACTGTTCCATATGCTTTAGCAATTGGTAGCATTATGTATGCCATAATATACACAAGATCGAACATTGCGCATGTGGTGGGAGTAGTGAGCCGGTTCATGAGTGATCTGGGCAAGCAACATTTGGAAACTATAAACTGGATCTTTAGGTATTTGAGAAGTATCACAGATAATACTCTTTATTTTGATGGGAAGAGTGTTGAGCTAATGGGTTATGTTGATGTAGTTTTGACATTAAATGATCTTGATGGAATGAGAAGTACCATATGATATATTTTCATATATGATGGTATGCAAATATTCTGGACTTCATAAGTTGCAAATCAACCACATAAGCTGAATATGTAGCGTGACAAAGGCGAATTAAGAGATGGTATGGTTACATAATTTCTTGGTGGAATGAATATAAGCTTAACTCTCTGTAGCGATAGTCAAAGTGATACCTTTTTGGCAAAGAATCCAAACGTTATATTCGAGAACATAGCATATTGAGTTAAAGTATCACTACATCTGTCACCTTTTAGAGAGGAAGATCTTGTAGCTAGAGAAGATTCATGGAAGTAAGAATCTAGCGTACATGTTGACTAAGGTTGTGATATTAGAGAAGTTCAAGCTTCGCTTTCAACTAGCCTTGGAACTTGAAGTTGAAGGCTTTGTGGCACAGAGAAGGAAAAGAAGGTAAGAAGTTATGGTTACATATAAGATTAGTCTCCAGTTGAGAGATTATTGGATTGATCGAATTAAAATTAGAGTCCATAGACTTGGATGAATTTTAATAGAATTGGGATTATGTTTATCAAGGTTTTTTCCATTTTATAAATAGTCCATCGTATTGTAATTGAAGAGTGAACAATATTTTCATTAAAATTCTCTAGTGGAAAAGATTTTTGGCTTGACAGCGCCTCAGACGTAGTCTCATAGAGACAAACATGTTAACCATTTTTTGGATTTTTTTTATTTTCATAATTATTTTATGCTTTATTTCTTAACATTAATTTTGTATAGAATTAAGGCGTTATTTTTCATGATACCAAAATAAAATAAAATGAAAACACCCTTCTTTATATATAGTATTGGTATGGATGATCAGATTATAGTATAAAGATATAAAACATATTTTTATCAAATTTTATTTTTACTTTCGATTTTTAGTTGTAACGTGTAGCTCTTGAATAGAAATATATATATAGGAGAGTTAACGTGATAATCAAAAATTATGAATTGTTTGTAAAGTTGATGAATCTGTTGGGAAAGTTCTTGATTCACAAAAATCCAAAAAATGGAATTTTCGTCGCTCATGGGATTAAAACATGAGTGAAAAATATCAAATTTTTTGATTTAGTAACTTTCTCAACGGATGCATCAACTTTCATAATGAAATTTTATGGTTCTTAGTTCTCACGTTAAAAATTGTTCTTATTTGAACATATATATATATATATATATATATATATATATATATGGGATGATTCACGTGAGAATGCAAATATTGGTGAGAAATAAGAATGCAACATTTAACATATAAAGTTATTGCACAGATGTATAAATTTGTTGCACCAAATTCTGTGCAACAACTTTATATTAAGTGCTACACTTTATATGTTAAATTTGATGCAACAAATTTATACATTTAGTGCAACAACTTTATACGTTAAATGCTACATTCTTATTTCTCACCAATATTTGCATTCTCACGTGATCCATCCCCTATATATATATATATATATATATATATATATATATATATATATATAAATTTGGATTATGTAGAAATGCAAAAAATGATTAGAAACATGAATAAATTATAATCCTTAATCATGCTAAATCGATGGACCATATTATATCTGTAATTGTTGTAATTCATAACTAATCGTGCCACAATTTATGTCTGCAGGAGAATTAATGAGGACATATTTGTAATTTTAATTTTATATGAATACGTTATTTCTTATTATTAGGGATTTTATATTCTCTAATATAGATTTAGTTTATAATGTGTTGTTGTTGCACATATATAGTTATCAGTTTGATGCACAATTTTCACATAAATTTGCATAACCACATATCTTGTTAATTTATAGTTTTGGATTCTGTTTGGTTTGTCCGACATTGCACTATTTATCGTTTACTTAGCACATTATTCAGATAATGGTTGCACTATATATCTTGTTAATTTTTTATTTTAACTTATGTTGTAGAATTATTGGTCAAAATCGTTGCACAATGTTCATGACAGATTAGCATTGAAATAAAAATAAAATTTGCGGGGCTAAAGAATTTTGGTGTGAAAATAAAGAAAAATATGTTGTATATCACATGAAAATTGATTCTAAAAACTTTCATAATAAAGATATCAAATCTCGTAATAACATGGATTAATTATTTTAAAATATTCGTCCAAATACTATTACATCATCAATAATTATTCTTCAACCATAAATCATTGTACAACTAGTTTAAAGATATAGCACATATAGTTTAAATCTTGTCCATCGATTTTGCAAGATCAAGGCTTGATATTAATTTCTAATTCTCACTAATATATCAATTCCTACAATAACCAACCATTATATATAGGGGTTGGTTATAGATGAAATTACATCCTAAATAAGGACTAAGAACCAATAATCACCGTTAGATTGAATAAGATCGGATGATTCATAATTATTTAATGATAAAAGTAGTTTAATCCCTAAATTTTTGCTATTTGGATCTTTCACATTCTATTCTTCGTTGTTCGTGTAATTCATGTTATTGTTCATGTAATCGTAGTTTTGTGTATGCTATCACATTCCAATTAATTGTTATGTTCATGTAATTCATGTTGTTGTGCATGTAATCGTAGTGATTATGCATATATAAACAATTATGTAAATGAATATATAAAATTCCTTGATTATAGGGTTAAACGGTTACCATTTAAATTTGAGATAATAAACGATTTATAATTAATTTTAACCATTAGATTATACAAAATAGATGGACCACATTAGTTCTTAGTTCTAAAAAAGAAGTAAGAGTTCTTTATTAACCCACACCATATATATATATATATATATATGGTTTCAAGTGATAATATTTTCATGATAAATTTAAAATTTTAGTTTTTTAACTGCAAGAATGCTATTTTCCGCTTTTAAAAGTGATTCTCGTGCCATTAAAATAATAAATTTAAATTGTTATATAGAAGTGGTGTTTGGCCAAGTAACAACTAAAAGATCTCCTAACAATGAAATTAATAAAATGAACTTGGAAATTGAAATGAGTTTTAGACCGATCATATCTTGAAATATGAATTATGAACTGACACTTTTGAACTATTAATCATGAAATTTAAATATGAGTAGTTTACACGAGATAATCAATATAGAAATTCCACGTCATGCATATGTTGCTTTCACTAAAAACTTGACTATCCATTTATTATGAAGAATATAATTTTAAAAATTAGGTACTCAAAAGAAACAAATATATGCATAGCACATAAGGGTATATATATATATATATATATATATATAAAAGGGTGGTTAGGGTGATAATTCTATTATGTGTAATAAATTATAACTCATAATTAATTTGTAATTAACATTTCATATTTTATACTTTATTTTAAACAAGGTTGATAATATCATCACCAATCTATTTACCAAAAATCGACTAAAGGGTAAAATGGTCTAAATCGTCCATCTACCGTGATATGCGGATTGAATCTTCCCAAATCTATGAAAATTTTTCAAAGACGTATGTGTTGTTGTTGCGCATATACTTATCATTTTGTAGCACATAATTCATTGATTCTCTTCACAACTACATACAAGAAACCTCTATAAATTAATATCCTGGACTATGGAATTTTATTAATTTAGAGATATTAATATATTGATAAATTAATAATTTATTAATTAAAAGAGACTTTTAAATTCAGCAAATTTGGTACATGTATTGAAAATAAATGAATTTATTATGTTTCAATTAATTATATTCATGTATCAACAACCAATTCATTGTGTATCTACTTTAATATATT
This sequence comes from Salvia rosmarinus, assembly GCA_036937905.1. Classification (NCBI taxonomy): domain Eukaryota; kingdom Viridiplantae; phylum Streptophyta; class Magnoliopsida; order Lamiales; family Lamiaceae; genus Salvia; species Salvia rosmarinus. The sequence goes on along the minus strand of CM072815.1, from coordinate 71,317,286 downwards.
CATTTATAATATAAATTCATTGTATACAATTAGATTACATACATGTATCAATTCATTGTCAATAAATATATTCACGATCATAAAGGAAACATATACTATATAAATCTCGATATGGAAATAAAATATTTCATAACACCAAAGCCCAACTATGTCTTCTCATCTAAAAGGCATCACAAAATCATCCATGAATGATCAAACGTAAGCATTATGTGAGTATAAGAGATCATCCCACATGCACTCAAAAAGATTTACAAGAGTGGTTAAGAAAATATCGTTGAAAGTTAGTCAGTCAATATCAAACACTCTCAAGAGATCATCGAGTACCTTTCACACTTTGAGAAGGGTGGGATATTAGCGACACAAATCGCGTAAATATCCGATATGGAGAGGTTATTTATGAATGGTTTCTTCGATCAAGATCGAGTCAACATGGAGGAGGCTTATGGGAGAAAGCAAAGGAGACATGAAGCTTTTGATCCTCAACACCCTCCGAACATCAATTTTCTCAAAGTTGGCTTGAAAAATTCAAGGTTAGACATGGTATTAAATCATTCCGTCATTTTGGAGAAAGTGGTTCTTGACATGCGATGGAAATGAAACCGAGGCCATAAGGAGAAAATAAACCAATTTTCCATGAAGGATGTTTTAATTGGGAGAACTTTATATATAACCAAAAGAAATAGTTGGATAAGTTTTATATCCACACTCATAAAACATGAGTTTTATAACATTTTGGCTTAAAAGACATAAATATCCTCGGGTCCATCTCTCTCCTCTAAAATAACTCTCTCTCTCTCTCTGCCTAAATTAAATTGATATACGTCTCTCTCTCTCTCTCTCTCGAAAAGATAATAAATTGAATGCTTTCTCGCAAAAATTGAATGGAATTAAATTAAAGTTGGTAAACATTAATTGTAAAAAGGTTATAAACATTAATTGTAAAGGTTGGTAAACATTAATTGTAAAAAGGTTGGAAACATTAATTTGTAAAATCGGTAGACATTGAATTCAAATCACAAACAATTCATTTGTAACATTCAGCTTCAAAGTGAGGAAGAAGCGAAAAAAGAATTAATAGAACAAGTTGTTACATGTTTTTTTCAATCGAACAATGGAAATCGAGCATTGCTAATGGATTAAGGTAAATTAAACCAGATAAATTTTTTACACGCTCGAATACACGGTTGTACCGTTGATGATTTACAGCTAAATATGTTTTTTATAATAATTTTATGTTATCGAATGATATATTTCATGTTTCAAGAAAAAAATGCGTTCTGAGTACACGGTTGTACACGTAGAATTATTATCGTCACATATGTTATTTGTGTTGATTTTATGTTAATAAAGTGATTAATTTAATATTTAGGATCATATAATTAGTTAAATTTAAAAATATGAGTTGGTAACATCGAGCAGTACAATCTGCCTATCGTCGATGAATTTCAAACCGCACAAATTCATCGATCACTGCCGCGCATGGTACACCGTCGCAGTCGTGCATGTCCGATCGCTGCCGCGACCGTGCATGATCCGTGCACGTGCATGGCCGGCATCCGTCATCCTATGTATCTCGTGCATCCTATGTATATGTTTATCTTTATATCTTATTTTGCAATGATGTCTGCAACGCTTTTATTATACGTCATGGTGGTAGTTGGGACGAGCGAGTATATAGGACGAGGTTCTCGTATACATGGTCAGAGAATGATTTCACGTGCTAATTTGCTAAGAGAGTTCATGAGCAAGTAGGCAACAATGGTGGATCGGATTATATGCTTTTCTACGACGAGTGCTAGTGATGGAAGAAGAATAAAAGTATCGCTTGCCGATTGATTCCGATTGATTGTGGAACAAAAGGATGATCCGATTGTGTATGTGATTGAAAAGAGCGCGAGTGCACCGTACCACGAGAGACAATGGTATTATATGGTTCACAACGATCTACGCTCTTGCGAGTCTAATGTAAGATGTCTTGTTACTATACACGAAGATGTTGTCTTCAAATGAGGAGGAAGACGAGTGATGTATTCGAGATGAAGAGAAGACACGAACCGCGTGAGATATATTTGATTCATGCTACTGAATTTGGTGTTTGGATTCGACAACCGTAACATCTTGATAAGGTTATCGACGAATCTTCAACTCACGCAAGACATGATGGGAGGCTCATGCCGCAACTTCACGAACCGTAGAGGATGATACAACGCATGAATTGCGAATCGGGTTATTCCACTACTGATTGTGACAGGTCATTGCCATTAGATCGGTCGAACCTTGGAGCCCATACCACCAATTATGCGTGATTCGATATTTAAGACGAAATATGACTTGGCGATAGCGTGGATTGTACCACTTGGAGAATCATGTGAGACGTGGTCGATCGGTCAAGTAAAACATGTTTGGGGTATGTTTGCAAGCATGGCAACGGTTGTCCTTTTAAGCTATGAGCGTCCGGAGGCAACGATATGGAGATAATTAAGTTGAACAACATCATACGTACTTGATTAATCGCACGCTCCACGACAGTGCTGCTAAGATTGTTGCAAGTATTTTGCACGAAATTGGTCGATGAAGGTATGGTCAAGCGAAAGAGATGATCGGAGATGCATCGACAATTTGGCATTGAGATGGATTACGCTTTGCTCTCCAGCAAGAAACGCCGCTATAGAGACGACTATGGCGATTTCGAATGATCCTATCAATTGCTTTCATCATATTTGCATCCGTGAGAGAATCAAACCCGGACACTATATGATATCGAGAAGGCTCATGATGGCAATTTCGATATTTGTTTCTTGCTCTTGCGAGTTTACATGCTTTCAAGCATTACCTACGGCCGTCGTCGTTGTAGACGGACTCATCTTAAGGGAAAGAACAGGAATTTGTTTTGTCGCTATTACGAAGGATGAAAATGAAGGAATCTTCCGCGCTATCGGGTTAGGTCCGATTGAGGAGAGAGTCATGGACTTGGTTTTATCTCGCTGCGTTGTGCATTGGTCATCGATGATCTCTTAGTTGTGTCGATCAACATAAGGGCATCGAAAAGGCGTGTCCGTGTATCCGACGTCGCGCATGTGTTGTGCTTTTACCATTTGCGTAAGAATATGGTGCAATTGGGTCGCATGTTTGTCGTTATCAAGTCACCGCATAGCCTATCGATCGAGGACTTCGAGATATTTTTACGGGATGTTCTAAACCGGACACCATCATCTACTCCATTGGAGCATAGGTGGTCTAGGTGACGTGTCGCTCGACGCCATAGTTTCGTGACTTAACGGCGAGAGTTTCAATAGTCGGTTGTTGGGGATCGACGCTCACCGCTTGCTCGCTGCGACTTTTCGATCTATTACGGAGAAATGGTTTGACGCGACGAGCTAGTGCAGCAGAGTCCGATGAGTTGATCAAGTAGCGCCAAGCTACTGCCTCGCCGGGCGTCGCTGGTTGTTCGCTCACACCACACACATGTTTAAAGTCGACGAGGAAAACACATCATACGTGGTGATTTAGAACGGGACATGTGAATGTCGTGAGTTCGATTTGGCGAGATCCCTTGTTGTCACGCCAGGCTATTAGGTAAGCGGTATTTATCTAAACGTAAAGTCCAACTCATACGTGTGGTTAAATTCTTTTGTGATTAATTTCTTTTTAGGTTTCGTCACCGACTTTGTGGCTCAGATATATAGACATCTGCTTTTCGACTTATTCTAATCAAATTGCGTCATATCACATCCCGTGCATGGATTGTACTAGACTACGTCACATTATTCGACCTCCAATCATCACACGCGTCAGGCCCTAGATCGAATAGGATGCAATCGGTTGTTTAGAGTTCGCAAGATCGCGTCGTCAAATATGCACACGCGTGCGGTCAAGGCCACAACAAACGCTCATGCACAACATTTATCGCCATTAGTGATTAAACATGTGTGGAAAGGACACGACGTGAAAAAATGTAGTATTTGTCGTTGAAGAGCATACAAATTTGTGTCATCAACGACCTCGTGAGTAAGGATATTTGTTATATGAAGAAATATTCGTTGTTTTGGATTGATTATTTGATTGATTGTTGTTGGATTTTGTTGAATTGTGTTGGATTTTGTTGAATTATTTTGGATTGTTGTTGATTTTGTAATTATATGGTTTGTGATTGTTGTGATTGTTGTGGATTTTGTAATTATGTCGATTTTGTAATTATATTGATTGTTGGATTATGTCGATTGTTGGATTATGTTGAATTATATGATTGTTGATTGTTGTGGATTTTGTTGAATTATGTCGATTTTGTGAATTATATTTGATTGTTGGATTATATTGGTTTTGTGATTATGATTCATCGATTGTTGTGATTTTGTTGAATTATATTGTTGTGATTATGTTGGTTTTGTCGATTAGGGTTCGGGTTGTTGTTGGATTAAAATTAAACTAATTAATTTTAATTAGAATTAATTTAATTAAATTAATTAGTTAAATTAAATTTAATTAATTAGAATTAATTAAGATTAATTAATTCCAACAAAAACCAACATAATTAATTAAATTTAATTAATTAGGATGAATTAAGATTAATTAATTCCAACAAAAACAACATAATTAATTAAATTAAATTAATTCCAACAAAAACCAACAACAATCCAACATAATTCAACAAAATCCAACATAATCCAACAACAATCCAACAAAACCAACAACAATTCAACATAATTCAACAAAATTCAACAAAATCCAACAACAAAACCAACAAACAATCCAACAAAACCAACAACAAGACCACAAGAACTATATCCAACAAACACAAACAAAAATATCACTAATACTAATAAAAATACTACAATATCCGTCATCAATACAAAAAGTCGAAAACTAAACTAAACGAGACAAGAACTATATCCTACGAGCTATCGATGACGAGCTAGTATGTACCCATGTTATGTAACCTCCGAGTCATACCGACTGAGGCGATACATATAGAGGCATGCAGAACACCAACTCACCGAGTCGATGCTGTCTGCTTATCATCGGCACCTCCGCCAATGTCGATACCCGAATGGAGTCCTCAATGGATTGTTGCTCAAAATCCGCTACCTCATCGACGAGGAAAATCCGAATAATGGGCAACATCCGTAACGTCTCGCGCGAGTCGGGTTCAGACCCGGATCGTACACCTCAAGAGTCCACTCAACAGAGATATGCGAACGTGACCCGTTGATTGCCGGCGTACGATGGCTAGTATCGCAACATTGATAATTTTAAAGTTTACATTCAATCGATATAAAATAATAGAAATGAGGAAATAAATTTACCATATCAACAAGACAACCACGCTCGCATGCTATAGCATCGCTCCCTTATCCATCCCTAACAAGTCATCGGGTACTTGTCATCGTGGATAGGTGGTCTTGATACCACATTATAGCCCATAGGATCATTCGGATGAAGCGAACTCACGCAGCATCGCATAAATGAATAAATTTAGTCGGAATAATTTATACCGTTCGGATGAGTTAAAATAAATTTAAGGACATTTCAAACTTACATAAAATCCAATCGATGCTATAACGCATCGAGCGTCATTTATCGTGAGCAATAATACATTGCGGGATCTGTGGTGATTATTTTCCAATGTATATACAGGTGTACAACCCATAACCTAACACACACATAAAAAGAACACCATTAATCAATTATAAATATATAAACAAAATTCAATAAATGTTGTAATAAAGTACCTGCCTGTGAACTCACGTGGGTCGGTGATATGATCGACGTTCTGAGTCATAATATCGATTCAAATTTGCCACGACATAAGATCGGGCTGGCCTAAATCTCGAACTCCTGGGCGCCTCGGGTACTCATATCTCGGAGTTGGATGGGGTCTCCAATCGGGTCTCGAGCAAGATCCCCACTACCGCATCGATGCATCACCTCGGCAGGTCGAGCTCGGCCGATCTCCGTGTGGCGTGACTAGACTCCGCGACCCGATCGTGGATGGCACGGGCCCCTGTTGGATCAACTGTGGAGCGGATCGTCGGTGGCTAGTGTGGGGCCCCGATCCGATCAACATGCCGAAGCGGATCGTCGGTGGCTAATGGGCACCTCCTCCGATCGACCGTGTACCGATCATCGGTGACTCGCGAGGTACCTCCCATCTGGGACACGGCCTCGCGACATGCTCGAATAGCCGTGAGCTCACGTGCGAGATATGGGTGCGTGATCTACGCCTCAAGATCTGCGCCCAAAGAAATCCAATCGTTGAACACACGCCGAGCCACTCGAGCTACGAGGCCCTCTCGAATCGTCGTCCACAATGGCACGACGACGCTCGACCCAACAAGAATGGAGGCCTCGCCTGTCGAACACTCGGCATGTTCGCAGCACGTGGTCCGCTCGCGCCTCCTCATCGCGATCTGCGCGCTTCGGTGATCGAGACACGCCAGTCGAGTCGGGCTCAACAACCCGAGATGTATCTCGGCCTTCGCTTCAACCGCCACTCGCATGGGGACATACTCGCCCCCGCGGGCTCTCTCACCTGCGCACTCTGGCTCGCGTGGCAGCTCGTCATGTGAGCCTGCATGCCGCCCAGCAAACCGAATAGCCAAAGGATCGCCTCGAATGAGCTCAAGTAGTATGTCTCTATCAAATCGGCCTCCAGGACCCGATAGGACGACATAAACACTACAAAATACATACTACATTATTGATTATAATGTATTTAATAAATATATAATAAATACTAAACATGAGATTAAAATTACCCGTCAAAAATCCAATATACTGGCTGAGACTTCCGTAGTCCACATCAACATCTGCAACACTATCTCAGCCGCACTCACACATACGCCTCTAGATGGGATGTCAATCGAAACGTCAGGCCCAAACAGACCATAGAAATGAACCACCGTTTGAATCGAGGACTACCCTCGCTTATTTCGAGGATGAATTACCTTCGATTAATTACCGGCGATCACCTTCGTTGATTACGGGACGACCTACCTTCGCTTTGATTACGGGATGAAATTTACGGTGTTTGATAAAAGGAAAATCAACACAAGGCAAAAAAAATTTGTTCTTATTTCCAAAATATACAACGCATTACGAGGAGCGATGAAGGACCGTGGGTGGGAAAAGCTAAGCCAATCTCTAGAAATCGGGGTTCAACGGTCATCTATGCTCAACCTACCCTACCTCTACCTCGCCCGATCGACACCGTGAGCTCGACTCGACTCTATGTCTCGACATCCGACTACTCGATGCTCGCCTCGCACGCATAAAATCCCGAGGATGCCTATCGACAATCCTAGTATGTGAAAGGAGGTTCGACGAAGAGAAGCCTCGACGGTCGAAGCACCCGCTCAAGTTGCGGATGACCTACAGTCTTGATAGACCGCCTATTTTTCTCGGTCGCAAGCTGCTCGAATGCTGTGAGTCCCCCGTACTCACGCTCGTAGCTCGAACACCGGCCTGCGATCTCTAAAACTTTGCTTGACCTCGAGATGGTCATTCCACCACTCGGCGAATAACCGTCTTGTATTCGGCGTCTCTCGACGCCGATTGGCATCATCCTTCAAGATCTCCGCCTCCTCAACTCCAAAACCGAGCTTTAAGCTCAAATTTCACTGAGCAGCTTCAATTTCACATCGCCGCATCATGTAGGAAATCGATTTTAGCCTCCAGGATCTATCTCGATGTTTTATTCACCACACATTGATTATATTCCTAGCATGCACCTATATAATTAATTTCAACACGTAGGGTTTTCTGTGTTTACCTTTGAATCTGTCGGGATGAATCGGGATGACGGATCAAGACTGTGCTTTGATCTTCCTGACCGATCCCGGTGCCCAATCTCCAATATCGAGTGAGGATAATCTATGGAGAATGCTACGAAAATCACCCTCAAACCTCTAGATTTTGAAAATCTCTCCCAAGGTAAACCCTAGTATTCTCGAAAATAATGGATGGATAATTAAGGATTAGCTTTGATCTTATCTCTTCTTATATTTATAATGCATTACCATAATCCCATAAGGAAAGGATCCATGCATATCCCATAAATATAATAATATCCTTATAGGATAAAGAGAATAAAATCACATCCATAGAGGGAATAGGCGATTTTCTCCAAGCTACGGCGGATGGGCCCGTGGATCAAATGCAAGGAATAAAGATGAGCCTCAAATAAATTAATTATCTTATGTTCACCAAGAACATAAATTAATTTATAAACATTCATTCATGCCACTAGAGAATAAATCGACTTACCCTTTATTACCAAGTTGAGTCGAGCTTGCAGACATTACGAATCCCGTATTTAAGATATCGTCGTCCATTAATTATTTAGAGCATTCCGACTACTTAAAATAATTAATATCTTTAATTCCTTAAGTAGTACCACTCAACCTTATTATTGTACTTGAGCTAACTCAACCTGGGGTTTAGTACAATAAACCTTTGAGCTCCTTAAGGGCGTCGTCATCCTAAACGGATATGGTGACTCGATACGATAACTAGCATGACATACAAGACGCCACCACCCAAGATGGAGAATATCGTTAGAACATATAACCTCACCCATAACAAGTCAAAGTGATGGTCAGAACTCATACTCACCTAATACCTTATCGAGGTTTAGATCATCGTAAGTCACCGAGATCTAGGTTCTTCACGACTCGATAGAAGAACTCATCTCACCGTGATCCATCAATATGTCGAGACGCATCAAAGATAGACAAGCAACCAAGTCAAGTCACTTATCTATCTATCGCAACCTATACCGACAACTCGCCTCAAGTCGTCTCACCGTGATTCTTTTATATCTCATTAAGCTTGACCAATCATACGACCGTGATCTTCACACGTATGATCTAACTTATATATGAGATAAGGGACACGATATATGCAATCAAGTAATCAATTCAGATAGGAGATTGTAATAGTGGTAACATGAAACATCAGATACAAGCTCAACCAAAACGCTTTCGCTTACAAATCCAACAATCTCCCACTTATACTAAAGCAAACTTTTAGTATACAATGTGTCTCTACTAGCTATTACAAACAAAACCATCAATTTGCTTCTCCTACTTATACAAAAGTTTCTTTCTAAGTGGGTGCCATCAAGCGCAATCCAAGTCCTCAGCGCACTTTGTAGACTTTTCGGCGAGCTCTTTGTGAATGGATCCGCTAGGTTATTTCGATCAATCTTTTCAATCAAGACCGTCCCTCGCCTCACGATTTCGTATGACATGGTACTTTCTCTCTATGTGTTTGGTCGCCTTGTGGTCCGTGGTTCCTTCGATTTTGCCCCACGAGTTATCACAAGAACTATGATACTTGGGCAAACCAGTACCACACCTAGATCCATGAGGTAGTTCAACCATACTGCCTCTAGCGCCTCCGCGTACATATTCGCTTCCATGGTTATCCGTCAGATCAATCTTTCAATCAGACACTCCCCTCTCACGATTTCTCGTATGACGGTACTTTCTCTATGTGTTTGGTCACCTTGTGGGTCCGTGGTTCCTTCGAGTTTCACATCGCACCGAGTTATCACAAGAAACTATGATACTTTGGGCAAACCATCCACACCTAGATCCACGAGGTAGTTCTGAACCATACTGACCTCTAGCGACTCAAGCGGTTACATATTCGCCCATGGTAGAATCCGCAATGCATCATGCTGCACTCCCTAGATACGGCTCCACCTCCCAAGGTAAACACATACCGAGGTGACTTTTTCTCATCAGATCGCTTGGAAACCGAGTCAGATAACCCAAAGGCATTAGACTATCTGCATGGTAAACTAGCCTATAATCTCGAGTCCTTTTAGGTACTTGAGTATATGCTTTCGTAGTCCAATGAGCTTGTCGGGTTAGCGATATCTAGCTACTATGCCTACCGATAGCGATATTCGGCCTCAAGCATAGCATCGTCATGAGACCTACTGCAGTGAGCGTAGGAACTTGTCTCATTTTCTATCTCCTTGCGTCATGGATCGCCCCCAGATAAAGGAACGCCATGTCGAAAGGTAGCAATCCTTTCTTGGCGGTCGCATACTAAAACGAGTAATCACAGATCAATGTAAGGCCCGAGATAAGCTCAACATTTTCCTCTGCGATCTCGTAACTTCCCAAGAATGTAGTCGCATCTCCTAAGTCTTTCATTTGAAACGATCGAATAACCACCTCTTTACGCCTCGATAACAACTTCACATTGTTGCCAACTAGAAGAATGTCATCTACATAAAGTGCAAGTAATATCACATCACCGTGACATCTAAACGATACACACAACTCGCTAGGACCGGGTAAATCCATGGACTTTACCACCTCCAAAGCGTAAGTTCCGGATCGTGAGGCTTGCTTAAGCCCATAAATGGACTTCTTAGCTTCCATACTAGATGCTTTCACCCTTCACCACATAACCTTCGGTTCGCATAGATGTCTCTACCTTCCTCAAGGTAACCGCTTAGAAAGCGGTTTTCACATCCATTTGCCAAACCTCAAGGTTAGTGGTCTATGGCTAGAAGAATTCGATGGACTTGAGCATTGCTGTGAAAAGGTCTCATCGAAATCGATGCCCTTAATCCGAGTATACCCTTCGCCAGCCGGCTTTAAAAGCCGAACCTCTCCATCTGAATCTCTTCCTCAGATACCCACTTACTACCTACGGCTTCCTCATCCGTTAGAGGTGTCTTTCGTATACATCCATAGTCATATGGACTCAATTTCTAAGTCCATAGCGTGCCATGATCTTGCATCAATGTCTCAGATCGCCTGTGTATGTCCATGGGTCGATTTTTCTGCTCGTTTCGACTAAATCAAGATTCACCCTAACATAAATCACTGGGGACGAACAACCCTCCCACTACGACGAGGCCATCGCACAATGGCAAGCGGTGCAGATACGTGGTTCTCATCTGCACAACTTGCGGATAGGAGCCACAGACGGTCGGTATCTCAGGAACTCGACCCACTTCAATTTCTAAGTATCCGTGCGATCCCCCACTGATACATGACATCTCGCATCTTTAGCTTAATCGGTGGTGGAATACGATCATCTTCTAATTCTAAGAATGATTTCAACTTTGATTTATGATTTTCATATAATCCTCTTTAAATCGGGCATTAGTGCTAATAATGACCTTGATCCTAGGACTATAGAATAAACCACCTTCGCTCCCTAGATAGCCAATAAACGACGCATCGATCTAGCCTCCAACTTGTCGCTTGTTCAAGACATGTCGGAGCGCATATCTTATGTGGCTTAAACCAGCTTCGCCTAACCACAACTCGAAGGGATCTTTTCGACGACTTGGATGGTACTAGATTTAGCAAGTATGGCGTCGTTCTAAGCTACCCCGAATGAAATAGCATGTTGCATAACTCATCATCGATCTAACCATTTCTAAAAGAGTCCTATTCTTCGCGACACACCATTTTGTTGTGGTGTGCCGTGTAGTGGTGAGGTAATCCCACACGCACCAAATAGTCCATAAACTCGTTCGAGGTATTCGCCACCTGCGATCGACCCGATGACTTGATACTTTACCCGCTCCATTTTCGCTTAAACTCTTTAATTTCTCAAAGCATTCGACTTCGGATGAGCGGTATGTATCCGCTACCTTGAGTAATCGCAATGAAAGTGACAAAATACTCATTCTCCACGAGTTTGTGTGGACATCGCTCCCACAGTCGAATGGACTAGCTCCAACACTTCTTTGGCTCTATACCCTTCGCTGAGGTCGTCGACATCTTACCTTCATCGATTCAGCCGGTGAGGAGAATGCTTAGATTACCCAACGCCCATTCTTAGCCGCTTGATCCTATTTAGATTGATGTGACCTAATCTAAAATGCCGAGAAATGTGGTGTCGTCTTGAGAAAACTTTCTTTGGGGTTTGTAGAGATGCAACATAGTTTTAGGTATTATGTTCGCGTAGATAGTATAAGCAATTATATAATGTGCAACACGTATAACTTCATCATTTCTTATGATAGAAACACCACTATCAAAAATAAAGAATATCCATGAATAAACAATTTCAAGCAAACAAGGTTCACCAAACTCCGCACATATAAAGCCTTTAAAACTAAAGCGTTGTCTCAAAACATAAAGTAACATCTCCGACTACAACGGCCTCGACTTTCGCGCTGCCCATGGAGATCGTTATCTCGCCATCGCACTCCTTGTCCGCAGAACCCACGAGGTGTAACAAACATGATCAGTCGCTGTCTTACCCATGAAGAGTAGAACAAGTCGCTAAACATGTTTCCGTTACTAAACAAATGGCGCCTGAGCTCGAGCATAGGGCACTGGCCTTCCATGCCCGTCTTGCCGCGATGCACTGCCTCTCTCTTGCTTCTTTAAGCCTCCGGTGGATCGTGTTCTCTCCCATTACTCCCACTATTTCCTCTGCCACCTTGGTGCCCTTTTCTTTTCCATTTGCAAGTAAAATTTGGGCCCAGATGTGCTAGCGAGCAGTGCTCCTTACCCATAACTCCGCATGCCACGAGATCATGAAACACTAAGTGTATACTCGGTCTTGCTTATGATCGCAGAATTCTCAAGACTGGCGGTGTATTGAGGATGATATCGACCTTGGCCCGTCATACCTCCTCCCGATCAAGGCTATCCGTGAGATGAGTCGTGGGAGACATGTTCATGGACCGAACTTCCTTCTTCCATCTTACACGCCAAGATTTCTCTCATTGTGTGGAAGTGGGTGTCCGATCCGATGCCCAAACTTACTCGAGACTTGACCATATTTCGTCGCGTCTACCATCAATCGATGTTGCTGCGCAACCTTGACATAGTAGTCATCATATAGCATTTCGCCATATTGTTCGACTTATGCCAAAGTGCCTGACTCTCGCTCATTAGTCGATCGTCGATAGGGCATTGGGTTTAGGAGTAGTGAGAACAAACATGTGTTCTTCATGATAAGAACATATTCCATGTTTCGTTTCACTCGATAAAATTCGGACGATAAGATTTTGTGCGACATATTGATAATCTGTAAGAGACATTCCGAAAGGATAATGTAAACACATAAGCATACGATCGCACATAATTAGTAACAATAATATTGTAACCTTTGATAAAACAATATTAATCAAACCTCCAATCGCTAAGGAATTCCACATGCAGCCAGCGCTGGGGCGTTTACACTGAACCCCTCGACGACTAAAATATACCTTTAGTCGCTTTAATTTCAATCCATGTCAACTTATCCATGACAAATGAAATTAATGATTGGACCTTACTGAACCACTCACTATCGCAAGAAGGGACTTGCGGAAGTTGTACTTGAGGTGATGTCTAGCAATTACCACAATTTTAACAGAAATGAATTCTTAGAATGGCATACTCACTGGGACCATACGCTTCAATCCAAATTCTTTGTTATCTCATTTTATATCCATCTCTAGAGAACTTATGAAAATCGCACATCAAACCACGCGTGTGGGCGTTTACATGAAATTCCACTCCATAGATTTAAAATGTTTTATTTAGAAATCTCATCTAACAAACTTATGATAAAGCAGCAGCAAGCGTTGCGGCGTTTACTCACGATCCGTCACTTTGTTTAGAGATCAAAAGTGGAGGTCTTGACATTTTAATTTGAAAAATTAATTTGTCGGGTTGCTTGATCTTTTGTTCAAAAGGTTTGTCCATGCAGATCATGTAATCCTAGCATGCTTTTCTATAGTCAACATGTAAAATATGCTCGTAATTCTAAAATATGCTTGAAAAGCGATAAACCTAGCATGCTTACTATCGATCCAATCACCAAACATATAATATGTTTGTCTCGTAATTTAAACATACATAGCATCTTCGCATAATTTAAACATCCGACATCTATGACGATTAAAAATAAAATAAAACATTCGATGTGCTTGGTGGAACCTGCCTACCAATAATCTATTACATAGAATTGCAAAATCGATCTTCATAAACTTTGAAAAGGGCTCCGTGCGGCAGACACGGACGATCTCGCGGATTCGGGCGGAAAATCGGGTTGGTGGAAAAGCGTGCGGCGGTTTGGGCGAAATAGTGAGCGCCAGGGCCTGCCCATGCGCGAGCACTTGACCCGCTCTGCCGCCTCTCGCGTGCTCGCTGGCTCTCCGCGGTCGCAGCGGCCGTGACCCGGCAGCGTCTGCGCCATGCTCGTGTTCGCTACATGCTGGCGCCGCGCTGTCGACCTCGCGATCCTGAGCCCGCTCGCAAGTGCGGATCTCGCGCGACAAGCGCGCCCGCTCGCCGCTGCAGCGCGTCGAGGGATCTCGCGACAAACTGCGCCGGCCCGCGTGCGCGTGTGCATCTGCCTAGCAATGCGAGACGGCGCGACTGCGAACCGGAGCGCGCACTCGGCCGAGCGTGCCGAGGTCTCCAGCGGCCGGCGACCCGCCGACGCCAGCCGCCGCGGCGCGCCCTAGCCCGGTCCGTCGGCGTGTCCGTGGGTCTGGCGCCAAGCCGTCGCCCGCCGCCGTCGCGACCTCTGATGAACTCCGTCATCTGCTTCTTTGTGTTCTTCTTTTGGATAAGATTTACGGAAAATCTAATCTAACCACAGTTTCTCGTGTGAAAAAAAATCACAAAAATAAACCGAGCCGATGAGCAGCGGATCACAATTAATTAATTGCGCGTTATAATCAACGTGAATTAATCCACAGAGCCAGAATCGATCCGTGCTCGATACCATGTAGGAAATCGATTTTAGCCTATGGATCTATCTTGGATGTTTAATTCATCACATTGATTATATTCCTAGCATGCACCTATATAATTAATTGCAACACGTAGGGGTTTCTCGTGTTTACCTTTGAATCTTCGGGATGAATCGGGATGAGCGGATCAAGACTCGTGCTTTGATCTTACGGACTATATCCGTTGCCCATTTCCAATATCGAGTGAGGATAATCTATGGAGAATGCTAAAATCACCCTCAAACCCTCTAGTATTTTGAAAATCTCTCCCAAGGTAAACCTAGTATTCTAAAATAATGGATGGATAATTAGATTAGCTTTGATCTTATCTCTACCTTATATTTATAATGCATTACCATAATCCCATAAGGAAAGGATCCATGCATATCATAAATATAATAATATCCTTATAGGATAAAGATAAAATCACATCCATAGAGGGAATAGGCGCAATTTTCTCAACTACGGGCTGGATGGGCCCAGGATCTAATGCAAGGAATAAAGATGGGCCTCAAATAAATTAATTATCTTATGTTCGACCGAACATAAATTAATTTATAAACATTCATTCATGCCACTAGAGAATAAATCTTGACTTCCTTTATTACAGAAGTTGAGTCGGGCTTGCACTTAGACATTCTGAATCCCCATATTAAGATATCACACGCGTCCTTAATTATTTAGAGCATTCATTGCTTAAAATAATTAATATCTTTAATTCTTAAGTAGTACCACTCAACCTTATTATTGTGCAGGCTAACTCAACTGCGGGTTTAGTACAATAAACCTTTGAACTCCTTAAGGGCGTCATCTCCTAAGCGGATACGGTGACTCGTCTGAGATAACTAGCAGCCAACCTCCCGAATGCGGAGAATATTAGGTTAGAACATATAACCTCACTAACAAGTCAAAGTGATGGTCACAACTCTACTCACCTAATACCTTATCGAGGTTTAGATCATCGTAAGTCACCGAGATCTAGGTTCTTCACGCGGTCGAGATAGAAGAACTCTCTCACTGATGATCCTTCGAGACGTACCAACATGACAAGCAACAAGTCAAGTCACTTATCTATACATGACCTCGACAACTCGTCCTCAAGTTGTCTCGGTGATTCTTTTATATCTCTGCTTGACCAATCATACGGACTTAGTGATCTTCACAACGTGTGATCTAACATATATGAGATAAGGGACACGATATATCATGATCGGTTCATTCGAGATAGGAGATTGTAATAGTGGTAACGAAACATTGTATACAAGCTCACAAAACTACTTCAGATATACAAATCCAACACTGTGACTTGCCTTCAGTGAAGGACCTCGACCTTTACTTGAGCTCGGTTCAAAATTTTGATTTGGTCCGACAGGAGACATATCAGCAGGTTCGAGCGGTGACAAAACAAAAGAAGCATTCTTGATAATGGGGAATTTTATTCAGCCTTTAAGCGATGTCAAACCGACATCCTAATGATGCGGTAAGTCATTTGATCTACAAAAAAGGGATCAATGCCCTCCAGCAGCGTTGCCTCCCACCTTTCGCCCGAACTGTAGCAGCCTCGGCGATCGTCGCCGCCGCTCCTTAGCCGGATCGACCATGCGACTTGGCTGGGCGTCGATCCCGGCGAGCGGCTCGGCGGTCGGCAAGGTCGAAGAGGCGGACTCTTCGGGTAGCTCTTCTGCGTCGCGAGGACCTCGTACACCGCGGAGGGCCTCATTCTCCATGACCTCATACCGTCTTGGACTTATCCAAGTCGGGTAATCTCGGCAACTTCGGAGTGGCGGCCCATCGTGATGGGGACCGAGGCCGGCTCATGGCCGGCGAGAACCTGGGATAAAAATAGCCTCCGCAAGGCGCGGAGAAGCTCTCGCGGCCGCCTGACCTCGACATCGCCCCTCCACCTCGGCCTTCAGCAGCCGACCTCGGCCTTGACGGCGACCTCGCCTCGCCGCCTCCGGCCGCCTCGCCCACCATCGCGCCGGCGCCTCCTTCGTCGCATCCCGGCCTTCGCCTCGCCCCTGTGAGCGAGGTTCTTCTCTCCTCTAAATCCTCGCGATGAGAGCCACGGTGGGCGGGCGGCATCATTCATATATTGTTAGTTGGGTGGGCGTCATTGGTAGCGTGGACTCCGCAAGCTCGCCTCGTATACTCGGTCCCCACCAAAGTCGACCGCGAACAATTACATCAAACACATAGCTTTATGACGTGCAAACAATTGCATTACCTCGGGAAAGGAAGCGTGTGATCGAGAAGCGATCGTTCATCATCGGTAGGAGCGAGAAATCGCCTTTCCTTAGCGGGCGTGGGATGGGCGAGGGCGACCTTAGTATGTCTTGCCTCTAAGAGGTCTCGAACTCATCTTGAACCCGTTGGATGGCGACGGTGACCTCGATCTTTCCTCTTTGAAGCAAAGTTCCTACGGAGTTAAAATAAAGCCGAGTTAGAACAATAACAAAAATCATCAAGGGCGAAGTGAAAGAGGGGCCTCCCTTCAGGTTCTACGCCGATAGCGAGATCATAAGGGCTCGCCCGCGGCTCGACCTCGGAAAAACTCATCAACAAGGCCGCCCTTTCCAAAGACTCCTCTAGGCCACGAAGCTTTCATCGATGGCCTCGTCCGACAACTTCCACATTCCAAACGAGCTGGAGGGACTCGTGAGCAGATAAAGAAGAACTTCTTACGCGATTCGATTTTGACCTCGTCTTCCCTTAAAACTACGACGGGTGATAAATAATACCGGTGGATTTAAATTGAAAAACCTAAGGACCAGCCCTAGGGTGAGAGAAAATTATGTCGATGGGCAAAGACACCAACACCGTGGCCGAAAAGAATATGGCATTATTTGGCAAGGGTATGCGAACTTTTGTTGCACTCGTACACGTAAGGAAAAGGAAGCGAACCGCACTTGGGTTGTCCTCGTATCAGTAAAAAACCCTCAGGGGCGATCTCTATCCTCCGATGGAACAACCAACTCAAAGATTTTGGAATCAAAATCTCGAAGCAAGCTCTATTATTGCGGATTCTAGATACGAAAGAAAAGAAGAAACTACACAAAAATCCCTCAAAGGCGGAAAACTACTCTCAGCTTGAAGGAATGGGGAATCCGGTAAAACTTCTAAAACCACCGTGAACCCGATGGCGACACTAACACATTACGGCCTTCACGGTAGTAAGACTCCTCGAACGAAGAAGAAGCCTAAATAACACTTGTTTTAGAAGGACTATCAAGAAAATGGCAGATGCTCTGGCGAGAACGCGACGAAGAAACAAATCTTGGACACTCAGTTTTCGAAAAAGCAGAGAGTTTTTGGGTTTGAAAGTTGGAGCGGATAAAGTGAAATGGGAAAAGGCGTGTGGGAATTATTCCCCACGTGCACTTTATCGGGACCCCAACCGCGTATACATTAAATGGATGTGGCGTGTTTCGTGTTGGACATCGCACGACTCCGTGTTCGACCGACACGCGTTACACATTCACCCTCGTCGGCGTTATATATCCGACCTCGACGAAATTACGTATTCGACCTCGGCGAGCGGCGAGTATTCGACTTGACGATTTGTGGCGACCGACATCGAACAGGCGTGGCTCCCCCTCCGCGGATCATGAATTTGGAAGCGATGCGAACCAGCTCCCATCCATCACGACCTCCTTCGTCTTTTTTGTGAGGTGGGGATGTGAAGATCTGCCAACTACTAGGCTCGCCGGGCCCAATATAAATGGGCCCGACATTAAGCCGCATGTAGTTCGACCCGAAGACTCTCAAACACTACAACTCAAATCTGCAGTGGAGCGTAGAAGATTGGATGCATATCTAAAAGAATCCTTATGAGCAAAGACTTTTAGAAGTCACTCAATATGATGGTATATAAATAGAGCGAATTAGAAGAAAGGATCATCTACACTATTTATAATAACTTCTGCACCTTGTCTGATATACTCTCTGCTCGTGGCGTGGATCATTTCAATAGATCGAACCACGTTTCTTGTTCCTCGCTTCGTTTATTACCTACAATAATCGATCAATAACCTCACAAACTAATTATTAAGTCATTTAGGTTCATGATCGCCACTTTTCACAGTAAAGGCGTATAAGAAGGTAGTATCGCATCCAGGGATTGTCATGCGAAAACTGTAACTCAACAATGATCCAAACAGATATACGACAACTTCATTACGACAATTGCGGTGTAGATTACTAGTTTTCCCTATTCTTGTTCGTCTAGGTGAAAACAAGCACTCAAACAGATCACAAAGAATATGCTTCCTACGAATATCCTATCTCTCGACTCAGGCTTATTATATCATGCTTCAAGATCGATTGACAATTAATATTACGTAATTAACAACAACTAGATATGCATCAAGATTGATCAAATTAACACTATAAATAAGCACCAGAATCATGAATCGATGCCGGAAGGTAAATAGCGATAACGAGAATCACAACATATAGGATCGGATCATCAAACCCTAGTTAGACAAATCTAGCGACATAATAACGAATAAAATACGATTTAACCATAAAATAGAAATTATATAAATAAAACCCGTATTGAAGTGTCGATGAACAATCGTTGGGCTTGAATCACCTCGGGAAAGAATTACAAAGATTGTCGACGAAGCGTTGGATCGTGACAAACGTAATAACGAAGAACAATGATCAACTAAACTCTAGAATGTAATTAGATGGAAGCTAAAGCTAAACAAATATGAAAATGCGAATAAAAGAGGTTGGAGCGTGTGTGCAGTTGGGCGCGAGGGGTGTTGCCTATATAGGCACACCCAACCTAATTTTTCATACGCTCGGTCTCGCGACCACGCTGATCGCTAGGTCGATCGCTGGGTATGCTCGCTCTTCTCACTCGGTCGCTGCCTCGCTACCGCATGGTATCCCGCACTGCTAGCGTGCTAGCACGATGTGCTAACTATTCTTGGGGTTCGCTTGCGTGCAGTGTGATCGCGCCTCGCTTGGTTCTCAGCGGTTGCCTGCGGCCAGCCTGCGACCTCTGGTCGCTATAACAGTCTTGAGTATTTTGGCTGCGTCTTGCGTTCCTTGCCGATTTTCAACATATGAACCTACACACCCAAAAGAACACAAGACAGTATCTTCTAGAAATAGATAAAACATTAAGAATCGATAAAGCATTAAATGACCTAAACTCATCTTTAAATATCAACTATAAGCGTGTAAAATGGCGTTTATCAAACCCCTAACTTAAAACATTGTTTGTCCTCAAACAAAACCAAAGCAGAAGACACAAAGAAAGATCAGCGGCGTAGAAGATGATAACCATTCTGGCCTCGAAACATATCACGCTCAAAAGCATAGTGCACATGACGGCGTTAGTCACTCAACACAAACAACAATGAGGCAAAACTCATTTAATTCACCCTCGCGATGGCATGTGTGAAAATATAGGATACACTCATCTAAAGAAATGTAGGGCGTGTATACACTCACGATCATGATGCAACATCTTACCATGGGCTTGCCGTTTCTCTAATATCACCGCGTCAATGTGTTCAAATTAGGATCAAAGAGGTCTTTTCATAGGTTGTAATGTACATTGGTTAAGGTAGGATAATATATGGCTAAGTGACTCAGAATATTCCAAGCACTTTTATACTTTTCACACATATGAACTTTGTCCTTTCCTCTTCTTTCCCCGTGCTAAATCAGCGTTTATGCCACGAAGGTACCTATACTTTGATTAAAGACCCTTTATGCTCAACACTCATAGTGAACTTATCAAAATTTTTTCTTTTCTTTTCTAGAGCTTATAGGGTTTATCATTCACAACAAAGGTACTATTCTTACCATATGTATTTTCTAAAAGAAACTTTTCTCGTAACTACATCAAAATTTCAACCCTTTTGATTCCCATATCCATCCTCACCTCCTATCATCGGTTAATCGAAAGAATAAGTCTAATAAAGGCTCAAAGAAGGAAAATGGTATATATCATCGGGTTAGTGTTTGGGTGAATATGTGGTTAACAAAGATGGCCTTTATCCTTTCCAAATTGAAACACATATTGCGGTCTCGACCGAAAAAGCAGAGTTCTAGAAGATAATCACATGCATGATATCACACAATTTAAAAGACTGTATCGAATATGTCAATGAAGCTCAAGTCTCAGAGATAAGCAAATGGCGAAAAACAACAAGCTAAGCAATCTCACGTCATTCATGCGTCTTTTCTAACAAATCATGACTATCATTAAATTTCACAAAATATTTCTATGTCATTGGCCACATGGATTAACACACTTCACTTAACTCGTTGATCGGCAACGACACGAAAAGAAAGATAAAAGACACGACAAGCCACATATAATAACATAACAAAACAGCAACATAACAAAGACTCTCAATCACATCACACTCGACCACTCCCCAAACTTATTGTCAAGCGAGTGCAATGGAGGCAATAATGTTTGCGAGAAAAGTGATTGGGAGGCCGTACCTCTATGTTGTGCTACTCCGTGATCGATAGAATCCTCGCCATTGATGATATACATTGGGACTTAAAAACAAACAAACGAACGAAACAACAAAAAAACAAAGACATAAAACACGTAAATGTTGCTCCCACCGTGTCTTTGGTTATCGTCGCTAACTCGGCGTTACCTCTTATCAATCGAGCGATTTACGTGGTCTTCAAACTTCAATTTGCCCTTGTACTTGGCATTGACAACAGACCACCAATTTGCACAACAATTGCTTCCACAAAGCTTGAGCGAATCACTGGATTTTTATGCGAGGTCCACTTCTCTTGCATCATTGCCGTCGATTGAGAGTACCCTCTAGCGGCGCGCTGTCGCGGCAGTTGTGATCGGTATGAATCTTCCGGCTTTTCCTTGTCGTGTTGCTTGATGGCGTCACTGAAAATCTTGAGCTCTCATCGTTAACACGAAGCGTGAGATTACGCTTCGACATATAAAGCACGACCAGTTGCTAGAAAAGATGCACTAGGATTAGCGGTTGTTGTTTGAATGGAATATCTAAAATCACAAAATCGGCGGGAAAACAAAGTCTAATCACCAACACATCTTGACGATCCTTTGAGGATATGGTGACACATCGTATCGTCGATGATATCTTAGTCGACTAATCTATGCGTGGTTGAATCGTTAAGCATCAGTTGATGCTACCCCGTCGCACAATACATTTGGAAAGTTTGCTCGGCGATCTCGCTTCTAACGTAAAAGCGTGGGATCATACCTTTAGAGGGCTTATACGCAACCTTGCGTTCTTGGATAGGGTAATTTTTCAAATTTCCCATTTCTTCTTGCTGGCGGCGTCTTTTAAAATTTCATGTATCCGGCATGTTTGGCGCGAAAGAGAGTAAATTTATCTCAACTTTTGAAAAATCTCTTTAAGCGAAAACTCCCTCGTATTTAAACTTGACTATCGGCTGGGAAATGGGAGGGAGGGTGTCGTGCGGTGGATTTTGAGGCTCTTGGCGGTTGACCTCGCGACCGGGGCGGTCGCGGCGTCTGCTCTGTGCAATCCTTGCGTTCGAGCTGCCGGTGGGTGCTTCACGAACAAATGGGCGCGCCTTCATGGCTCGGTGGGGCTGTGGGCGTGCTCGATTCCGACCGTAGGAAAACTCGGGACTCCTCACGATCGGGCTCATGATCGCGAGCTCGTCGCGGTTCTACTCAGGTTACTTTCTTGCCGATTGGCTCGGTAAGCTTGTCCCTCACCGTCGAATGGCGAAACATTGATTTTGGGTTCACTCTGTATTGCTCGAATGGCCCGTCTTTTGTAGTGCATTCATTGTCTGACTACTTGACCAATCGATTTTCCAACATCTTCACATGCTTTCCCATAGCCGTCACGGTGAACTCAATGATTAATCTTATGCCGGTGTTGCTTATAAGCGTCGGTTCGTTGCAATTTTGGTTGCCTACTTGCGATCATGTCCTCAGACTACTTCGTCTCTTGAATCACTCCATTCAAGCGAAACTCGGAGTTCTAAATATTCGGTTGGCATCTGACGAGTTGGATGATTTCTATTGTTTGGAGTGTATCGGATTCTCCACGAAGTTCCTGATTTATAGATTATGCGTCCTCAGTCTCGATCGGCGGCTCAACAGTGGTGCTTCATCGGCTCGTGCGTATCTCGAATCGGTCTCGACGATTCTTTCAACCGGCGTTCTCTCGTTGGCCATTGATAGCTGTGACCATCTCCTCTAAATACGGCTCGCCTGTCTACTCGTCGGTTCGATAAACAGCCCTACAGCGCAGTCCACTCGTGCGAAATGTCGACTCCACTATAGAACTGCGTGATTTGTTGCTCTGGAGAATCCATCTGTGGACATCGCCTCATGACCTCTGAATCTCTCATGACCTCGAATAGTGATTCGTCGTGGTTTGGCAAAATGGGAGATTTCGGCGATGATCTTACACGCTTCGCCGGCGAAGATATTTCGAGAGAAACTTCGTAAAGTTTCTCCCAAGTG
The DNA here is from genome assembly GCA_036937905.1 of Salvia rosmarinus. Lineage (NCBI taxonomy): Eukaryota > Viridiplantae > Streptophyta > Magnoliopsida > Lamiales > Lamiaceae > Salvia > Salvia rosmarinus. The sequence goes on along the minus strand of CM072815.1, from coordinate 71,294,103 downwards.
TCAATTCCGTTCGGTCCAAACTCTTGAACCAATCTTTCGCTTAAATTGCTTGAGAAACCGAACATCGCCTCGGATCGTGTCTTGTGCGACATTACATTTGATGGTGTCATAAATATCGAAAGATCTCGAGATGTGCATTGGTCTTGTTGACTCCTACAGCGCTTCTTGGACCATCTTTGATTAGGGCGCCCACTCAAAATTGTTTGCATCCGTCGGGCCCCATCCGCCTCCTTGGGCCCATTAGGTGGGAGGTGGTGCATAAAATTCAGGATCTTGTCTGCGGGGGTGGGACGAGGTCCTATTATGCCATGCTGCTGCATCTCTAATCGGCTAACATCGTGCAGCTTGCTCGGGAGGAATGCCTCGGATTACGTGGATTAGGCGCCATTGAAGCCGTCTCTTCTCTGTCTCTTCTCCTTTGAGAGCTTTCGATCTTGGGATCTAATAATATTTCGGAGGTCCGTGAGATCTTGTCGCATATCTTACACGAGAAGAGAATTGACTCTTGCAAAATAAATAAATAATAATAATATACTTGAATTAATAAATCCAAATCATCAAATTATTCTATGTAATCTTAACAATCCCGAACGCGCCTAAATTTGATCATTCCTTTTCCACGTAAAAGGCGTATATAGAAAATGGCGAGTATCGTATCCGAGGGTTATGATCTGGCTCAAAGCTAACTTCAGCAATGATTCATCATTATCAAGCAACATATATGGTTTGGTAAGATTTGAGGGCTTGAATTTAATCAGCGGATGTAACCATGCGGAAAATAAAATAAAGCAATAAACACTCGGATTGTAAAAGAGATAAGGGCGACTAACCCAGGATGCATTAATCCTATCCACACGTATGTTTATCATTCCTATTAACCAATTTTAATCCGAGACAAGATGGAAGATCACATATATAGCAATGACACATTACGACAATTGCGTAGTGGATTACTAGTTTTCCCTAATGCTGATTGCGTCTGGTGAAAACAAGCAACTCGACAGATCACAAAGAATATGCTTCTCTGAATATCCTATCTCGACTTCGACTCAAGGCTTATTATTATCATGCATTCAGATCGATTGACAATTAATACAATTCGTAATTAACCGATAACTAGATATGCATCAAGATTGATCGAAATTAACACATATAAATAAGCACCAAGAATCGTGAATCGATACGGAAGGTAAATGGCGATAACGAGGAATCACAACATATAGGATCGGATCATGCAAACCACTAGGATTAGAGCGAAATCTGGAGGACATAATAAGCGGAATAAAATCGATTTAACCATAAAAATAGAATTATATAAATAAAACCGTGGGCGTCGATGAACAATCGTTGGGCTTGAATCAACCTCGCGAAAAGCGAAAAATTGCAAGATTGTCGAGCAGCGTTAGGATCGTAGACAAACGTAATATTAACGAAAACAATGATCAACTAAACTCAGAATGTAATTAGATGGAAGCTAAGCTAAAAAATATGAAAAAGCGAATAAGAGGTTACGGGCGATGTAATGCGGTTAGGGCGAGAGGGTGTTGCCGTATATATGAGCATACCCCAAACCCTAATTTTCATACAGCTCGGTCTCGCGACCACGCCTCGCGATCGCTAGGTATGTCTCGCGCTCTTCGCTCATGATGCCTCCTTCTGCTGCATGGTATCCTCGACCTTGCTGCGTATTAGCAATGGCCGTAAGTCGTCTGATAACTTTCTCGGTTGGGGTTGCTCGCGTGCAGGGTGGTCGGGACCTCGCTTGGTTCTCGGCGGGTTGCTGGCGGCCACCTGGCGCCGCTGGGCGCTAAAGCAGTCGATTAGTATTTTGGCTGGCTTGTTCGTTCCTTCGATTTTCAACATATGAACCTACAAAATACCAAAGAACACCCAGAAGCGTTATCTTCTAGAAATAGATAAAACATTAAGAATCGATACGTGGCGCATTAAATGACCTAAACTCGTCTTTAAATATCAACTATAAGCGTGTAAAATGCGGTTTATCGATTCTCAAACTCGATTATTGTTAACTTTATCTAGATTAATCACAATCAAGTGATTAATGCTTGAAAAGCTTTAAAGCAAATATAGGTGGAATCGGACACCGGGTTGATCATATGTTACATTGTAGTCGAAAAAGTACAAACGAAATAGGAGGAAACCTTCGTGGGTAATGTTGCGACAAAGAGATTCTTGAACAATATGCTGCGATGTCACGTCCGTGACCGGCCGGTCGATGGAGATTAAAAGATAAAGAGTATAACAAAAGCTCGTTGCCAAGGAATACGTAAATCTCACATGCCGGATGGTTAATGCCCAATGCATCGCGATATTCTTCAATGATACGAGACAATAAGGTGAGCGAGGACTTGGGCGTAAGTTGAAAAAAGTTTGCACAAGTTGAAACAAGCACCGAGTAATGAAACCATGAAGAGCGAAGTTTGTGGGTTTCATGTCACTTTGTTAGATGCCACACTAATCATTGTTGCTACTACGAGGTTCACAACAACTACCTCATCTTATTTATATATATGAGCGAAATGCGAGAGGTGAACAAGAAGGTACTAGAAAGATTGATATGCGAGTTTGAAGCATGTGGGTATCTTTTGGGTAGTCATTTCAATTGTCGGGAAGGAGTCACAAGTGGTGAAGAAGCGTGCCCAAATCAGTTGTTCCATATGCTTTAGCAATTGGTAACATTATGTATGCCATAATACCAAGATCGAACATTGCGCATGTGGTGGGAGTAGTGAGCCGGTTCGCGAGTGATGGGGCAAGCAACATTTGGAAACTATAACTGGATCTTTAGGTATTTGAGAGTATCAGGATAATACTCTTTATTTTGATGGAAGAGTGTTGAGCGATGGGTTATGTTGATGTAGTTGACATTAAATGATCTTGATGGAATGAAAGTACCATATGATATATTTTCATATATGATGGTATGCAAATATTCGGACTTCATAAGTTGCAAATCACCACATATTGAATATGTAGCGGTGACAAAGGTTAAGAGATGGTATGGTTACATAATTTCTTGGTGGAATGAATATAAACAACTCTCATGGCGATAGTCAGTGATACCTTTTTGGCAAAGAATCAGCGTTATATTAGAGAACATAGCATATTGAGTTAAGTATCACTACATACATCCTTTTTAGAGGAAGATCTTGTAGCTAGAAGATTCATGGAAAGAGAATGTGCGTACATGTTGACTAAGGTTGTGATATTAGAAGTTGACTAACCTTTCAATGACCTTGGAACTTGAGTTGAAGGCTTTGTGAGCAGAAGAAGAAATAGTGGAAATGTGTTATTGCAATAACAACCCTTAACAAGCACGAAGACAAGCATACGCTAACTCGTGCAATTGTGTTCAGATCAAAATGAGAATTAAACAGTCTCCCATCCCCAATAGACATAAAATGAAATTCACGAACAAGAAAAGAGCGCCCCTGCAGAGAGAGAGAGACTAGGATTGAATGTCATTTTCTTTTTGCAGCCCTTTCTTGTTACAAGTAGGATAAGGGAAGTAAAATGGATTCTCAAGATGTATCGAGCACTTGCCGACATGCTAAGTTTATATTGTGGGACTAGAAATGCAATACTTTCTTATGTTCCAAATTTAAAAGGGGTCATTAGCAACATTAATTCGCCTCTTATTTTCTTATTTCAGTGATATTGCAAACCATCCCAACAACACAAAGCTTTCTTTGCACATGAAATTTGGAAAACCAACCCAAATATTCATCTACCTAAACCTTTCACTAATCTTTACCTTACACTTCCAAAGTCATAATCCTAATTAGATAGTTCTCTCTTAACACCCATAAACTTTCATATCATATCACCGGTACGTTGCAGAAAACATAGTTAAGGTTAAAGTCGTCAAGACATCCAAATCAAATGCACCATAAAAATGGATCATGGTAGTAACTCGAATCCCAGCTCCCACTCAAATTCTCCAAATATTCTTAAAAGCCCCAAAAATTTAAAATCACTTTAGTCAAATAAACTTGAGCAATAGCTCTAACTTCCAATATAAAATTTCAGCTTTCTTCATAAATTCACAAAACCCAAATCCATACATAAAAAAAGCTTTCACAGTCCTCAGTGATCAACCAGTGACCCTGAAATAAACACTATATTTCACATCAATTTACAAAACAATTCAATCACGCATACCCAGAAAGAATTATACTTAAACCAAAATAAACTAATAAACGAAAATTGAACAAATTATACCTCAATCACGCCGACAGCATGAGAGAACCGGTCCCGACTAATGTAACAAACATCGCTCTGGGAAGCAAAGATCGAGTCTTTGAGGGAGTTCAACGGACACAAGGACGCAAAGGAACCCTAACGGCGTCGGCGCACGTTAGCCTCCCGATGAGAAGAAACACCGTCAGTCCAGCAAGCTTGAAAATTCTACGCAGATCCCCCATTTCGGAACCGATAGATTGAATAAATTAGGGTTGGGAGAAACGATTTGAGGAGGTTGAAGACGGGAGGTGGTGGTGAAGAAGGAACCCGGCGCGTTTTAGCATCTGCACCTTAATATTTGGTTTCAGCTTCCCCCTTCCAACCTGTCTCCTCTCTCTTTCACTTACCCACCTATTTAATTTTTTAATTTATTTTAATTTTCTCCTCTTTTTGTTTGGAAATTTTGTGATATTTCAGAACTCTGAATTATCCGTTATCATAAAATTGGGGATTAAATGTGGCTATTGCGGTGTTATTGTATGGGCGACTACATGTCAACTATTTATATAATGAAAAATAAATAACTATATATATATATATATATATATATATATATAATAAATCATGTAGTGTTCAACTTTTATTGAAATCGAATACTTAATTATTGTAACAACTTATATTAATAAAATTAAATAAATTCGGGTAATTAGTCAAATGTGGGACGGTTGTTGTTATGTATATGCTATACATGTTCTTCATTTTTAAATTCTTTGTCAATTATATTAATTAATGTTTATTCTGTAATGTTCGAGTCAATATTGAGATAGATAACAATTAATGTAACAACTTATATTTATAAATTTAAATATATTTCGATAATTAGCACATATTTTTGGAACAAGAATAAGTAATAAAATCATTTTCAATCAGATTTTGGATACGTATGTGTATATAAATTTCAATCACTGTAAAAACTTATATTTATAAATTTATGAGTTTAGGTAACTAGTCGGATTTAAGACAAGTGCGTGGATATATATTGTAGACGGGTATAAACATTTATCAGCATGCTTATGAATGTTTAAAGTGATTTCGACCATTAATCTTCAAGCCTACTTTTAATTTTCATCATATTTTAAATGTTTAGTTATTTTTCCATTTTTATTATTTTCACAAGTAGTGTTGCTCGATTTTTTTAATACTATGTACTATTAATATTTACTTTATAATATTTGGATTTTATTATATGGGTTTTGATAATTAATTAACATGTATTTTATACGTAAATATTTTATTTCTTATAACCACGTATACAAAATAATCCTAATTTTCCATCGAATTTCGACGGGTTACTATAAACTATATATATATATATATATATATATATATATATATATACATTTCATGTTTTGTTCCTTTATTGATAAACTTTATTCACTGATTAAATTCATGATGTGATTGAATACGTGTTGTGACTTATAATAAATATAGATGGTTAAAATATAGATGGTTAAAATACTTCAAATTAACAATATCCATCGGGAAATAACTAAAAGATGGATTATATATTTTTTGAGGGGTGGATCATAGTTATTTTTTTAAAAGTGATTCTCGTGCCATTAAAATAATAAATTTAAATTGTTATATAGAAGTGGTGTTTGGCCAAGTAACAACTAAAAGATCTCCTAACAATGAAATTAATAAAATGAACTTGGAAATTGAAATGAGTTTTAGACCGATCATATCTTGAAATATGAATTATGAACTGACACTTTTGAACTATTAATCATGAAATTTAAATATGAGTAGTTTACACGAGATAATCAATATAGAAATTCCACGTCATGCATATGTTGCTTTCACTAAAAACTTGACTATCCATTTATTATGAAGAATATAATTTTAAAAAATTAGGTACTCAAAAGAAACAAATATATGCATAGCACATAAGGGTACTTAATATATATATATATATATATATATAAAAGGGTGGTTAGGGTGATAATTCTATTATGTGTAATAAATTATAACTCATAATTAATTTGTAATTAACATTTCATATTTTATACTTTATTTTAAACAAGGTTGATAATATCATCACCAATCTATTTACCAAAAATCGACTAAAGGGTAAAATGGTCTAAATCGTCCATCTACCGTGATATGCGGAATTGAATCTTCCCAAATCTATGAAAATTTTTCAAAGCACGATATGTGTTGTTGTTGTCGCATATACTTATCATTTTGTAGCACATAATTCATTGATTCTCTTCACAACTACATACAAGAAACCTCTATAAATTAATATCCTTGGGACTATGGAATTTTATTAATTTAGAGATATTAATATATTGATAAATTAATAATTTATTAATTAAAAGAGACTTTTAAATTCAGCAAATTTGGTACATGTATTGAAAATAAATGAATTTATTATGTTTCAATTAATTATATTCATGTATCAACAACCAATTCATTGTGTATCTACTTTAATATATTCATTTATAATATAAATTCATTGTATACAATTAATAGCTACATACATGTATCAATTCATTGTCAAATAAATATATTCACGCATCATAAAGGAAACATATACTATATAAATCTCGATATGGAAATAAAATATTTCATAACACCAAAGCCCAACTATGTCTTCTCATCTAAAAGGCATCACAAAATCATCCATGAATGATCAAATCGTAAAGCATTATGTGAGTATAAGAGATCATCCCACATGCACTCAAAAAGATTTACAAGAGTGGGTTGAAGAAAATATCGTTTGAAAGTTAGTCACGTGACAATATCAAACACTCTCAAGAGATCATCAGAGTACCTTTCAGCCAACTTTGAGAAGGGTGGGGATATTAAGCGACACAAATCGGCGAAATATCCAGATATGGAGAAGGTTATTTATGAATGGTTTCTTCAGTACCAAGATCGAGTCAACATGGCCGGAGAGCTTATTGTGGAGAAAGCAAAGGAGACAATGAAGCTTTTGTATCCTCAACACCCTCCTGAACATCAATTTTCTCAAAGTTGGCTTGAAAAATTCAAGGTTAGACATGGTATTAAATCATTCCGTCATTTTGGAGAAAGTGGTTCGGTTGACATGCAGGACGTGGAAATGAAACTGGAGGCCATAAGGGAGAAAATAAACCAATTTTCCATGAAGGATGTTTTTAATTGGGAGAACTTTATATATAACCAAAAGAAATAGTTGGATAAGTTTTATATCCACACTCATAAAAACATGAGTTTTATAGCCATTTTGGCTTAAAAAGACATAAATATCCTTGGGTCCACTCTCTCCTCTCTCAAAATAATAACTCTCTCTCTCTCTCTCTCTCTCTCTGTGCCTAAATTAAATTGATATACTTGGTCCTCTCTCTCTCTCTCTCTCTCTGCCGAAAAGATAATAAATTGAATGCTTTCTCTGCCAAAAAATTGAATGGAATTAAATTAAAGTTGGTAAACATTAATTGTAAAAAAAGGTTGGTAAACATTAATTGTAAAAAAAGGTTGGTAAACATTAATTGTAAAAAAAGGTTGGTAAACATTAATTTGTAAAATCGGTAGACATTGAATTCAAATCACAAACAATTCATTTGTAACATTACAGTTTCAAAGTGAGGAAGAGAGGCGAAAAAAGAATTAATAGAACAAGTTGTTACATGTTTTTTTTTCAATCGAACAATGGAAATCGAGCATTGCTAGCTGGATTAAGGTAAATTAAATCCGTATAGAATTTTTTTTTACACGTTCTTGAATACACGGTTGTACACTGTTGATGATTTACACTAAATATGTTTTTTTATAATAATTTTATGTTATCGAATGATATATTTCATGTTTCAAGAAAAAAAATCGTTCTTGAGTACACGGTTGTACACTAGAATTATTATGCGTCACATATGTTATTTGTGTTGATTTTATGTTAATAAAGTGATTAATTTAATATTTAGGATCATATAATTAGTTAAATTTAAAAATATGAGTTGGTAACATCGAACTGCACAATACACTCCTATCGCATCGATGAATTTCAAACCGCACAAAATTCATCATGCTGCAGGCACGGTGCAGCACCGCACCGTCATGCAGTGGTGCGTGGTCCGCGCACCTGCACGACCGTGCATGATCCGTGCGGCACCACCGCATGGCCGTGCATCCCGTGCATCCTATGTATCTCGTGCATCCTATGTATATGATCGTTATCTTTATATCTTATTTTGCAATGTATGTCTTGCAACGTTTTATTATACGTCATGGTGGTAGTTGGGACAGAGCGAGTATATAGGCGGCGACGAGGTTCTCGTATACATGGTCAGAGAATGATTTCACGTGCTAATTTGCTAAGAGAGATTCATGAGCAAGTAGGCAACAATGGTGGATCGGATTATATGCTTTTCTATACGACGAGTGCTAGTGATGGAAGAAGAATAAAAGTATCGCTGAAAATCGACATCGATTTGTTCCGATTGATTGTGGAACAAAAGGATGATCCATTGTGTATGTGATTGAAAAGGCAAGCGAGCAAAGCCACCATACACGAGACAATGGTATTATATGGTTCACAACGATCTACGCTTGCCCGAGTCTAATGTAAGATGTCGTGGTTCACTATACACGAAGATGAGCCGTTGTCTTCAAATGAGGAGGAAGACGAGTGATGTATTCGAGATGAAGAGGAAGACACGAACCGACGTAGAGATATATTTGATTCATTGGCTCTTGAATTTGGTGTTTGGATTCGACAACCGTAACATCTTGATAAGGTTATCGACGATGCAACTTCACTTCCGAACAAGCGGATGATGGTGAGGCTCATGCCGCAACTTCACGAACCGTAGAGGATGATACAACGCATGAATTGCGAACCGGGTTATTCCACTACTGATTGTGACAAAGGCATTGCCATTAGATTGGGTCGAACCTTGTGGAGCCCATACCGACCAATTATGCGTTGATTCGATATTTAAGACGAAATATGACTTGGCGATAGCCGTTGGATTGTACCACTTGGAGAATCATGTAGAGTACGTGGTCGATCGGTCAAGTAAAACATGTTTGGGGTATGTTTGCAAGCATGGCAACGGTTGTCCTTTTAAGCTATGAGCCGTCCGGAGGGCAACGATATGGAGAGTAATTAAGTTGAACAACGATCATACATGTCACTTGATTTGAATCGCATCGCTTCCACGACAGTGCTCGCTAAGATTGTTGGCAAGTATTTTGCACGAAATTGGTCGATGAAGGTATGGTAATCAAGCCGAAAGAGATGATTGAGAGATGCATCGACAATTTGGCATTGAGATGGATTACGCCTTTGCTCTCCCGAGCAAGAAACGCCGCTATAGAGATGACATATGGCGATTTCGAATGATCCTATCAATTGCTTTCATCATATTTGCATCCGCTGAGAGAATCAAACCCCGGACACTATATGATATTGAGAAGGCTCATGATGACGAATTTCGATATTTGTTTCTTGCTCTTGGACGTAGTTTACATGCTTTCAAGATTACCTACGGCCGGTCGTCGTTGTAGACGGACTCATCTTAAGGGAAAGAACAGAGGAATTTGTTTTGTCGCTATTACGAAGGATGAAAATGAAGGAATCTTCCCGCCATATCGGGTTAGGTCCGATTGAGGATGAGGAGTCATGGACTTGGTTTTATCTCGGCTGCGTTTGTGCATTGGTCATCCCGATGATCTCTTAGTTGTGTCGATCAACATAAGGGCATCGAAAAGTCGTGGAGTCCGTGTATCCGAACGTCGCGCATGTGTTGTGCTTTTACCATTTGCGTAAGAATATGGTGCAATTGGGTCGCATGTTTGTCAGCTTATCAAGTCACCGCATATGCCTATCGATCGAGGACTTGAGAGATATTTTTACGTGGATGTTCTAAACCGCAGACACCATCATCTACTCCATTGGGGAGCATAGGTGGTCTAGGTCGACGTGTCCCGCACGACGCCATAGTTTCACGACTTGAATGCGCAGAGAGTTTCAATAGTCGGTTGTTGTGGGATCGACGCTCACCGCTTGCTCGCCGCTTGAGACTTTTCGATCTATTACGGAGAAATGGTTTGACGACGACGAGCTAGTGCAGCAAGAAGGTCCGATGAGTTGATCAAGTAGCCGCGTCAAAGCTACATGCCTCAGCCGGTGCGGCGTCGCTGGTTGTTCGCTCAACGACCACACACATGTTTAAAGTCGACGAGGAAAACACATCATACGTGGTTGATTTGCGAGAATGGGACATGTGAATGTCGTGAGTTCGATTTGGACGAGATCCCTTGTTGTCACGCCAGGCCGCTATTAGGTACGGTATTTATCTAAACGTAAAGTCCAACTCATACGTTGTGGTTAAATTCTTTTGTGATTAATTTCTTTTTTTTAGGCGTGCTGGTTTACAAGTCACTGACTTTGTGGCTCAGTATTATAGACAGTCTGTTTTTACGGCGACTTATTCTAATCAAATTGCGTCTGTATCACATCCCGGTGCATGGATTGTACTAGACTCAGACGCTACATTATTCGACCTCCAATCATCACACGTCAGTCAAGGCCCTAGATCGAATAGGATGCAATCGGTTGTTTAGAGTTCGTCAAGATCGCGTCGTCAAATATGCACACGTTGCAAGGGTCAAGGCCACAACAAACGCTCATGCACAACATTTATTGCCATTAGTGATTAAACATGTGTGGAAAGGACACGACGTAGAAAAAAATGTAGTATTTGTCGAAGTGAAGAGCATACAAGGAATTTGTGTCATCAACGACCTCGTGAGTAAGGATATTTGTTATATGAAGAAATATTCGTTGTTTTTGGATTGATTATTTTGGATTGATTGTTGTTGGATTTTGTTGAATTGTGTTGGATTTTGTTGAATTATTTTGGATTGTTGTTGGATTTTGTTGAATTATATTGGTTTGTTGGATTGTTGTTGGATTGTTGTTGGATTTTGTTGAATTATGTTGGATTTTGTTGAATTATATTTGGATTGTTGGATTATGTTGGATTGTTGGATTATGTTGAATTATATTGGATTGTTGGATTGTTGTTGGATTTTGTTGAATTATGTTGGATTTTGTTGAATTATATTTGGATTGTTGGATTATATTGGTTTTTGTTGAATTATGAGGATTCAATTGGATTGTTGTTGGATTTTGTTGAATTATATTGGATTGTTGGATTATGTTGGTTTTTGTTGGATTAGGGGGGTTCAGTTGGATTGTTGTTGGATTAAAATTAAACTAATTAATTTTAATTAGAATTAATTTAATTAAATTAATTAGTTAAATTAAATTTAATTAATTAGAATTAATTAAGATTAATTAATTCCAACAAAAAACCAACATAATTAATTAAATTTAATTAATTAGGATGAATTAAGATTAATTAATTCCAACAAAAAAACAACATAATTAATTAAATTAAATTAATTCCAACAAAAAACCAACAACAATCCAACATAATTCAACAAAATCCAACATAATCCAACAACAATCCAACAAAACCAACAACAATTCAACATAATTCAACAAAATTCAACAAAATCCAACAACAAAACCAACAAACAATCCAACAAAAACCAACAACAAGACCACAGTAACCATATCCAACAAACACAAACAAAAATATCACTAATACTAATAAAAATACTACAATATCCGTCATCAATACAAAAAAGTCGAGAAAACTAAACTAAACGAGACAGTAACCATATCCTACGAGCTATCGATGTACGCTGAGCTAGTATGTACCGCTGACTGTTATGTAACCTCCGAGTCATACCTGTGATGAGGCGATACATATAGAGGCATGCAAAGACACCGCAACTCACTGAGTCAGTCTGCCTGTACTGCTTATCATCGGGCACCTCCGCCAATGTCAGATACCCAGAATGTGGAGTCCTCAATGGATTGTTGCTCCAAAATCCGCCTACCTCATCGACCGAGGAAAATCCGAATAATGGGCAACATCCGTAACGCCTCAACGCTCGAGAGTCGTGGTCAGACGCCACGAAGTCGTACACCTCAAGAGTCCACTCAACAAGAGATATGCGAATCGTGACCCGTTGATTGCCCCGACGCTACGTATGGCTAGTATTCGCAACATTGATAATTTTAAAGTTTACATTCAATCGATATAAAATAATAGAAATGAGGAAATAAATTTACCATATCAACAAGACAACCACTGGCCCGCTATGCTCTATAGCATCGCCCCCTCGTACCATCCCTAACAAGTCATCGGTACTTGTCATCGTGGATAGGTGGTCTTTGATACCACATTATAGCCCATAGGATCATTCGATGAAGTTTGCGAACTCACGCACAAGCTTCATCGCATAAATGAATAAATTTAGTCGGAATAATTTATACCGTAATCGGATGAGTTAAAATAAATTTAAGGACATTTCAAACTTACATAAAATCCAATCGATGCTATAACGCATCGAGCGTCATTTATCGTGAGCAATAATACATTGGCGAGGATCTTTGTGGTTGATTATTTTCCAATGTATATACAAGGTGTACAACCCATAACCTAACACACACATAAAAAAGAACACCATTAATTGAATTATAAATATATAAACAAAATTCAATAAATGTTGTAATAAAGTACCTCGCCTGTGAACTCACTCGTGGGTCGGTGATATGATCGAACAAAGGCTTGAGTCATAATATGCCGATTCAAATTTGCCACGACATAAGATCCGGGCCTCGATCGCCTAAAGATCTCGAACTCCTCGGTGGCGCCTCGTGGTACTCATATCTACGGAGTTGGATGGGGTCTCCAATACAGGGTCTCGACGCAAAGATCCCCACTACCGCATCGATGCATCACCTCGTGCACGACCGCTCTCAGCCGCCGATCTCCGTGGTGGCGTGACTAGACTCGACGACCCGATCGTCGATGGCTGCAGCTTGGGCCCTGTTTTGGATCAACTTTGTTGTGAAGCGCATCGTCGGTGGCTAGTGTGGGGCCCCGATCCGATCAACATGCCGTGAAGCGGATCGTCGGTGGCTAATGTGGGCACCTCCTCCTCGATCGACCGCCGTGTGCGGATCATCGGTGACTCCGCGAGGTACCTCCTCATGCCGGGACACCGGCGCCTCGATCGACATGCTCAATAGCCGCGTGAGCTCCCACGTGCGATATGGGGTGCGTGATCTACGCCTCAAGATCTGCGCCCAAAGAAATCCAATCGTTTGAACACACGCCGAGCCACTCGAGCTACGAGGCCCTTCTCCGAATCGTCGTCCACAATGGCACGACGGACGCCTCGATCACAACAAGAATGGAGGCCTCGTCTAGTCGAACACTCTGGCATGTTCGCAGACACGTGGTCCGCTCGCGCCTCCTCTCATGCCGCGATCTGCGACGCTCGATCGTGATCGAGACACGCCAGTCGATGGGCTCAACAACCCGAGATGTATCTCGGCACTTCAGCCTTCCCAACCGCCGCCACTGGCCGCATGACGGGACATACTGCCACCCTCGCGGGCACTCTCTCACGCACGTGCACTTTGTGCTCAGCGCAGCTCGTCATGTGAGCCTCGCATGCCGCCCAGCACAAACCGAATAGCCAAAGGATCGTCCTCGAATAGCTCAAGTAGTATGTCTCTATCAAATCGGCCTCCAGTGACTCAAGATAGGACGACATAAACACTACAAAAAATACATACACATTATTGATTATAATGTATTTAATAAATATATAATAAATACTAAACATGAGATTAAAATTACCCGTCACAAAAATCCAATATACTGGGTCTGGAGACTTCCATGTAGTCCACATCAAGCATCTCAAGAACACTATCTCATTGCCCCTCGCACCCACACATACGCCCTAAGTCGGGATGGCCTCATACCAAATTAAATCAAGGCCCAAACAGACCATAGAAATGAACCACCTTCGTCAATACGAGGACTAACTACCTTCGCTTATTTCGAGGATGAATTACCTTCGATTAATTACCGGGACGATCTACCTTCGCTTGATTACGGGACGACCTACCTTCGCTTGATTACGAGGATGAAATGTGTACAAGTGTTTGATAAAAGGAAAATCAACACAAGGCAAAGAAAATTTGTTCTTATTTCCAAAATATACAACGATTACGAGGACGATGAAGGACCGTGAGGTCGGGAAAAGCTAAGCCAATCTCTAGCAAAATCAGGGTTCAACGGTTCATCTATGCTCAACCTACCCCTACCTCTACCTCGTCCTCGATCGACACCAGGAGCTCGGCCAACTCGACCTCTATGTCTCGACATCCGACTACTCGATAATCGCCGCTCATCGCACGCATAAAATCCCGAGGATGCCTATCGACAATCCTAGTATGTGAAAGGGAGGTTTCGACGGAAGAAGAAGCCTCGACGGTCGATCAAGCACCCGCCTCAAGTTGCGGATGACGAGCTACAGCCTTTCAGATAGACCGCCTATTTTTCTCGTGTCGACAAGCTGCTCCCTGAATTGCTGTGAGTCCCGACCGTACTCACGCCTCGTAGCTCGAACACCGGCCTGCGATCTCTAAAACTTTGGCTCGACCTCGAGATGGTCATTCCACCACCTCGGCGAATAACCGCTCTTGTATTCGGGCGTGCTCGACGACCGATTTGGCATCATCCTTCAAGATCTCCGCCTCCTCTAACTCCAAAACCGAGCTTTAAGCTCGCCAAATTTCACTGAGCAGCTTCTGAATTTCACATCGCCTCGCACATGTAGGAAATCGATTTTAGCCTCTCCGGGATCTATCTCGATGTTTTATTCACCACACATTGATTATATTCCTAGCATGCACCTATATAATTAATTGCAACACGTAGGGGTTTTCTCGTGTTTACCTTTGAATCTGTCGGGGATGAATCGGGATGAACGGATCAAGACTCGTGCTTTGATCTTCTGGACTGTATCCCGGTTGCCCAATCTCCAATATCGAGTGAGGATAATCTATGGAGAATGCTACAGAAAATCACCCTCAAACCCTCTAGTATTTTCGAAAATCTCTCCCAAGGTAAACCCTAGTATTCTCGAAAATAATGGATGGATAATTAAGGATTAGCTTTGATCTTATCTCTTACCTTATATTTATAATGCATTACCATAATCCCATAAGGAAAGGATCCATGCATATCCCATAAATATAATAATATCCTTATAGGATAAAGAGAATAAAATCACATCCATAGAGGGGGGAATAGGCGCCGATTTTCTCCAAGCTACGGGCCTGGATGGGCCAGCCCAGGGATCAAATGCAAGGAATAAAGATGAGCCTCAAATAAATTAATTATCTTATGTTCAGCCAAGAACATAAATTAATTTATAAACATTCATTCATGCCACTAGAGAATAAATCTTGACTTACCCTTTATTACCAAGTTGAGTCGGCTTGCACTTAGACATTACGAATCCCGTATTTAAGATATCGTGCGTCCATTAATTATTTAGAGCATTCTCGACTACTTAAAATAATTAATATCTTTAATTCCTTAAGTAGTACCACTCAACCTTATTATTGTACTTGAGCTAACTCAACCTGCAGGTTTAGTACAATAAACCTTTGAGCTCCTTAAGGGACGTCGTCATCCTAAACGGATATGGTGACTCGATACGTATAACTAGCATGACATACAAGCACCGCCACCACCCAAGATGGAGAATATTGGGTTAGAACATATAACCTCACCCATAACAAGTCAAAGTGATGGTCAAGAACTCATACTCACCTAATACCTTATCGAGGTTTAGATCATCGTAAGTCACCGAGATCTAGGTTCTTCACGACGGTCGATAGAAGAACTCATCTCACCGTGATCCATCAATATGTCGAGACGCATCAAAGATAGACAAGCAACCAAGTCAAGTCACTTCTTATCTATATCGCAACCTATACCGACAACTCGTCCTCAAGTCGTCTCACCGTGATTCTTTTATATCTCATTAAGCTTGACCAATCATACGGACTTCGTGATCTTCTACACACCGTATGATCTAACTTATATATGAGATAAGGGACACGGATATATGCAATCAAGTAATCAATTCAGATAGGAGATTGTAATAGTGGTAACATGAAACATCAGATACAAGCTCAACCAAAACCGCTTTCGGTTTACAAATCCAACAATCTCCCACTTATACTAAAGCAAACTTTTAGTATACAATGTGTCTCTCTACTAGCTATTACAAACAAAACCATCAATTTGCTTCTCCTACTTATACAAAAGTTTCCTTTCTAAGTGGGTGCCATCAAGCGCAATCCAAGTCCTCGAACGTGCACTTTGTAGACTTTTTGCGGCAGGCTCTTTGTGAATGGATCCGCTAGGTTATTCGTCGTATCAATCTTTTCAATCAGCACGTCCCCTCGTCTCACGATTTCTCGTATGACATGGTACTTTCTCTCTATGTGTTTGGTCGCCTTGTGGGTCCGTGGTTCCTTCGATTTTGCCATCGCACCGAGTTATCACAAGAAACTATGATACTCTTGGGCAAACCAGTACCACACCTAGATCCATGAGGTAGTTCTTGAACCATACACCTCCTTAGCGCCCTCCGGCGGCTACATATTCGCTTCCATGGTTATCCGTCAGATCAATCTTTCAATCAACACATCCCTCGTCTCACGATTTCTCGTATGACATGGTACTTTCTCTCTGTGTTTGGTCACCTTGTGGGTCCGTGGTTCCTTCGAGTTTGCATCGCACCGAGTTATCACAATGAAACTATGATACTCTTGGGCAAACCAAAACCACACCTAGATCCACGAGGTAGTTCTTGAACCATACTGACCTCCTTAGCGACCTCAAAGCGGTTACATATTCGGCCCATGGTAGAATCCGCAATGCATCATTGCCAGACTCCGCTAGATACGGCTCCACCTCCCAAGGTAAACACATACCGAGGTGACTTTTTCTCATCACGATCGGCTTGGAAATCCAGTCCAGATAACCCAAAGGCATTAGACTATCTGCATGGTAAACTAGCCTATAATCTCGAGTCCTTTTAGGTACTTGAGTATATGCTTTATCGTAGTCCAATGAGCTTGTCGTGGTTAGGCGATATCTAGCTACTATGCCACCGCATAGCGTATATCGGGCCTCGTACATAGCATTGCGTACATGAGACTTCCTACGGCGAGCGTAAGGAACTTGTCTCATTTTCTATCTCCTTTGCGGTCATAGGTGATCGCTTCCTTAGATAAAGGAACGCCATGTCCGAAAGGTAGCAATCCTTTCTTGGCGGTCCGCATACTAAAACGAGTAATCACAGATCAATGTAAGACGCCCGAGATAAGCTCAACATTTTCCTCTCGCGATCTCGTAAACCTTGATCCCAAGAATGTAAGTCGCATCTCCTAAGTCTTTCATTTGAAACGATCGAATAACCACCTCTTTACGCCCGATAACAACTTCACATTGTTGCCAACTAGAAGAATGTCATCTACATAAAGTGCAAGTAATATCACATCACCGTTGACATCTAAACGATACACACAACTCGCTAGGCAACCGGGTAAATCCATGACTTTACCACCGCCAAAGCGTAAGTTCCAGATCGTGAGGCTTGCTTAAGCCCATAAATGGACTTCTTAAGCTTCCATACTAGATGCTCTTCACCCTTCACCACATAACCTTCTTGCCGCATATAGATGTCTCTACCTTCCTCAAGGTAACCGCTTAGAAAAGCGGTTTTCACATCCATTTGCCAAACCTCAAGGTTCAAGTGGCTACTATGGCTAGAAGAATTCGATGGACTTGAGCATTGCTACGGCGAAAAGGTCTCATCGAAATCGATGCCCTTAATCCGAGTATACCCTTTAAGCCACAAGCACGGCTTTAAAAGCGAAACCTCTCCATCTGAATCTCTTCCTCAGATACCCACTTACTACCTACGGCTTCCTCGCCATCCGGTAGAGGTGTCTTTCGTATACATCCATAGTCAGTATGGACTCAATTTCTAAGTCCATAGCGGTTGTGCCATGATCTTGCATCAATGTCTTGTAGACGCCTCATTTGTATGTCCATGGGTCGATTTTTCTGCTCGTTTCTTCGGGACTAAATCAAGATTCACCCACTAACATAAATCACTCGGGCCGACGAACAACCCTCCCACTACGACGAGGCGCCATCGCACAATGGCAACGCGGTGGGTGCGATAACTTGTGGTTCTCTATCTCGCACAACTTCTTTGGATAGGAGCCACTTGACGGCTCGGTATCTCCAAAGGAACTCGACCCACTTCAATTTCTTGAAGTATCCGGTGCCGATCCTCCCACTGAGACATGACATCTCGCACCTTTAGCTTAATCGGTGGTGGAATACGATCATCTTCTAATTCTCAAGAATGATTTCAACTTTGGATTTATGATTTTCATATAATCCTCTTTTAAGAATCGGGCATTAGTCTAATAATGACCTTCCGATCCTAGGACTATAGAATAAACCACCTTCGTTCCCCTAGGATAGCCAATAAACACCTTGCATCGGATCTAGCCTCCAACTTGTCGCCTTCTTGTTCAAAGACATGTGGCCGGATCGCCCATATCCTTATGTGGCTTAAACCAGTTTTCGCGCCTAACCACAACTCGAAAGGGATCTTTTCGACTGACTTGGATGGTACTAGATTTAGCAAGTATGACGTCGTTTCTAAGGCATACCCCCAGAATGAAATAGGCAATGTTGCATAACTCATCATCGATCTAACCATTTCTAAAAGAGTCCTATTTTTCGCTTTGACACACCATTTTGTTGTGGTGTGCCGGTGTAGAACCGGGAGGTAATCCCACACTGCACCAAATAGTCCATAAACTTCGTTCTCGAGGTATTCGCCACCGCGATCGCACCGCAGCGACTTGACATACTTTTACCTTCGCTCCATTTTCGCTTAAACTCTTTGAATTTCTCAAAGCATTCGGACTTGCGGTGCAAGCGGTATATGTATCCGCACCTTGAGTAATCGTCAATGAAAGTGACAAAATACTGCATTCTCCACGAGTTTGTGTGGACATCGCTCCACAGTCGAATGGACTAGCTCCAACACTTCTTTGGCTCTATACCCTTCGCTTTGAAGGGTGCAGTCGACATCTTACCTTCTATACATGATTCGCAGACCGGGAACAGAGTGGCATTAGATTACCCAACGCCCATTCTTAGCCGCCTTTGGATCCTATTTAGATTGATGTGACCTAATCTAAAATGCCGAGAAATGTGGTGTCGTCTTGCTAAGAAAACTTTCTCTTTTGGGGTTTGTAGATGATGCAACATAGTTTTAGGTATTATGTTTGCGTAGATAGTATAAAGCGAATTATATAATGTGCCAACACGTATAACTTCATCATTTCTTATGATAGAAACACCACTATCAAAAATAACGAATATCCATGAATAAACAATTTCAAACGAAACAAGGTTCATGAAACTCCGGCATATAAAAGCGTCTTTTAAAACTAAACTGTTGTCTCAAAACATAAAGTAACATCTCCGACTACAACGGCCTCGACTTTCGCGCGTTGCCCATGGAGATCGTTATCTCGCCATCATCAGCTCCTTGTCGCAGAACCCACGCAGGTGTAACAAACATGATCGATCGCACCCGTGTCTACTACCCATGAACGAGTAGAACAAGTCGCTAAACATGTTTCCGTTACTAAAGCAAATGGCGTACTGAGCCTGAGCATAGGGCACTTGGCCTTCCAATGCCCGGGCTTGCCGCACTTGATGCACTTGCCTCTCTCTTCGCTTCTTTAAGCCTCCGTGTGGCGATCATGTTCTGCTCCCATTACTCCCACTATTTCCTCCTCTGCCACCTTGGTGCCCCTTTTCTTTTCCATTTTGCAATGTAAAATTTGGGCCCCTAGATGTGCTAGCGAAGATGTGCTCCTTTACCCATAACTCCTTCCGCGCCACGAGATCATGAAACAGCCACTAAGTGTATACTCGGTCTTGCTTATGATCGCATTCACGCGAAAATTCTCAAAGACTTGGGCGGTGTATTGAGGATGATATCGACCTTGGCCACCGTCAATACCTCCTCCCAACCGATCAAGGCTATCCGTGAGATGAGTCGTGTGGGAGACATGTTCATGGACCGAACTTCCTTCTTCCATCTTACACGCCAAGATTTCTCTCATTGTGTGGAAGTGGACCGTCCGATCCGATCGCCCAAACTTACTCTCGAGACTTGACCATATTTCGTCGCGTCTACCATCAATCGATGTTGCGGTTGCAAGCCTCGACATAGTAGTCATCATATAGCATTTCGCCATATTGTTCGACTTATGCCAAAGTCCGCTGACTCTCATTGCTCATTAGTCGATCGTCGATAAGGGCATTGGGTTTAGGAGTAGTGAGAACAAACATGTGTTCTTCAAATGATAAGAACATATTCCATGTTTCGCTTCCACTCGATAAAATTCGGACGGATAAAGGATTTTGTGCGAGCATATTGATAATCATGTAAGAGACATATCCGAAAGGATAATGTAAACACATAAGCATACGATCGCACATAATTCAGTAACAATAATATTGTAACCTTTTGATAAAACAATATTAATCAAACCTCCAATCGCTTAAGGAATTCCACATGCAAGCCACGCATGTGGCGCTTACATGAACCCCCGACTGCACTAAAATATACCTTTTAGTCGCTTAATTTCAATCCATGTCAACTTATCCTTATGACAAATGAAATTAATGATTGGACCTTACTGACCACATCACTATCGCAAGAAGGGACTTCATGGAAGTTGTACTTGAGGTGATGTCTAAGCAATTACCACAATTTTAACAAACAGAAATGAATTCTTAGAATTGGCATACTCACTAGACCATACCGCTTCCAATCCAAATTCTTTTGTTATCTCATTTTATATCCATCTCTAGAGAACTTATGAAAATCGCACATGCAAACCACGCGTGTGGGCGTTTACATGAAATTCCCACTTCCAATAGATTTAAAATGTTTTATTTAGAAATCTCATCTAACAAACTTATGATAAACAAGTGCAAGCAAGCCACGCGTGTGGGCGTTTACTCACGATGCGTCTCACTTTGTTTAGAGATCAAAAGTGGAGGTCTTGACATTTTAATTTGAAAAATTAATTTGTCGGGTTGTTTGCTTAGTCTTTTGTTCAAAAGGTTTGTCCATGCAGATCATGTAATCCTAGCATGCTTTTCTATAGAACTCAACATGTAAAATATGCTCATGAAATTCTAAAATATGCTTGAAAACGCGATAAACCTAGCATGCTTACTATCGCGTCCAATCACCAAAACATATAATATGTTTGTTCACGTAATTTAAACATACATAGCATGCTTCTCGCATAATTTAAACATCCACGACATGCTATGAACGATTAAAAATAAAATAAAACATTCATCGTGTCTTGCATGGTGGAACCCGTGACTTTACCAAATTTAATCTATTACATAGAATTGCAAAATGAGATCTTCATAAACTTTGAAAACGGGCCTCGCGTGCAGACACGGACCAGATTCGTCAAACCGGATTCGGGCCGAAAATCGGGTTGGCCGAAAACGGTGCAGGCGAGTTTGGGCGAAATGGTGAGCCGCTCTGAGGCACGTACCCCATGCGCGCCCAATGACACTACAGCAGCCCTTTCACGCGCACCTCGCGTGCTCGCGCGGCTGCCTCGCGGTCGCGAAAGCGGCCGTGACCCTTCGAGCACGCGTGCTTGCGGCCATGCTCGTGTTCGCTACAAGTGCGCGCGCCTCGCGGTCGACCTCGCGATCATGAGCCCGCTATAAAGTGCGGGATCTCGCGCGACAAGCGCGCCCCTATCGCCAACAAGACGCTGAAGCCGGGATCTCGCGACAAACGCGTACCTCGGCGCCCGCGCACGCGTTGTGCATGCTGCCTAGCAAATGCGAAGACGGCCGCGACTGCGACGAGCACCGCCGAAGCGCGCACCCTCGGCCAGCGGTGCCGAGGTCTCCACGCGGGCGAGCCCTTGCACCCGGCCACCGAGCCATGCCGCCCGCTGCCGCCTAGCCCGGCCCAGGCCGTCGCGGCGTGTCCGTGTTGCGTCTTGGCGCTTAAGCGCCATCGCCCGCCGCGCCGTCGCGACCTCTTGCCGATGAACTCCGTCATCTCGTTCTTCGCTTCTTTCGCTTCGTTTTCTTTTACGGATAAGATTTACGGGAAAAATCTAATCTAACCACGATTTTCTCGTGGTGAAAAGAAAATCCGACAAAAATAAAACCGAGCCACGATGAGCAGCGGATCCAACAATTAATTAATTGCGCGTTATAATCAAACGTGAATTAATCCAACAGAGCCAAGATCACGATCCCGTGCTCGATACCAATTGTAGGAAATCGATTTTAGCCTATAGGATCTATCTTGGATGTTTAATTCATCACATTGATTATATTCTAGCATGCACCTATATAATTAATTGCAACACGTAGGGGTTTCTCGTGTTTACCTTTGAATCTGTCGGGGATGAATGGGATGAGCGGATCAAGACTCGTGCTTTGATCTTACGGACTATATCCGGTTGCCCGATTTCCAATATCGGTGAGGATAATCTATGGAGAATGCTACGGAAAATCACCCTCAAACCCTCTAGTATTTTGAAAATCTCTCCCAAGGTAAACCCTAGTATTCTCGAAAATAATGGATGGATAATTATGATTAGCTTTGATCTTATCTCTTACCTTATATTTATAATGCATTACCATAATCCCATAAGGAAAGGATCCATGCATATCCAATAAATATAATAATATCCTTATAGGATAAAGAGAATAAAATCACATCCATAGAGGGGGGAATAGGCGCCAATTTTCTCCAAGCTACGGGCCTGGATGGGCCAGCCAAGGGATCTAATGCAAGGAATAAAGATGGGCCTCAAATAAATTAATTATCTTATGTTCACCGAACATAAATTAATTTATAAACATTCATTCATGCCACTAGAGAATAAATCTTGACTTACCCTTTATTACCGAAGTTGAGTCGGGCTTGCACTTAGACATTCTGAATCCCCATATTTAAGATATCACCGCGTCCGTTAATTATTTAGAGCATTACATTGCTTAAAATAATTAATATCTTTAATTCATTAAGTAGTACCACTCAACCTTATTATTGTGCCTTGAGCTAACTCAACTGCGGGGTTTAGTACAATAAACCTTTTGAACTCCTTAAGGGCGTCATCATCCTAAACGGATACGGTGACTCGTCTGAGATAACTAGCATGACATACAAGCTTGCCACCACCCAAGCGGAGAATATTAGGTTAGAACATATAACCTCACCCATAACAAGTCAAAGTGATGGTCACAACTCATACTCACCTAATACCTTATCGGGGTTTAGATCATCGTAAGTCACCGAGATCTAGGTTCTTCACGACGGTCGAGATAGAAGAACTCATCTCACCGTGATCCATCAATACGTCGAGACGTACCAACATGAGACAAGCAACCAAGTCAAGTCACTTATCTATCTATACATGACCTATACCGACAACTCGTCCTCAAGTTGTCTCATTTGTGATTCTTTTATATCTCATTAAGCTTGACCAATCATACGGACTTACGTGATCTTCTACACAATGTATGATCTAACATATATGAGATAAGGGGACACGATATATCTGATCGGTAATCAATTCGAGATAGGAGATTGTAATAGTGGTAACGAAACATTGTATACAAGCTCAACCAAAACTACTTTCATATACAAATCCAATGTACATGGCCCACTTGCCTTCAGTGAAGGACCTCGACCTCTTTTACTTGAGCTCGGTTCAAAAATTTTGATTTGGTCCAACCGAGGAGACATATCAGCAGGTTCGAGAATGATCAAGACAAAACAAAGAGAAGCATTCTTGATAAAATTGGGGAATTTTATTCAAGCCTTTAAAGCGATGTCAAAACCGACATCCTAATGATGCGGTAAGTACATTTGATCTACAAAAAAGGGATCAATCGACCCTCCAGCAGCCTTCGTGCTGCTCCTCCGACCTCTTCTCCCGAACTTCCGTAGCTTGACCTCGGCGATCGTCGCCCCTGCTCCTTAGCGGATCGACCATGCGCCGGTGCCGGCGTCCCGATCCACCGGCGAGGCAGGCCGACTCGGCGGTCGGCAAGGTCGAAGGAGGCGGACTCTTCACAACGGTAAGCTCTTCATGCGTCGCGAGACCTCGGCATACACCCGCAGCAGGGCCTCATTCTCCATGACCTCATACCCGTGCTTGGACTTATCAAAGTCGGGTAATCTCGCAACTTCGCCGAGTGGCGGCCCACTTCGACAGGACCGAGGCCAGCTCGCTGGCCAGCCCGGAGAACCTCCCGGATAAAAATAGCCTCTCCGCAAAGGCGCGGAGAAGCTCTCCTTGTGGGGCCGCCGTCTCGACCTCCGACATCGGCCACCTCCACCTCGGCCTTCAACAGCCAACCTCGGCCTTCACAGCCGACCTCGACCTCGCCCGCCTCCTCCGCCCGCCCGCCTCGGCTACCGCCAGGCTCAGGCCTCCTTCGTCGCATCCCGGCGCTGCTTCGCCTCGCCCACCTCGTGAGCGAGAGGTTCTTCTCTCCTCTAAATCCTCGCGATGAGAGCCACGGTGGGCCCGACGACGGCATCATTCATATATTCCGTTAGTTGGGTGGGCGTCATTTGTGGTCAGGTGGACATCCCGCAAGCTCGACCGTCATGTACTCGGTCCCACGCCCAAAGTCGACCGTCGAACAATTACATCAAACACATAGCTTTATGACGTGCAAACAATTGCATTACCTCGGGAAAGGACCGACGTGTGATCCGAGAACCGACGATCTCGCATTCATCATCGTCGGTGGAGTAGTAAATCACACGCCTTTCCTTAGCGGGCGGATGGGATGGGCGAGCGGCGACCTTAGTATGTCTTGACCTCTGGGAAGAGGTCTCGACTCAATCTTGAACCCGTTGGATGGCACGAGGTCGACCTCGATCTTTCCTCTCTTTGAAGCATCAAGTTCACTACGGAGTTAAAATAAACGCCGAGTTAGAACAATAACAAAAATCAATCAAGGAGCCGAAGTGAAAGAAGGGCCTCACCTTCAAGGTTCTACCGATAGCGAGGATCATAAGGGCTCGGCCACGGCGGCTCGACCTCGGAAAAAACTTCATCAACAAGGCCAGCCCTTTCCAAAGACTCCTCTAGGCCACCGAAGCTTTCATCGATGGCCTCATCCGACAACTTCCCTGTATTCCAAACGAACTGGAGGGACTCATCGAGCAAATAAAGAAGAACTTTTACGCGATTCAGGATTTTGACCTCGTCTTCACCTTAAAACTACGACGAGGTGATAAATAATACCACCCAGAGCTGGATTTAAATTGAAAAAACCTAAGGACCAGCCCTAGGGTGAGAGGAAAATTATGTCGATGGGCAAAGACACCAACACCCGTCAACTGCCGAAAAGAATATGGCATTATTTGGGCAAGGGGTATGCCGAACTTTTGTTGCAGCTCGGCATACACAGAAGGAAAAGGAAGACGAAGACCGCACTTAAGGTTGTCCTCGTATACCGTAACAAAACCCTCCGGAGGGGCGCAGGCCCTATCCTCCGGTCGGGGAGCAACCAACTCAAAAGATTTTGGAATCAAAAATCTCGAAGCAAGCTCTATTATTGCAGGGGATTCTAGATACGAAGAAAACGAAGAAACCTTACCAAAATCCCTCAAAGGCGGGAAAACTACTCTACACGCAGAAGGAATGGGGGAATCAACGGTAAAAACTTCTAAAACCACCGGTGAACCCGATGGCGACACTAACACATTACGGCCTTCACGGCCGTAAGACTCCTCAGAACAAGAAGAAGAAGCCATAAATAACTTACTTGTTTTAGAAGGACTATCGAAGAAAATGGCAGCGATGCTGGCGAGAACGACGACGAAGAAACAAGATCTTGGACACTCGAAAGTTTTCGAGAAAAGACAGAGAGTTTTTGGGTTTGAAAGTTGGAGGCGGATAAAGTGAAATGGGAAAAGGCGTGTGTGGAAATTATTCCCCACGTGCACTTTATCGGACCCCAACCGCCGTATACATTAAATGGATGTGGCGTGTTTCGTGTTGGACATCGCACGGCATCCGTGTTCGACCTCGACACGACGTTACACATTCAACCTCGTCGCGGCGTTATATATCCGACCTCGACAAGAGATTACGTATTCGACCTCGGCGAGGCGGCGAGTATTCGACTTGCCGATTTATGGCGAACGACATCTGAACTTCGGCGAGCGACGTGCTCCACTCTCCGGATCATGAATTTGGAGGCAATGCGGAACCATCGTCCCTCATCCATCACGACCTCCTTCTCGTCTTTTTTGTGAGGTGGGGATGATAGATATCTGACCCAACTACTAGGCTGAAGCTTGTGCCCAATATAAATGGGCCCGACATTAAGCTTTCTCGCTTATGTGAGTTCGACCCAAGAAGACTCCTCGAACAACTACAACTCAAATCGCATGGAGACGTAGAAGATTGGATGCATATCTAAAAGAATCCTTATGAGCAAAGACATTGTACAGAGTCAAACTCATATGATGGTATATAAATAGAGGCTAGATTAGAAGAAAGGATCATCTACACTATTTATAATAAACTTCTTGCACACTTAATGAGATATACTCTCTTTGCTCGTGGGCGTAGATCTATTTCAATAGATCGAACCACGTTATTTCTCGTGTTCCTCGCACATTTATTACCCTACGAAATTAAGATCGATCAATAACCTACACAAACTAATTATTAAGTCATTTGAGGTTCATGATCGCTCACTTTTCACACGTAAAAGGCGTATATAGAAGGTAAGCAGAGTATCGCATCCACAGGGATTGTAATGCGAAAACACAGAAGCTAACTCAACAATGATCCAAACAGATATAACCGACAACTTACGACAATTGCGGGTCAGATTACTAGTTTTCCCTATTATTTGTGCGTCTAGGTGAAAACAAGCAACTCCAAACAGATCACAAAGAATATGCTTCCTACGAATATCCTATCTCAGCTACGACTCAAGGCTTATTCGTATCATGCATTCAAGATCGATTGACAATTAATACAATTACGTAATTAACCGACAACTAGATATGCATCAAGATTGATCGAAATTAACACATATAAATAAGCACCAGAATCATGAATCGATGCGGAAGGTAAATAGCGATAATGAGAATCACAACATATAGGATCGGATCATGCAAACCCTAGGATTAGAACGGAAATCTAGCCAGACATAATAAACGGAATAAAATACGATTTAACCATAAAAATAGAAATTATATAAATAAAACCCGTATTGAAGTGTCTGATGAACAATCGTTGGGCTTGAATCCCAACCTCAGCGAAGAACGGAAAATTACAAAGATTGTCCGGACGAAAACGTTCCGGATCGTAGACAAAACGTAATATTAACGAAGAACAATGATCAACTAAACTCTAGAATGTAATTAGATGGAAGCTAAAGCTAAACAAATATGAAAAACTGAATAAAAGAGGTTCTGGAACGTGTGTGCGAAGTTGGGGGCGCGAGAGGGGTGTTGCCATATATATAGGCACACCCCAAACCCTAATTTTTCCTTCTGCCGCTCGGTCTCGCGACCACGCCTCGCGATCGCTAGGTCGATCGCTAGGTATGTCTCGCGCGCGCTCTTCTCACTCGCGGTCGCCTCCTTACGCTCGCATGGTATCCTCGCGACCTTGCTAGCGGTGCTAGCAATGGCCGCGAGAAATCGTACAGTAACTTTCTCGGCGCTGGGGTTCGCTTGCGTGCACGAGGTCGCGGTCGCGGCCTCGCTTGGTTCTCGCGCGGGTTGCCTAGCGGCCAGCCTAGCGACCGCTACTGGTCGCTATAAACAGGTCAGTTGAGTATTTTGGCTCGTGCTTCGTTCCTTGCTTCGATTTTCAACATATGAACCTACACAACACCAAAAGAACACCCAAGAACAGTATCTTCTAGAAATAGATAAAACATTAAGAATCGATACGTAAACGCACATTAAATGACCTAAACTCATCTTTAAATATCAACTATAAACGTGTAAAATGCGTTTATCAAACCCCTAACTTAAAACATTGTTTGTCCTCAAACAAAACCAAAGCAGAAGACACAACGAAAGATCAGCGAGCGTAGCAAAGATGATAACCATTCTAGCCCTCGAAACATATCAGCGCTCAAAAGCGATTAGAGCACATGGCGTTAGTCAACTCAACACAAACAACAATTGACGGCAAAACTCATTTAATTCAACCCTCACAATGGCATGTGTGTAAAATATAGGATACACTCAACTCATAAAGAAATGTAGGACGTGTATACACTCAACGATCAATGCAATGCAACATCTTACCATAGGCTTGCCGTTTCTCTAATATCTCCACCACGTCAAATGTGTTCAAATTAGGATCAAAGAGGTCTTTTCATAGGTTGTAATGTAGGCACATTGGTTAAGGTAGGATAATATATGGCTAAGTGACTCAAGAATATTCCAAGCACCCCGTTTATACTTTTCGACACATATGAACTTTGTCCGTTTCCTCTTCTTTCCCCACGTGCTAAATCAACGCGTTTATGCCACGTAAGGTACCTATACTTTGATTAAAGACCCTTTATGCTCAACACTCATAGTGAACTTATCAAAATTTTTCTTTTCTTTTCTAGAGCTTATAGGGTTTATCATTCACAACAAAGGTACTATTCTTCACCACATATGTATTTTCTAAAAGAAACTTTTCTCGCCATAACTACATCAAAATTTCAACCCTTTTGATTCCCATATCCATCCTCACCTCCTATCATCCGGTTAATCGAAAGAATAAGTCTAATAAAGGCTCAAAGAAGGCGACAAATGGTATATATCATCGGGTTAGTGTTTGGGTGAATATGTGGTTAACAAAGATGGCCTTTATCCTTTCCAAATTGAAACACATATTGCAGTCTCGACACAGAAAAACGGCAAGTTCTAGAAGATAATCACATGCATGATATCACACAATTTAAAAGAAACTGTATCAAGATATGTATACAGTGAAGCTCAAGTCTCACAGGATAAGCAAATGGCGAAAAACAACAAGCCTAAGCAATCTCACGTCATTCATGCGTCATTTTCTAACAAATCATGTGCACTATCATTAAATTTCACAAAATATTTCTATAAGTCATTGGCCACATGGATTAACACACTTCACTTAACTCGTTGATCGACAGACACAACACGAAAAGAAAGATAAAAGACCCGACAAAAGCCCCACATATAATAACATAACAAAACAACGCAAAACATAACAAAGACTCTCAATCACATCACACTCGACCACTCCCCAAACTTATTGTCAACGATTGTGCAATGGAGGCGATAATGTTTGCAGAGAAGAGTGATTGGGAGAGACCGTACCTCATATGTTGTGCTACTCCGTGATCGATAGAATCCTCGCCATTGATGATATACATTGGGACTTAAAAACAAACAAACAAGACAAGAAACAACAAAAAAAACAAAAGACATAAAACACGTAAAATGTTGGGTTCACTCCCAGAGTCTTTGGTTATCGTCGCTAACTCGGCGTTACCTCTTATCAATCAGCGATTTGTAACCGTGGTCTTTCAAACTTCAATTTGCCTTGTACTTGGCATTGACAACAGACCACCAATTTGCACAACAATTGCTTCCACAAAGCTTGAGCGAATCACTCGGATTTTTATGCAGGTCCACTTCCCTTGCATCATGCCCGTCGATTGGGCAGAGTACCCTCTAAGCGCGCGGCGTGTCGGGCGGCAGTTGTGATCGGTAGCAATCTTCCGGCTTTTCCTTTGTCGTGTTGCTTGATGGCGTCATACATGGAAATCTTGAGCTCCTCGTCGTTAACACGAAGCGTGAGATTACGCTTCCCGCACATCAATCAAAGCACGACCAGTTGCTAGAAAAGATGCACTAGGATTAGCGGTTGTTGTTTGAATTAGGAATATCTAAAATCACAAAATCGGCGGGAAAAACAAAGTCTCAATTCTTACCAACACATCTTGACGATACCTTTAGGATATGTGACCGACACATCGGCCATCGTCGATGATATCTTAGTCGACTTCATCTTTCCTATGTGCAGCCGGTTGAATACGTTCAAAGGCATCAGTTGATGCTACCCCAAGTCGCACAATACATTTGGAAAGTTTGCTCGGCGATCTCGCATTCTAACGTAAAAGCGTAGGGATCATACGCTTTAAAGGGCTTCCTACGCAAGGCAGCCTTGCGTTCTTGGATAGGGTAATTTTTTCAAATTTCCCAATTTCTTCTTGCTTGGCCAGCGTCTTTTAAAAATTTCATGTATCCGGCATGTTTGCAGTAACTTCAAAGAGAGTAAATTTATCTCAACTTTTGAAAATCTCTTTGAACGAGCAAACTCCTCGTCGTATTTCGACTTGACTAGTCGACTGGGAAATGGGACCGGAGGTGTGTCGTGCGGTGGATTTTGAGGCTCTTGGCGGTTGACCTCGCGACCCGTGCGGGTCGCGGCGTCTGCTCTGTTGCAATCCTTCTTAGCGTTCGAGCTGCGGTGGGGTCGCCACTCGCGAACAAATGCAGGCGCGCTGTCGATGGCTCGCGGTCGGGCTCGTGGCGCGTGCTCGATTGCGACACGTAGGAAAACTCGGGACTCCTCACGATCGGGCTCATGATCGCGAGCTCGATCGCGGTTCTACTCAGGTTACTTTCTTGCCCATTATGGCTCGGTAAGCTTGTCCCTCACCGTCGAATGGCGAAACATTGATTTTCGGGTTCACCTACGTATTGCTCGAAATTGGCCCGTCTTTTGTAGTGCATTCAGCTGTCGGCTACTTGACCAATCGATTTTCCAACATCTTCACATGCTTTCCCATAGCCGTCACGGTGAGACTCAAATGATTAATCTTATGCCGGTGTTGCTTATAAGCGATGCGGTTCGTTGCCAATTGTTGGTTGCCTGACCAACTTTGCCGCATCATGTCCTCAGACTAAACTTCGTCTCTTGAATCACTCCATTACAGGCGAAACCTGCTGAGAGTTCTTGAAAATTATTCGGGTTGGCATCTGACGAGTTGGATGATTTCTATTGTTTGGAGTATGCGGTTCTCCACGAAGGTTCCTTTGATTTATAGATTATGCGTCCTCAAAATCTCAATCGGGCGGCTTCAACAGTGGTGCTTCATCGGCTCGTCGTATCTCGAATCGGTCTCGACGATTCTTTAACCAGCGGCGTTCTCTCGTTGGCCATTGATAGCGTTGCGACCATCTCCTAAAATACGGCTCGCCTCGTCTACTCGTCGGTTCGATAAACAGCCCCTACGGCGCATCCACAATGCTCCTCGTGCGAAATGTCGATCCACTATAGAGCTGCGTGATTTGTTGCTCATGGAGAATCCATGCTGTGGACATCGCCTCGATGAACCTCTGAATCTCTCATGCCTCGAATAGTGATTCGTCGTGGTTTTGGCAAAAATGGGAGATTTCGGCGATGATCTTACAGCTTTCTTTGGCGGAAAGTATTTCGAGAGAAACTTCTGTAAAGTTTCTCCCAAGTGTCAATTCCGTTCGGTCCAAACTCTTGAACCAATCTTTCGCTTAGGCATTTGCTTGAAAACCGAACATGCGCCTCGGATCGTGTCTTGTGGCACCCGTTACATTTGATGGTGTCACAAATATCGAAAGGTCTCGAGATGTGCATTGGTCTTGATGACTCACTCACCAAAGCTGCTCTCTTGGACCATCTTGATTAGGGCGGCTTGACTCAAAATTGTTTGCATCCGTCGTCGGGCCCCATCCGCCTCCTTGGGCTGATTAGGTGGGAGGTCGGTGCATAAAATTCAGTGATCTTGTCTGCAGGGTGGGACAAGGTCCCCATATTAAATGCATGCTGCTGCATCTCTAATCGGCTAACATGCGTGCGAGCTTGCTCGGGAGGAATGCCTCGGATTACGTGGATTAGGCGCCATTGAAGCCGTCTCTTCTCTCGTCCTCTTCTCCTTTGAGAGCTTTCGATCTTGGGATCTAATAATATTTCGGGAGGTCCATGAGATCTTGTCGCATATCTTACACGAGAAAGAGAATTGACTCTTGCAAAATAAATAAATAATAATAATATATAACTTGAATTAATAAATCCAAATCATCAAATTATTCCTATGTAATCTTAACAATCCCGAACGGCGCCTAAAATTTGATCGCTCTTTTTTTCACACGTAAAAGGCGTATATAGAAGGTGGCGAGTATCGTATCCACGAGGATTATGTCTGGCTCACTGAAGCTAACTCAACAATGATTCATCATTATCGAAGCAACATATATGGTTTGGTAAGATTTGAGGGCTTGAATTTAATCAGCGAGATGTAACCATGCAGAAAATAAAATAAAGCAATAAACACTGGATTGTAAAAGAGATAAGGGCGACTAACCCAGGGATGCATTAATCCTATCCACAACGTATGTTTATCATGCTCCTATTAACCAATTTTAATCCGGACAAGATGGAAGATCACATATATAACCGACAACTTCACATTACGACAATTGCGGTAGTAGATTACTAGTTTTCCCTATTCTCATTACGTCTGGGTGAAAACAAGCAACTCAAACAGATCACAAAGAATATGCTTCTCTGAATATCCTATCTCATTCGACTCAAGGCTTATTATTATCATGCATTCAGATCGATTGACAATTAATACAATTCGTAATTAACCGATAACTAGATATGCATCAAGATTGATCGAAATTAACACATATAAATAAGCACCAAGAATCATGAATCGATACGGAAGGTAAATGGCGATAACGAGAATCACAACATATAGGATCGGATCATGCAAACCACTAGGATTAGAGCGAAATCTGGCGGACATAATAAGCGGAATAAAATACGATTTAACCATAAAAATAGAAATTATATAAATAAAACCCGTATTGAGCGTCGATGAACAATCGTTGGGCTTGAATCCCACCTCAACGAAGACGAAAAATTGCAAAAGATTGTCGAGCAGCGTTAGGATCGTAGACAAACGTAATATTAACGAAGAACAATGATCAACTAAACTCTAGAATGTAATTAGATGGAAGCTAAGCTAAAAAATATGAAAAAGCGAATAAAGAGGTTACGGGCGTGTGTGCGGTTAGGGGCGAGAGGGTGTTGCCGTATATATAGGCATACCCCAAACCCTAATTTTCATACATCGCTCGGTCTCGCGACCACGCCCGCGATCGCTAGGTATGTCTGTCTCGCTCTTCGCTTCATGATCGCCTCCTTCTTTCGCTGCATGGTATCCGCGACCTTGCTGGCGGTCGCTAGCAATGGCCGTGAAAATCGTCTGATA
The DNA here is from genome assembly GCA_036937905.1 of Salvia rosmarinus. Lineage (NCBI taxonomy): Eukaryota > Viridiplantae > Streptophyta > Magnoliopsida > Lamiales > Lamiaceae > Salvia > Salvia rosmarinus. Next base: position 71,260,513 of record CM072815.1, on the reverse strand, counting down.
ACTTTCTCGGCGGGGGTTCGCTTCGCGTGCAGGTCGTGGTCGCGACCTCGCTTGGTTCTCGGCGGGTTGCCTGGCGGCCGCCTGGCGACCGCTAGGTGGTCGCTAAAGCAGTCGATTAGTATTTTGGCTCGCTTCGTTCGCTGCTTCGATTTTCAACATATGAACCTACAAAATACCAAAAGAACACCCAAGAGCGTTATCTTCTAGAAATAGATAAAACATTAAGAATCGATACGTGGCGCACATTAAATGACCTAAACTCATCTTTAAATATCAACTATAAGCGTGTAAAATGCGCGTTTATCGATTCTCAAACTTGTCGATTATTTGTTAACTTTATCCTAGATTCATCACAATCCAAGTGATTAATGCTTGAAAAGCTTTAAAGCAAAATAATAGGTGAATCGGACACACGGGTTGATCATATGTTACATTGTAGTCGAAAAAGTACAAACGAAATAGGAGGAAACCTTCTCGTGGGTAATGTTGCGACAAAGAGATTCTTGAACAATATGCTACCGATGTCACGTCCGTCGACCGGCCGGTCGATGGAGATTAAAAGATAAAGAGTATAACAAAAGCTCGTTGCCAAGGAATACATGGAAATCTCACATGCCGGATGTCGGTTAATGCCCAATGCATCGGCAATATTCTAACAACTGATACGAGACAATAAGGTGAGCGAGGACTTGGGCGTAAGTTGAAAAAAGTTTGCACAAGTTGAAACAAGCACCAAGTAATGAAACTGCCGATGAAAGGCAAAGAAGTTTGACGGTTTCATGTCGACTTTGTTAGATGCCACACTAATCATTGTTGCTACTACGAAGGTTCACAACAACTACCTCATCTTATTGTATATATATATGACGCAGCAATGCGAGAGGTGAACAAGAAGGTACTAGAAAGATTGATATATGCAGGTTTGAAGCATGTGGGTATCTTTTTGGTAGTCATTTCATTTGTCGGGAAGGAGTCACCAAGTGGTAAGAAGCGTGCCCAAATGCGCATTGTTCCATATGCTTTAGCAATTGGTAACATTATGTATGCCATAATATACACAAGATCGAACATTGCGCATGTGGTGGGAGTAGTGAGCCGGTTCATGAGTGATCCGGCAAGCAACATTTGGAAACTATAAGCCGGATCTTTAGGTATTTGAGAAGTATCACAGATAATACTCTTTATTTTGATGGGAAGAGTGTTGGTGATGGGTTATGTTGATGTAGTTTTGACATTAAATGATCTTGATGGAATGAGAAGTACCATATGATATATTTTCATATATGATGGTATGCAAATATTACGGACTTCATAAGTTGCAAATCAACCACATAAAATTTGAATATGTAGCGATGTGACAAATTAATTAAGAGATGGTATGGTTACATAATTTCTTGGTGGAATGAATATAAGCTTAACTCTCTGTAGCGATAGTCAAAGTGATACCTTTTTGGCAAAGAATCCAAACGTTATATTCGAGAACATAGCATATTGAGTTAAGTATCACTACATACATCACCTTTAGAGAGGAAGATCTTGTAGCTAGAAGATTCATGGAAGTAAGAATCTAGCGTACATGTTGACTAAGGTTGTGATATTAGAAGTTCAAGCTTAGCTTTCAACTAGCCTTGGAACTTGAAGTTGAAGGCTTTGTGGCACAGAGAAGGAAATGAAGGTAAGAAGTTATGGTTACATATAAGATCAGTCTCCAGTTGAGAGATTATTGGATTGAAGAATTAAAATTAGAGTCCATAGACTTGGATGAATTTTAATAGAATTGGGATTATGTTTATCAAGGTTTTTTCCATTTTATAAATAGTCAATCGTATTGTAATTGAAGAGTGAACAATATTTTCATTAAAATTCTCTAGTGGAAAAGATTTTTGGCTTGACAGCGCCTCAGACGTAGTCTCATAGAGACAAACATGTTAACCATTTTTTGGATTTTTTTTATTTTCATAATTATTTTATGCTTTATTTCTTAACATTAATTTTGTATAGAATTAAAGCATTATTTTTCATGAAATAACAAAGCGCCATTAAATCCATTCTGTTGAAAATACCAGTCTTGCGCTAAGGTAGCATTGCGAGTTCCCCATGATACCAAAATAAAATAAAATGAAAACACCCTTCTTTATATATAGTATTGGTATGGATGATCAGATTATAGTATAAAGATATAAAACATATTTTTATCAAATTTTATTTTTACTTTCGATTTTTAGTTGTAACGTGTAGCTCTTGAATAGAAATATATATAGAGGAGAGTAAACGTGATAATCAAAAATTATGAATTTGCTGTAAAAGTTGATGAATCTGTCGGGAAAGTTACTGGATTCACAAAAATCCAAAGAATGGAATTTTTGTCGCTCATGGGATTAAAACATGAGTGAAAAATATCAAATTTTTTGATTTAGTAACTTTCTCAACGGATGCATGCATCAACTTTCATAATAAAATTTTATGGTTCTTAGTTCTCACGTTAAAAGCGTTCTTATTTGAACATATATATATATATATATATATATATATATATATATAGGGATGATTCACGTGAGAATGCAAATATTGGTGAGAAATAAGAATCTGAACATTTAACACATAAAGTTATTGCACAAATGTATAAATTTGTTGCACCAAATTCGTGCAACAACTTTATATTAAGTGCTACACTTTATATGTTAAATTTGATGCAACAAATTTATACATTTAGTGCAACAACTTTATCGTTAAATGCTACATTCTTATTTCACCAATATTTCATTCTCACGTGATCCATCTATATATATATATAATTTGGATTATGTAGAAATGCAAAATGATTAGAAACATGAATAAATTATAATCCTTAATCATGCTAAATCGATGGACCATATTATATCTGTAACTGTTGTAATTCATAACTAATCGTGCCACAATTTATGTCTGCAGGAGAATTAATGAGGACATATTTATAATTTTAATTTTATATGAATACATTATTTCTTATTATTAGGGATTTTATATTCTCTAATATAGATTTAGTCTATAATGTGTTGTTGTTGCACATATATAGTTATCAGTTTGATGCACAATTTTCACATAAATTTGCATAACCACATATCTTGTTAATTTATAGTTTTGGATTCTGTTTGGTTTGTCCGACATTGCACTATTTATCGTTTACTTAGCACATTATTCAGATAATGGTTGCACTATATATCTTGTTAATTTTTTATTTTAACTTATGTTGTAGAATTATTGGTCAAAATCGTTGCACAATGTTCATGACAGATTAGCATTGAAATAAAAATAATATTTGGCGGGGCTAAAGAATTTTGGTGTGAAAATAAAGAAAAATATGTTGTATATCACATGAAAATTGATTCTAAAAACTTTCATAATAAAGATATCAAATCTCGTAATAACATGGATTAATTATTTAAAATATTCGTCCAAATACTATTACATCATCAATAATTATTCTTCAACCATAAATCATTGTACAACTAGTTTAAAGATATAGCACATATAGTTTAAATTTTGTCCATCGATTTTGCAAGATCAAGGCCTGATATTAATTTCTAATTCTCACTAATATATCAATTCCTACAATAACCAACCATTATATATAGGGGTTGGTTATAGATGAAATTACATCCTAAATAAGGACTAAGAACCAATAATCACCGTTAGATTGAATAAGATCGGATGATTCATAATTATTTAATGATAAAAATAGTTTAATCCCTAAATTTTTGCTATTTGGATCTTTCACATTCTATTCTTCGTTGTTCGTGTAATTCATGTTATTGTTCATGTAATCGTAGTTTTTGTGTATGCTATCACATTCCAATTAATTGTTATGTTCATGTAATTCATGTTGTTGTGCATGTAATCGTAGTGATTATGCATATATAAACAATTATGTACATGAATATATAAAATTCATTGATTATAGGGTTAAACGGTTACCATTAAAATTTGAGATAATAAACGATTTATAATTAATTTTAACCATTAGATTATACAAAATAGATGGACCACATTAGTTCTTAGTTCTAAAAAGAAGTAAGAGTTCTCATTAACCCACACCATATATATATATATATGGTTTCCAGCAGTAATATTTTCATGATAAATTTAAAATTTTTAGTTTTTTTAACTGCAAGAATGCCTATTTTCCGCTCAATCCTAACATAAATTCAAATTTTCTTTTCAGACTCCTAAAATCACTATTTTCTGCTCAATCCAACCGTTTCTCTATTTTTTTTTCCTTTCTTTATCTCCTCATTTTTTTTCATTCTTTTTTAGATATTCTTTCTGTTTGATTAATAATAAAATATTCAATGTATACACAAATTAAAGATCATGATAAGAACTTTAATTTGATATTTATCATGCAAAAAATAAATTTAAAATAATAAAGTTATAAAAGTTAGAAGTCTTAAACTAAATTTTTTTTCTCTCTCATCCCTCTTAGTCTTTCTCTCTCTTTTCGTATATTATTATTTATCTTTTGATTTTATTTAATTTTCTTTATTTTCTTTTATTTTTTTCAATATTATTTTACATGTGATATATATTGTAAAAAAGTTTGTGTTGGGAAAGTTCTGTCTTAACTTAATATTTTGATTAGATCCAAAACCTTTTTTTTATGATCTCCATACTAATGTAACATAATGTTGTTTACATGTTAGAGAACCAATTTCTTATGTTTTCAGGTTTCAGCAGAAGACTCATGAATATGAACAGACAATACTGAAGGCATTCAATAGCAGTACTTAAACTAGCTGTGCCGATAGAAGCATCAATACCAGCATGTTGGAAAAATTCATAATCTGTTGGGAATAACTCTATCTTAATTATGTCGTTTGATTAGATCCCAAAACATCTGATGATTGTCTTGTTGATATAACGAATGCTACTGACTTGTTCTAAAGTTAGACATTTATGTTCTGAGGTTTCAGATGGGACATGCCCAAGATCAAGAAGTTCGAGCGATCTTGAAGTCGACCATCTTGATAGAGTATCAATATCGGTAATCGATAGAAGTTCAACTGACGGATTGCGTACCAAAGACTGAAGTCAGACCAACTACTGTCTGAAGACTGAAGTATAGTGATGCAGATAAACAGAGGTACTAGAGTGAAGTCGAAGACTGAAGATTGATATCGGAAGAGTGAAGATTGAAGATCGGAGACTGAAGACTCGGCGTTGCTGGAAGCAAATGAGTCATGATATGACTAAGTATCATACCAACAGCTGACTGCCCTTGATAAAAAATCAAAGCTGCTGATCAAAATAGTCAAAGCTAGTGACAAGTAGTCAAAGCTAGCGATACCAAGTCAAAGCTGGTTGATGAAAAGTCAAAGCTGACTATTACTACATCAAGCTGAAAGCATCAAACTGGCTCACATTCTCAAATTGACAAAAACGGGAGTTCAACCTATTGATAAAAGATGGAGCAGTCTCGACTAGCCCAATATGAAATCAACGTACTGATAAAACACAGAGTCAACTCAATTGAAAAAACATGAAAACATTTAAACCTTGAGTGTTTGACTCACCACGTGTCGTAGCGTATTTGCAGAACATCCTGACATGCCAGAAGACCTTTTCAAAGTTGCAGAGCTACAATATACGATGATGCAGACCCTGACAACGCAACGTACAAGGATTTAAATGAGAAGAATTCAAATGACAAATAGAAGAATATGATTGGTGCTCTTTCTAACGATACTATTTATTGTCTTCTCTATAAATACGAGTAGAATCTAACATTTTAAGGTTACCAAAAGTCTTACATTCTTATTGTCTAAAGTATTCAAAGCTTAAAAACTATCAAACACCGATTTGAAAAAAGCAAGTTTACAGTGCTATGAGTAAACCTTCAGAGCTTAAATATACTTATCAGCTAAAGGTTTCAGTATACACTTCCTTAAGTCTAGGATACTACTCTTTTTATATCTTAAGCCTAGGCATATTGAGTTTGTCATCTGTGACAGCTCAGAATTTTAGTTGGAAAGCCCCTCTACAAAACCCCCCAATTTGTATAGAAGTTTGGGCAAGTAGGTAACAAAGTGTTAGTTGCTGAAAGTTTGGTTATCTTGTACTATAAGCAAGAAGTTTAGATCAACTGTACTGTAGTCAGTCAGAGGTTTCCTAGCACCTGCAAGCATAGGAAGAATGCCCAGTTCGACGGGATGCAGTAAGGTGAACTCTATATCTAAGTTTATATCTTGTACTCGTAAACAAGATCAAATCTCAAGTTAGTGGATTGACTGATAAATTAGTCCGTGGATGTAGGAACTGATCTTTCCAAACCACATAAAACTCAACGTGTTATTTTCAGTATCGCTTTTACATTACATATTATTGAACTGTCATCATCATCACACAGTAGCACAACATTATTTTAAATCACTCTATCAATATCAGTTTGATATTGGTGAGATTTAACTGAAAATTGACTAAGCTATATTCGACTAAGTGTTTTAAGCCAGTTTAAGTTTTTAGTAAGGCAAATACGGTAACCATCATATTCTACATGCACATCAGTTATCAATCTAACTGACCAGCTACCTCAACGCAATCAGTAGGTCTACTAACTGATATCACTCAGTACAACTCCCATTTTACGAACCGACAAAGATCGACATTAGTCTCGAACTATCGCCATCCGACCACCATCGCTCAAGAGTGATCCAATCTTAATGAGAGGCAAAGTTTTATATTTATCTAATTGGTGTATTCCCTTCCTCCATCCATACACCAGTACGTACCCTGAGAGACCCATAACAATATTACTGAAGACTGAATGCTCATGGCTACTGAAGACTAAGTAACATACTAGCAAAGAGAAATTGAAGCTGCTAAAGATCTACGTCGAACTAAAGTATCTACTGATGATTCGGAGTCACCAAATTGATAAAAGACAGAGTCCATGCTACTGATAAAACACGAAGCTAACCTAACTGGTAGAACTTACTAAAGAAATACGAAGTCAACATAACTGTAGAAACACGAAAATATTTAAATCCTGAGTGTTTAACTTTTAATGTGTCAAAGTGTAATACCCCGCGTCGATAAAATATGTTATATCAAATTATTACCTTTTATTACTTCACTGAAATCACGTTTTAGTATATCGATTAATTAATTTATCGCGTATACGACGAACGAGAATTGATATCGAATTAAAAACATTAACCAAAGTCGAGAATTAATACAGAAATATTTTTGAACCAGATAAATTATATCGCGATATATGTTGCATCACACCTTTTAAGAATTACACCAACCTTTTTACTTTTCATCCAACTTTTTCTAAACCCTTACCATCAAATGTATCATCAACCTTACACCCTATACCCTCATGTCACTAGCTTGTACCATACACCTTACAAGAATTAATATCATAACCAACAAACCTCATTCTTCCTCATTCTTTCGGTCAGTGCAAAGGAGAGGAGAATTCTAAGATTTCAGGTAATCCATCTCACTCAAGTATTCTGCATTCAATATTCCAATTCTTGTAATAAACTTGAATGCCCTTGATTTCAGCTTTTAATATCATTAAACCAGCATCTTCAAAAACCAACAATCAAGGTACTTATCCAAATTCTTCTTTGTTCAGTGCAATAAAGGTATAATTGTAACTGTTCCTTCAATGCTATAAACACTCAGCAAACTAATACAGTTCATAAGGCAGAAATGTTTAACCAGGCTTTACTTATAAGATGTTAGGTTTACATTTACATTCTTGTTCATTCACCCCCTTAATCGAATAAGCTGTAGGTTATTAAAAAAAACAAAATACATACAATCGTCTAGATCAAAGCTCAAATCAGCCTATACATTGTTGGAACTTAAATCTAGAAAATAACATGTAATGAACATAGAACTTATGAGTTGGGAGTTAGGCGTCATGTTAGGCCTGACCTTTAGGCTCGAACGTCGGCTGATAATCGACAGCGTGGAGATAACCACATCGTACGGGCCTTCCGACGGCAGCGGTGCCAAGCCTCGGCGATGGGATCTCCCTGGATTCCAAGGAACGACGACGCCCTATAAAAGAAAAACAGAGAAAATATGAGAGACAAAGAATAAAATCAGGGCATGTGTGCATGTGCTTTTGTGCCGTGAGAAAGACGACGCCAAAGAAAGGAGCAACGACGGGCATCCGATGGCACATCGGTGTTGGAGGCAGAGCAACGACGCGCCACAACGACGTTGTTCGGAAGCCGACGGTGACAGGCGATAGGACCAGAGACGCTGGGGACGCACGACGGTGAGCCCTCACCGGGGAATCGACGGTCAGAGAAAATGGATGATAGAGTTGAGAGAGGGAGATGGGTGAAAGTGAGGAGGAAAAATGAAAAAAAATGGTGACGCTGCATAGCCGCTGCACGCCGACGCGACGACGGCAGAGAGAGGAGAGGTGGCACCTCCTGGATTGAGAAAGGGAGGGGTCTGCGAGAATGAGGGAGATGAGAGTGAGAGAGAGAGATATAGTAGGGGTGTGGTGTGCTAAGGTTTTTAATTTAAATTGTTGGGCTGGGCTGGGTTTTTTTTATTGGGGTCTGGGCCGAGAAAAATGAGGGAAAAATGGATGGGCCTATTTCTTTATTTGGGACTGGGCCGAGAAGGGTAATAAAAAGAAAAGGGGATGAGCTTGTGTATGTTTGTCTGTGGGCCGAGAATAAATGGATGATGGGCTGGGATCCTTCTAAATCTGGGCCCAATAATTTATATAAATAAATGTGGGTTACTATCCCTTGGGCTTTCCTTTAATTAAATTATTTTGGTTTGTGGTTCTTAATATTAAAAATTTAGAAAGCCTTTAATTGAAGAATATTTGGGGCGATGATTCGAAATTCGTTTAATTAAATTGGATTTCCACATCCTATTGAGTAATAAAATTTAGCTTAAGAGGAGTTAGTTTAGATTCATAAATTAAGCTAATGGGGTTAGCCTTTAATTATGGAATAATTAATTAAGATCCGTCTTATATCCATTAATAATTAGCGATCGATTTCATCTTAATCAATCTTGCGAATGAAGCATCCTTTAATTTCTATACATTAAAGAGTGAGCTAGAATTATCGATATTAGTAATATTGATTAACGCAAAACTTAATAAGAACACAAAATTCCTAATAAAATCTTATCGAATAAGATTTAGGAAATTCTTCTGATAAGAATGGTCCTTTGTTTCAGACTTCTTATTTATTTTCTTGTAATAAAGGTCGGACGACGGGGTGACGTGACCGCAACAGAAGGGACTGTGAACTTGTGAGCAATAGTGCTGACAGGTGGACTTTCTTATATATAAACGAAATCAAATGATTCACTCAAGCATTTATTTTCTTTTCAAAATCTTTGAACTGAAAATCTTTCAAGTATTGTCTTGCCATAAATGTTTTGAGAATTTGTTTATGATACCTATCTGTGTTTGGCTATGCCAAAAACCCGAGAATCCAATTCGAGTCTTGTAATAGGGACCCCTAGGCCGGATTTGTGTACACAAGTGACCAAGAGTCATCCTAAATGAGTGACCAGTCCGGTGACTGTGGAAGGAGGCCTCCTTCCCGGGACACAACAATTGTTACAGATATGGTGATTATAAGAGAACTTAGACTGATCAATCAAACTTTAAGATTCACAAAAGAATTTAGTAAGCTTGGGCATTTTACGTTAAAATCCCTTGCGTTACTATTGAATGGCTTGACAACTATATATATATATATATATATCTTTCGGCATTGTGATCAATGAGTGCTTTGTACTCAGCCCTGCATGTATTTCTAAATGTGCAGGTTGAGCAGTGATGGGTGAAGGTGGAGTGCCGAGCGGGCTTTTGTCAGACATATTAGATAAACTCTTGGGGAAGATGCATGTCCTCATACATGTATCTTAATTTCATTTCCACTGCGTACACTCGTTTTTGTAGTCAGTCTAATGCTCGATCATTCATAATTGATCTAATGTTATGAACTTATTGTGGTCTGATCCTTGTAACTGATGACCCCCTTTTGTCTATGATTCATTTTGGATAATTCTCGTTCAAATCAGTTCATTCTAGCAACATCAATCCCCTTTCTATCCCCTCATCTAATTTCCACTCCCTAGTCACGGTTTTCCCAGCTTGGCTATCCTTAGCAAAGTAAGGTCGTGACACAAAGCGAATCTATAGAGAATCTCGTTAAGTCAGAGCTAATTTTCAGAGTTTGAGAGCTCAAATGTATGATGTTGCAGATATGGAAAGTGATGTACGAGGATTCAAATGGGAAGATTTCAAACGACAAATAAAATGGACATGATTAGTTTTTCCTCCAACGATATTATCCATCGTCCATTTTATAAATACACACAGAAGCCAACCTTTGAATTTTACTGAAATGCTACACAATCAAATATTTAAAAGCACCCAGAGTTCATATTCAAATAACAATCAAACAACGATTTTTGAAGAATGGTGTTTCAAAGTGCTATCAGTAAATCCTTGTAGCTCAAATATATTCATCAATTCAGGATTTCGAATACACTCTCTTATTTTCTAGGTCGTAAACTGAAAATATCTGAAGCTTAGAAAACCTTGAGTTGTTGCCTCTGACAACTCAACTCTAAGTTGGAAATACCTTCTACCAAAACCCTTAAAAGTTTAAGTAGAAGTAGGACCAGTAAGTAACGAAGTGTTAGTTACTGAAAGTTTCACTCTCTTGCACCTATAAGCAAGAAGGTTAGGTCGACTGCACCCATAAGCAGTCAGAGGTTTGCTAGCACCAACAAGCGTAGAAAGGAACGCCAAATTAGACGGGATACATAAAAGGTTACAGTTTGTATCTATGTTTACTCTTATACACGTAAACAAAACAAAATTCCAAGTAATGGATTGGCAGTGTCATCTGTCTGTAGACATAGGAGCTGATCTCTCTGAACTATGTTAAAAGCTAAGTGTGTTATTGAACTAAACATCATCAGCACACGCAACACATCATATTGTTTAAAATCCTCCATCAATATCAGTTTGATACCAACGACAAAACCAAAACTGACTACTTAATTTTTGACTAAGTGTTTTTAATCAGCATCAATTTTCATTTAAGGCAAAACTTAACCATCATATTTTCGCACAACATTAGTTATCAATCCAATTGACTAGCTGCAACAGCAGAATAGAATTGCTAACCAATACACTCAGTACATGACTTCTCAAACTTGAACTCATTCAGCAGTACTAACACCAATACTGAACTATCATCAATTACCTGATATCTATAGACCAATAGACAGTCCGATCTTATTTTAAGTAAAATTTTAATTTATCTCAACTGGTGTATTCCTCATATAGAACAGTACGATACCAAATGACCATTAGTTTACAATTTTAATTTAGTATATGGATAATGATTCATGAAAAGATCCTCTAATGTACGACAAAGGCTCAGAGGGTTTCTAGGAAGTCTGCTGGGACTTTCCAGCCAAATTTCATAGGGGAACCTCCGGTGAGAGGATCCCATTTAGAAGAAGGAAGAAAACCCACGTATCCTTTTGCCGGAGCTGGGTCAAAGATCGCCCAAGCTAGGATCCGCCTCTAAGTCAAACTTCTCCTCTGCAGCCTAGGTCGGTTAGGAGGCTCACGATCCTTCGACGAGGCGGCGCTCAAATAGAAAGCCCCAAGGGCGCCATATTCTAGAGCCCAAACTATGTGATTGAATAAATCCTCCTCTATACTGCAGTCAATGGATTAATGTTTTGTGATCATTTATTTGATATTTATATCAAATGAATGTGTATTATATATTACTACACCAATAAATGTTTAAAAGGAACTAATTAGTCAGATATATTAAAATTAAAATATACTAGTATGAAAAAAGTTCTACTACGTTTTTTTATCAAAACTTTGCAAAAGAGTTACAATGACATATTTCTATTTTCTACACTGTATATATAATTTCAAAAATTAGATATATAAAAACTTATCAAAAATTGGTTAGCTTTTTCAAAATTTTAAATTCATTTAGTATAAAAATGCACTACTACAACAATCAATATAGACTACGATTTTATGTGTAGTGTATGTGCTTCAGAGTGTAGAGAAAAGTGGTGTAGAGAAAAATAGCGCCAGACACACTGACGCTTGTACGCGTAGTCTATACCCACCATGACCACGCCTCACATGACCACGCCACGCCGTAGTCTATACCCCATGCACTACACAAAATTTCGCACACACACTGCTTTTTATGCGTAGTCTATACACACCATGACTCACGCCGCACATAGACTACGCTTTTACGCGTAGTCTATACCCCATGCACTCACACAAAATTTCTCGCACACACTATGCTTTTATGCGTAGTCTATACCCACTATAGACCACGCCGCACATAGACCACGCCACGCCGTAGTCTATACCCCATGCATCACAAAAATTTCGCACATACACCACGCTTTTACGCGTAGTCTATATGTATTAACCACGGTTTTCGAGTTTATTTACTACGGTTTTAATGCCAAATTTACTACGCTTTTCTATTACAACCCGTAGTCAATTTAATAACAACTACGGTTTTCAATTTCAACCGTAGTTAATTTCTTTATTTAAACATGTACAATTAATAACGCACAAGCAAATGAGATTAAAATATACTCATGACTCGCTCAAAATCACTATTCAAAATATACAACTGCTTTCATTATAACCACAAAATCACTATACAAAAATATACAACTGCTTTCATTACACTACAAAATCACTATACAAAAATAATTCAAAAGATCAATAACTTACAACTAAAACATCACAAGACTATATGTGAAGAAGATGAAATTTGCCCATTCAACGCGAACTTCATCAATGTCCTCTCGAGAGTAAGACCGATTTTTGAAACTATTAACAATTCAAAAATAGAATATTAGCACTCTCAGATGAAAAAAATGATTATATTAAAGAAATGAAATATAGATCGATCTTCCTAGTTCCTAACAAATTCTTTTATAAGTTTAGTTAATCTACCATTGTTTCTAGATACCTAAAATGTAATTAGAGGTAAATGTATATCGTGCGCCTCAGATTAAAACTTCTCAAACAAACTCTTCAGATCTCCGTAAGAAAAAGAGCATCCGGGAAATTTCTAGCAATAAATGTAAATAATACTCGAGGAAAGAAAATACCAGAGCTCACCAAAGTCAGAATCTGGAGAGCACCACGTGAAGTTTTTAAGTGATAAAGTAATAACTAATGACCCTTCAGATATACCATGGATGGTTCTCCATCATACGACATCCTAAAATACCATATGATTAAAAAGTCGTGAAAGTTTCTTAAAAATTGAAACTTCAATAGATGGAGAACTTGTTTATGATATTTACCTTTTGATATGTGAGACACTAGATTTTTCACAAAAGCTCCAAAAACTTTCAAATCGCTATGAACCATTTCAATTGATCGAATCTTCCAGCTTGATCATTATAACCATAAGACAATTATACGTAATTATGAACACCAAAAATTATGATGCATAGAACGAGCGATTTAAATAAAAGTTCGACAGATGGTACAATCTTCAAGTTAATCATTATAACCATAAGACAAATACACGTAATTATGAACACCAACAAATTATTATGCATAGATAGAGCGATTTAAATAAAAGTTCGACGGATGGTACAGACTAGAACAAGATTCCCCTAGCGAGTCCTCGCCCCATTACTACTCCATAAATTGCGTATAAAAGGGTATACCAAATGTGGATATCCATAAGATAGATCGTAGATAGAATGATTGTAGGAAAAGAAATTATCATTCAAATGAATACAAAATTAGAACATTAGAACCGAACACACAAATATAGACTCATAAATAGCATCTATATTTCAAACACTCAATAATAATAAATTAATAAATAAAGAAAAGAAGCTTAGGGCCTAAAATTCGACACGGACCATTTATCAAGATATGAACGTAAAAGCTATCAAGTTGGACATAATTTCACATAATCATGAGACCATGAGAATGGACATTATGGTTCTAGTTTCTAGTAAAGATAGATTTGAAGCACTTTCACCGTGATGGACGATGTTAGAGTTAAACTGAAACAAAAAGAACCAAACCACCGAAAGAAGAATAATCGTAGGTTCTCCCGCCCAAGCGCTTAATACATCGTTTTTTCATCGCCCAAGCAAGAGCTTAGCCCACTTATTAAAATAAACCCAATACTAATCAACTCGAACATATGAAGGATTGATAAGTTAAATACTAAATACTAATGATCTCAACTCGTCCATAACACCAAAGGTAACAAATATGCTCATCTACTAACAAGATAGGATACATCAAGTATTCACCCCTTCTATCAAGAACTAAAAACCAGATAGTATAGAAGTAATGAGTCGAAAAGAACCATATTTGAGAATTCAATCAATTTAAGAAGACCCTTTCTTCACAATTCATCTATATTGTTAAGTGAGCGTTAGTGTAAATCTACACATATTTTACGTAGTTTGAAATTTATTATATATCAATGTATTATATTATCATAATTAACTATTAATGAATTAACCCTAACAACTATTAATATATCATTATATTGTCACACTATGTTACTAACTATTAATACATAGTTCCTATAAAACACTATCTACTACATATCATATATGTTGATAATGTGGTCTTTATGTACATAAGCTATTTATATCCCGGAATAGAGAATTTTGTTCTAATTTAGTTTTGCATCGTTCTACGAATTCACAAATACATGCCAACAGCTAAACATGGCATCATTGATATACGCGATCATCAAGCCATGGACGTGAAATGTGGATTCTGAAAGTAGTTTTTCATGTCCTAAATTATGCAAGAACCCTTCCTTTAGAACTGCTGGCAACACGACTTGAAGACTACGAACGTAAAAACCGATTGAGCTAGGAAACCTCAAACCATCTCAATAGTCAATCTGAGCCAAATCCTTCTAAAAGCTTGCTTCGAACCTTACTCCCATATCCTTTATCATAGATGCAGCAACAAATTTTAGTTGTGGAAAGAGAGGCACGATGAACACATTCATCTCAGATTCATTAATCCAAGACCAAAGAGATTTTGGCCGACAAAGTACTTAGCTTAAATGCTATCTAGATATCGCTTTATTCTAAATTTTATTTACATAAAAGAGAACACACTCATATACACACATACATAAATAAAATACTCACAGCTATAATCGGTGCCCACAAGCTAGCAATAGTCAATACATTATTATTGTCTCGCAACAAAACCAAATAAAAGACATCGATTCTCATGACATTTGATCATATCATTCACAAAGAAATTACCAAAATATGAACTTACTCCGTGAAAATGAGTTATACTAAAATAACTTATGACAACTATTAAACTCGATAAAGGATTCTACATCCTCATTTCTTCAGACTCAAAAGGAAAGCTAAGCTCCAAAATCGACTATAACATCAATTTTCAAATCCTCGAGATAAAAGAATCTCAGAGCTCAACTCAATCTCTTAGCATGAACCCTCAAAGAATCGAATGGCTATGAAAATAAATATTGAGCAATAAAAGAATGGCTATGAGCAATAAATATCGAGCAATTTTCAAAGAATTTTCTTGGCTTCAATTATGTAATAAGTGCCAAGTCCTTTCGTTAAAAGAGTATGAAAGCTACATAATCATCACCGATTTTCTAAAAGTAGTCTTAGGTAATCTCATAGAAACATCACCTCAAGTTGAAAATGTATCACAACTTTGTTCTAAGTTCAAAATCTCAACAAAGTTTCTTTCAAGCTCGATCGCTCATCAATTTTTATAAGGAAAGAACCTTTCAAGCTCGCACTATTTATTTGACCACAAAGATCAAGATAGATATGCCCCTTCCCGTTAATTAAAGTATTAAAGAAACAGACACTTATCACTGTTACCATGTACATCTCTATACCATCAAAAGCACGCGGCGGATGCAAGGAAGAAATAGAGACATAGTTTTGATATAAAATCGCGCCATTTAATGTCAAGCCGCGGTAGATCTACAATTATATTAGTAGCTTCGACTGGAGGCTTAATCATTATTAACAAATTTTTCATCGATTTAGGCAAGGCAAAACAATGGCCCGCAAATTGCAATAAATTTCTTAGCGTAGGTAGCACGACTGGCAGAGAAAGTAAGCAAAAGGAAATTTGCAGCAAAGATCACCACCAAAAACACATAGCTGCATGGTGGAAAAATAACAATAATTAACATAACATTAGTGTGCAAAATATGAAGATTAGAATTGTTGGATCCCGATAGTATTCCCAAGTCCTATTTCAAACATATTAATTGTCTAGTGAAGAGGTCAATCGACAACATCAGCAGTGAGTAAAGCTCACAACAGTGCTTTCAATTCCATCCGAATATAAGATTTGTAATAATGATCACAGTGTTCAAGACCATTTCAAACCAAGCAGTATCATATAAAGACATGCACACAATCACAAAATAAACATAAGCTAGCATTACAATGTCACCGAAATAGATATTGCTAATCTTCACCCTCTAGTCTCCACCATATTTCATATTTTCATAACAACAATAAAAATAAAAATAAATCATATTATTGTTTCAACTTGATCACTACCATATTCCATCTAAAGATTCCTCAAGATCTTCAAAGTTCTCCTATTCCATTCCAACCTATAAGACCATCAAGATCGTAGTATGCACAAGTATTATGCAAGCATAGAGAACGCTAATTTTTAAGACATGCATCCCCAAGTAAACAACAATATCTTCGTCACTTAGAAAATTAGTGACAATAGTTCTTTCAAGGAAATGACGCTCCAAATAGAAGGAACCTATTAATAACGCCTTCTTATGTATCTATATTTAAAAAAAAAAGAGGTCAATTATAGAACCCACCTTCCAAAGTATGCTCCATGGTGCGGACCTTCCCCGAGACCAAAAACTTCAACACACGAATATCCTTCTAACAAGATATGCCAAGATTGTAGGGCTCTACAACAAGATCCGAGACTTTGGGAGATGGGAAAACGGAGAAGGCGAGCATCATCCCGCTCGATATTCCTCCCTTATCTTCGAGATCAACAGAGTACCCATGCCGCATCCTGCTCCTCCTCCCAAAGAATGGCACACTTGAATCCTCGCACGTTATGTTACATTATCATCGAAAATTACGGATTATAGATGTTATTCGATTAGCTCATAAACAATCATTAGCCAAAGCATACAAATAACAAAAGGTCAATCCAATCGATCGGGCTATTTTACCATATTCATTCACGAGACATACAAACAAACATGTAGAGAGCAATATTTCAAACGATCGCAATAAATTTGGAAAAGGAGATCCGAATTTTCAGACGATTGTAGAAAAATGGAAAGGGATCCGAATTTCAAGCCGATCAGAAAAAATGGAAAGGATCCGAATTTTGAGAGATTAGAAAAATGGAAAGAAGATCTAGAATTTCAAAAGATTGTAGAAAAATTAAACAAACTTAGAATTCAATAGCCAATATGAAATATCATCACACAAACACGAGATCCGTGATCAATCGAATAACATAAAACGAACGAATCAAAGGAATAACTCGTAATAGATACCTTGCAAACAATCGCAGCTTCTCCGCTTTTTCCCGACGACATCGAGAACGAATCGATCAACTCCGCACCTCGTGTAATGCCTTTCACCCGCTATTTCAACACGGACCGTCCAAGACAAAATTATCTGCCTAAAGATCTGGCCGACGGCCGGAGCCGATGGATCATGTGCATGCCGAACCGACCATGCACAACCACGGATCGCTTTGCCGACGACCGACCGCATCTCGAACTCGCCTCGCAATTCCGCCAATTGTTGCTATCCATCTACAACACTTAAAACAACCACAAATTATCTGACTAATTCAAACACCGCCACTATCTCGTCTCTCTCCAAACAAAGAAAAAGACGATTCTTATTAAATTGAAATTTTGACCGCAATTTCGACTTGAGGATTTAGCAAGGAAATGAGAGATCGCCATGAAATTGCAAGAAATACAAGCTTATGGAGAAATACAATAAATTGGAAATGAAATCAAAAATTGATGATTTATAGAAAGTGGCGTGAGCGAGCTGGGTTCAGGTAGGTATCTATCTACCAACGAACACCGTGAGAAGAGGAAGAAGATGTATGTTGGAACAATCAGAACTCCAAGACACTTTTTACCGCTTTTAAATCAAAAAGGAATTTCCTAATTGAAAAATCTGTAATTTAGTGTTTTTTTAATTTACGACATAGACTACGCTTTTTTTAAAAACACGCACATAGACTACGTTTTATGCGTAGTCTATACCCACTATAGATTACAAGACATAGACTACGCTTTTGTTGCCGTAGTTCATATTCGTGGCTCGCACATAGACTACGCTTTTGATAAAAAGTGTAGTCTATAAGTGTAGAAAAGTGATATTTGTAGTAGTGATGTTATCTAATCTATCTCAAATTTAAGGTAGTTCCTTCTATCTTAACAAATATTAACCAATAGATATTTCAACGAGAATGATAAACACATAATTAACTATCTAGATTTTCCGGAAGAAAAATTAAAAAATCATTAGGTTGATTTTGGAGAATAATGTCTTGTAAAATGAAAAGCGGAGCAAAAATTGTTGTCTGAAAGGGGAAATGTGTCACTTATATTGTATTCTAGAGTTATATATTTTAATTTAAAGACTGATGGATCTCAAATATTTTAAATATATTTACAGATAATATATATATATATATATATATAAATTTTAAAATTATATTTAACTTTAAAAGGAGGTGAAAATTATGTATTTAAATAATTTTTGTGTACGTAATACAATAAATCTCCCAACTTCATGAGGAGTATATAATACAATTATTATCATAATGGTATAAATTTTCTTTGAAATATCTAATTGAGTTAATAACACCATATTATTTATTTGTGTCATGATGTAATTTTGATTTCAGTAATTACTTTATGTAGTATATTTTTTATTTAATTGCGGTAATAATAATGAAATATATTTTATAAATTTGTTTTGATAAGAAATCAGTAAAAAATATACTATCTCTATGGACCTTAAATCTATCCAATATGTACGTGTGTATAGATACATAATAATAATAATTTTTATTCTTTGATATATATTTAGAATATTTGAAATAAAAAATTATGCATTATCATAATGTGTTGGGATATTTTATCAAAGAAAACAGAAAAATGTCCAAATTAAAAATTCATTAGTATATGTTGAAAAGTTCCTAATTGATGGGAATAAGTTTAACTTAACTATGTGTTTTGATTAGATCCCACAACCTCCGATTGTACTAATGTTGTCCACTTGTTCTGAAGTTAGGCATTTTTACTACAGGTTTCAACGAAAGAACTACCAGTTTATACAGGCCCAAAATTAAATGAGTTCAAGCAATAATAAAGTTAGTCATACTGATAAGACTATCGGTAATATCGCAAACTAATGGAAGCTCAACTGATGGATTGTGAACTGAAGATTGAAGAACTAAAGTCTGACCAACTGATGTCTGATGAGCATGCATGAAGTAGTCAGATACTTCTTCTATTCTTTTCACTTCAAGAATCGAGTCATCCCGGACTCAACTAGAGACCTCGCCATGAAGTAAATCATTGCACCTACGGTCCAACCAATTGGGAGAGAATCAATAGATTCATTTTGGAGCGATTCATCCTTCCCGAACACAAAGATACAACTATTTGTCAGATCAAGCCTCCAATTGTACTTGTTCCCCTTCTTCCTTAACTCGCAAGTTTTTGTGAAATAACTCGATGAGAAGAAAAAGAAGACGTTAAGAGACCCTCCCACTCCAACCCTAGCACTCTAAGATCATTTTTCAAACCCGCCCATTTCAAATCAAGAGATAGATAACAGACACATTCCATTACACCGATCAAGGCGTTCATAGGATCGAGGGGTCAAGACCAATAAGTGAGGTAAAACGATGTCGATGAACAGAGCTATCGGAGGAAGTCAAGATTGAAGATCGACGCCAAGACTCAAAGTCAAGATCAAGATCAAGACTCGACACTGCTAGATGCAAATGAGTCAGGATATGAAAAAGTCATACCAAGCAGTTGACTACCCATCATGGAAGTCAAAGCTGACTCACGAAAGTCATCAGTGCTGCTCAATAGTCAAAGCTGATGACAAGTAGTCAAAGCTGACATACCAAGTCAAAGCTGACTATTTCTACGTCAAGCTGAAAGCATCTAACTAACTCAGGTTCCCTAACTGATAAAAGATGGAAGTCCAGCATGCTAATAAAAGATGGATTAGTCTCGACTGACCCAACCTGAAGTCAACGCACTGATAGAACACGAAGTCAACTCAAATAAAAAAATACAGAAACATTTAAGCCTTGAGTGTTTGACTTGTCACTTGTCGTAACGAATCTGCAAAAGATCCTGATATGCCAGAAGACCTTTTCAAAATTGCAGAGCTACAATGTACGATGATGCAGACCCTGACAGCAATATAAGAGAATTCCAACGGGAAGAATTCAAATGTCAAATAGAAGGATGTGATTGGTGCTCCCTCCAATGGTACTATTCATCGTCTTCTCTATAAATACTGCGTAGAATCCAACCTTTGAAGGTTACCGAAACGCTGCACATTCAAAGCATCCAAAACTCAATACTCAAGTCTATCAAACAATGATTTCAAAGAAGGAAGTTCACAAAGCTATAAGCGAAACCTTCAGAGCTCACATATAATTATTAGCTCAAGGTTTCAGTATACGTTTCATTTAAGTCTATGATACTTTCTTGTTTATCTTAAACCTAGCCATATAGAGTTTGTCGCATATGACAACTTGAATTTTTAGTTGGAAAGCCCTCTACAAAAACACCTATGTTTAAGTAGAAGTTTGGGCAAGTAGGTAACGAAATGTCAGTTGCTGAAAGATTGGTTATCTTGCACCTGTAAGCAAGAGCTTTAGGTCGACTGCACCAATAAGCAGTCAGAGGTTTCCTAGCACCCACAAGCGTAAGGAGAAACGTCAAGCTAGGCATGATACAACAAGGTGATCTCTGTATCTAGGTTTACTCTTGTACCTGTAAATAAGACAAAATCCGAGTTAGTATATTGATTGAGCAATCAATCTGTGGACATATGAGTTGATCTCTCCGAACCATGTAAAATGATCGAGCTAAAAACACACTCAAATTCACTCGCAATCGTACGAGGTAATTGTAGCGTGATAAGTTAACCCAAGTCGCCTCTCAAAGAAAACTTAACAGGCTATTGTTCGTGGTTACATATAAAGCGCTTAAAACCTAAACATTCTAATGCCAACGCGGTTTTTGAAACATGCAGAATAGAAATACGAGAAAATAAACAACAACCTAAGCTAGGGGTGTCAATCCCGAGCTCAACTAATAAAGCATTAAATCTAAACCAGGTTGTCAATCCCTAGTTGAACTATGAAAGCAATAAACGAAAGCAAACAAAAGCAATAGTAAACTCAGATTTAGGGTTCACAAGACTAATTAGAGTCTACTTGTAAATGAACAATAAACATCAATCAACCAACAAGACATGAATTAATCGAAAGCATGATAAATCAAAGCAATATAAATTGATAGAAACACGAGAACAATCTATTGTCACTATGGAATTGAATCCAACAAAACCATCAAACAATAAACTATGAAATTGATTCCAAAAGAACTAATAAATCCAAAGCACAAATTGATAAATTAAATTATTCAATCGATGAAACTAAAATAGGAATTAAATCTAGGATTTATCTGTCTCGTCGTCGCTGAAAAACCCGTAAGAACCATGGTGAAGAGCACCAGGCCGCGGAGAAAAATAGGAACCGAGAGACGCTTCTTCCGACCTAGCGCAGTAATTTATATAAATTAAAGAGTGAATTGCTGGTCAGATGAAGCCGCTCAAAAATCATTATGTATTGAAAGCGAGAGTCGGCCGGGGCGAGCGCCGTTGGGTGAAGAGGTCGAGCGCGGATGGAGGGGTAGCACGCGGGTGGAGGTCATGTCCAAGCGGGTATGCGGAGCTGGCGCCGCGGCGCCCAGCCCACGGATGGGAAGCAATGCACGGCGGAGTAAGGTCCGGGCGACGAGTTGAGCCCAGCGAGGGCACTGAGTTGTGAGCGCGGCTGACGAAGAACGCGCTACTGAAATGGGTGAACGCGCGCCGTGTTCCAGCCGCCAGTGAGCTGCGTACGCGGCGGCGGCGACGCCGCGCGGCGACGGTCTTCAACGCGCGCTGAAGGCGCAGACGGCGCTGGGCGAAGCCGCGGAGCGGGCGCCGCCACCCAGTCACGGCCGACGGGCGGCGCTGAACGTGGCGCTGAGTGGAGCGCCGGATGCGCGAGGCTGGGGCACGGCGGCGAACGAAGCGTTACGCCACAAGCCTTGGCGGAACGCCATGAAGATGCGCGAGCGCGCTGGTTCGGCGAAGGCCATGGCGGCGCTGAAAAGCGTGTTGATCGAGCGAAGCGCCGGTGATGTCCGCGGGGCGAGGCGAAAGCGGGCGCTGCTACCGGGGCACGGACGGCGGGTGAAGCGCGCGCGACGCGCGGGACGACGGGCCGCGCGCGCACGCACGCGCGACCGCTTGTTTTCGCCTGCTCTCGCCGCTCGACTCCGATTTGTGCACGGTTTTTGCTTCACGAACTCCTGTCGAGATTCTCTTCAATATATTTAATCCTTGGAAGATTCATTTCATCCTATTTAATGCTTATTTTCTGCAAAATATTGAAACTAACCAAATAAGTTCGAATCGATAAATAATAATCAAACCAACGGTAAAAAGAGAACAAATCATGAGAGACAATATGCACAAAGATATGAATAATAAGCACAAATTCATACCAAACAACCCCCCCACACTTATCCATTTTCTTGTCCTCAAGCAAACTCTATACCAATAAGAATATGGAAGATAATTCATGCAACTTCACTCTTAGTCTTATCAATCAAACTTTATTGTTTTTCCCCCACACTTGGTGTTTACGAATTCAAAGATAATGTGAAATAAATCTAGGACGGCAATTGATTTCCAATAAATAAAGGGTAACCTCTGCTCGCACTCCAACCTCCGTTAGGGTGAACTAACTAATGTGGTCACCTTTAGCAACAAGTTCCTTTTCTAAAGCACAAAGAATGTTTTAACAGATTTTGGAACAAAATTGAAAGGTGACTCTCGATGAACTCGAGTCTCCTAACGTGGTTTCCCATGTCCATTTTTCAATTTATGAGAAAGAGGGACAGAATCACATCCTCCATTTCATCAATCTCAACAAATAACTGGAGTTTTCATTCTCCTTATTTTCATACCCCTTTTTTTTTAGGAAAACAAGTATATAGGTAACCACAATGTTAACACTACCCCTAACATTAGCCGGACAAATCACATCAATTTTCCCCTATTCATTTTCTATCAAACACAATCTCATCAATTCACATTACACTCAAATCATATATCACCAAAAGTTTCGAAATTCAAAATCAACACTAATACCACGTAGTTTAGATGCAATAATCAAAATCCCAACCTTACGAAAGCACTAATAAAACTTGATTCCAAAAGATCAAGATAAGCACATCGCCAAACATACAAATAGATAAGATATATACACAAACCAAATAATCCCCCTAAAATTCGAGCATCGTCCCCTGCTCAAAACATTAATAATACAAAATATCCAAGAGGAGGAGACTTATGATAATAGATAATAGGATGGAGTGAGCGCATGCGATGAGTTGGAGTATCACGCCACCTCACCGCCGCAAACGCTTTCTTCCCAATTTCGAGCAAAATTAACACGTAGACAACAGAAAGATCAACGAGAAAACGAAGCAAAACAAAAAGAAAGGAAGAAAAGAAAATAAAATCCATGGGTAAACTCCCACGTAGTACTCGCTTAACGTCAGAGTCCGACGATTCGGTCAACAACGGACTATCCATAGTCCTTACCCGCAGGAATACCATCTCACCAGAGCATCGAGTAAACCATATAAGAACAGAGGACAAGAAAGAAAGTGTAGGAAAACTATGTTTAGCCCTCGCCTGGGATCTATCTCGATGTTTAATTCACCATACATTGATTATATACCCAGTATGCACCTATATAATTAATAGCAACACGCTGGGGTTTTCTCGTGTTTACCTCAACTGCCGAGGCGGATCGATCGAGACTCGTGCTTTGACCTTCCGGATCAGTATCCCGGCCGCCCAATCTCCAACGCCGAGTGAGGACGATCTATGGAGAATGCTTGTAAAATCACCCAATGCTCTCACTATTTTCGAAAATCACTCTAATTATCTCAAGAGGTGGACGAAAATTATGTGGTTGATTATGAGGATCGACTTTGATTCTATCTCTTACCTTATATTTATAATGCATTACCATAATCCCATATGGAAATTACCATAATCCCATATGGAAATTACCATAATCCTATATGGAAAGGATCTATGCATATCCCATAAATATAATAATATCCTTATAGATAAAGAGAATCAAATCTTACCATAATGCATAGGGGCCGATTTTCACTCTAATCTTCGGCCTGACGGGCCACCAGGGATCAAATGCAAGGAATAAAGATTGGCCTCAAATAAATTAATTATCTTATGTTCAAATTTCGTAACATAAATTAATTTATAAACATTTATTCACGCCACTAGAGAATAAATGCCGACTTACCCTTTATTACCGGTTGAGCTTCGGCTTGCACTTAGACATTACGAATCCTCGTATTTAAGATATCAACGCCCATTAATTATTTATAGCATTCTGATCGCTTAAAATAATTAATATCTTTAATTCCTTAAGTAGTACCACTCAACCTTATTATTGTACTTGAGCTAACTCAACCTGCAGGTTTAGTACAATACAAGCACCGCCACCACCCAAGATGCGGAGAATATCGTTAGAACATATAAACCTCACCCATAACAAGTCAAAGTGATGGTCAAGAACTCATACTCATCTAATACCTTATCGAGGTTTAGATCATCGTAAGTCACCGAGATCTCGGATCTTCACGACTACGATAGAAGAACTCATCTCACCGTGATCCTTCAATACATCGTAGACGTATCAAAGATAGACAAGCAACCAAGTCAAGCCACTTCTTATCTATACTGAGCCTATACCGACAACTCGTCCTCAAGTTGTCTCACCAGAAACTTTTATATCTCATTAAGCTTCGACCAATCATACGCACTTCGTGATCTTCTACACACCGTATGATCTAACTTATATATGAGATAAGGGACACGATATATGCAATCAAGTATTCATTTCGATAGAGATTGTAATAGTGGTAACAGAAACATTGTATACAAGCTCAACCAAAACTTCTTTCAAGATACAAACCAACAATCTCCCACTTATACTAAAGCAAACTTTAGTATACAATGTGTCTCTCTACTAGCTATTACAAACAAAACCATCACTTTGATTCTCCCACTTATACAAAAGTTTCTTCTAAGTGGGTGCCATCTAGCTAATTCAAGTCCTCTAACGTCCCCGACGTAGACTTATTGCGCAGCTTTAGCGGGTGCCATCTAGCGCAATTCAAGTCCTCTAACGTGTCTGACGAGACTTATAGCGGCAGGCTTTCGTGAATGGATCCGCTAGGTTATCCGTCAGATCAATCTTTGCAATCAAGACGCCCCTCGCCTAACGCTTTCTCGTATGACATGGTACTTTCTCTCTATGTATTTGGTTGCTTGTGGATCCGTGGTTCCTTCGAGTTTGCCATTGCACCCGAAAGTTATCACAAGAAACCATGATACTCTTGGGCAAACCAGTACCACATCTAGATCCATGAGGTAGTTCTCGAACCATACAGCCTCCTTAGCAACCTCCGGCGGCTACATATTCGGCCCATGGTAGAGTCCGCAATGCATTGTCGCTTTGCACTCGCCAGATACGGCCCACCTCCCAAGGTAAACACATAGCCGAGGTGACTTTTTCTCATCACGGTCAACTTGAAAATCCGAGTCTTTATAACCCAAAGGCATTAGACTATCTGCATGGTAAACTAGCCTATAATCTCGAGTCCTTTTCAGGTACTTGAGTATATGCTTTACATCAGTCCAATGAGCTTGTCCAGGGTTAGATTGATATCTAGCTACTATGCCTACCGCATAGTAGATATCGGGCCTCGTGCATAGCATTGCGTACATGAGACTTCCTACGGCGGAAGCGTAAGGAACTTGTCTAATTTCCTCTATCTCCTTCGCAGTCATAGGTGATTGCCCTTTAGATAAAGGAACGCCATGTTTCAAAGGTAGCAATCCTTTCTTGGCGGTCTGCATACTAAAACGAGTAATCACGGTATCAATGTAAGACGCTTCAGATAAGCTCAACATTTTCTTCTTGCGATCTCGTAAACCTTGATCCCAAGAATGTACGCTGCATCTCCTAAGTCTTTCATTTGAAACTTATCGGATAACCAACTCTTTACATCTGATAACAACTTCACATTGTTGCCAAATAGAAGAATGTCATCTACATAAAGTGCAAGAAATACCACATCACCGCTGACATCTAAACGATACATACAACTTTCGCTAGGCTACTGGGTAAATCCATATGACTTTACCACCTCGTCAAAGCGTAAGTTCCATGATCGAAGTTTGCTTGAGTCCATAAATGGACTTCTTAAGCTTCCACACTAGATGCTCTTCATCCTTCACCACATAACCTTCTGTTGCTGACATAGATGTCTCTACCTTCCTCAAGGTAACCGCTTAGAAAGCGGTTTTCACATCCATTCGACAAACCTCTAGGTTCAAATGGGCTGCTATGGCCGTAAGAATTCGATGGACTTGAGCATTGCTTCTGCATTTAAAAGGTCTCATCGAAATCGATGCCCTCAACTGAAAGTGTACCTTTTACGCCACATGCCCGGCTTTAAAAGTCAAACCTCTCCATCGAATCTCTTCCTCTCAGATATCCACTTACTACCTACGGCTTCCTTCCCATCCGGTAGAGGTGTCTTTTCATATACATCCATAGCCGCTATGGACTCCATTTCTAAGTCCATAGCGTGCCATGATCTTGCATCAATGTCTTCAGACGCCTCCTTGTATGTCCATGGGTCGATTATTGCTCTGCTCGCTTCTCGACTAAACCAAGATTCTCCCACGAACATAAATCGCCGGGTCGACGAACAACCTCCCACTACTACGAGGTTCTACAGCACAATGGCAACGGTGGGTGCAGAATTTGTGGTTCTCTATTTTGCACAACTTCTTTGGGTAGGTACCACTTGTATGGTCGGTATCTCCGGTGGAACTCGACCCACTTCAATTTCTCAAGTATCTCGTGTCGATCCTCCCACTAGACTCGACATCTCGCACTTTGGTCTAATCGTTGGAATACGATCATCTTCTAATTCTCAAGAATGATTTCAACTTTGAATTTATGATTTTCATGTAGTCCTCTTCTAAGAATCGGGCATTAGTGCTAATAATGACCTTCCCGATCCTTAGACTATAGAATAAACCACCTTCGCCCTCTATGATAGCCAATAAACAACCTTTCGTACGATCTAGCCTCCAACTTGTCGCCCTTCTTATTCAAAGACATGTGCCGGATCGTCCCATATCCTTATGTGGCTTAAACTAGGCTTGCGCCAAACCACAACTCGAAGGGTCTTTTCGAATGACTTGATGGTACTAGATTTAGCAAGTATGCCGCCGCTTCTAAGGCATACCCCGAATCTAAATAGGCAATGTTGCATAACTCATCATTGATCTAACCATTTCCAAAAGAGTCTTATTTCTTCGCCCGACACACCATTTTGTCGTGGTGTGCCCGTGAAGTGCTACCGGGAGGTAATCCCACACTTCACTAGATAGTCCATAAACTCGTTCGAGGTATTCGCCACCACGATCGTAACGCAGCGACTTGATACTCATACCAAGCTTCGCTCCACTTCCGCCTTAAACTCTTTGAATTTCTCAAAGCATTGCACTTGCGCAAGTAGGTATACGATCCGCACCTTGAGTAATCGCCAATGAAAGTGACAAAATACTGCATTCTCCACGAGCTTGTGTGGACATCGTCCACACAGTCGAATGGACTAACTCTAACATTTCTTTGGCTCTATACCCTTCGCTTTGAAGGGTCCGTCGACATCTTACCTTCTATACAGATTCGCAGATCGGGAATGGAGTAACTGTGAGATTACCCAACGCCCATTCTTAGCCGGTCTTTGATCCTATTTAGATTGATGTGACCTAATCTAAGATGCCGGAGAAAAGTGGTGTCATCTTCATGAAGAAAACTTTCTCTTCTAGGGTTTGATGAAGATGCAACATAGTTATAGGTATTATGTTTTGCGTAAATAGTATAAAGCTTAATTATATAATGTGCCAACACGTATAACTTCGCCATTTCTTATGATAGAAACACCACTATCAAAATAATGTAATATCCATGAGTAAACAATTTCAAAGCGAAACAAGGTTCCACGAAAAACCGCACATATAAAACGCCTTTCAAAACTAAAACGGTTGTCTCAAAACATAAAGTAACATCTTCGATCGCAATGGTCTCGACTTTCGCTGCCCATGGAGATCGTTATCTCGCCATTATTCACTCCCTTGTGCGCAGAACCCTGCAGGTGTAACAAACATGATCGGGCCGCACTCGTGTCTACTACCCAAGAATGGGTAGAACAAGTCGCTAAACATGTTTCAGTTTAAAGCAAACGCGTACTCGAGCCTCGAGCTTGGGGCACTTAGCCTTCCAATGCCCGCCTCACCGCACTCAAGCACTTGCCTCTCCTTCGCTTTTTCAAACCGGTAGAGCCCTTTACATTACTCCCACTCTTTTCTTTAGCCTTAGCATCTCTAGAATTCCACTTTCCTTTTCATCTTCGATAAAATAGTGGTCTTCCTCGAGGTACGTCTTTGAAGATCGTGCACTTTACCCATTTTGCTTTCTTCCGCTACTAAGTCCTCTTGCAATGAATCTAGAGTATAACTCTTATCATAAAGGACTACTCCATAACGAAAGTCATCAAAAGACTCGGCAAAGTATTGAGGATCATATCGATTATGACTACGCCATCAATATATCCTCCAACCAATTCGAGCTCCCAAGAGATTGATCATCCGCTTACATGGTTATGCATCAATCGCTTTCCTTCATAGAACTCGACATAATTAATTTTGTCAAATTATGACAGCGATTCTCGTCCGACTCCTCATACGATTTCCGAGATTTAGCCATATAGTGGTCGCATCATCTATCTCGATATCGGAGTTGCAAGGACTCGCATGGTGACCAAAAGAAGGCACTTTGCCATTCTATTTGATTTGTCCCATTTCTCGTGCTCCTTGCGCTCCTTATCGATGATAAATCGCCTAGAGGTTCGGGACGAGGTGTAGTGAGTATATATAAATTTTCTTCGGCAAAGAGAACATTCTCAATGTTTCATTTCCACCGATAAAAATGGACCGGATAAGGATTTTGTGCGAGCATATTGATAGTCGATGTAAGAGACATATCCGAAAAGATAATGTAAACACATAAGCATACGATCGCACATAATTCGTAATAATAATATTGTAACCTTTGATAAAACAA
This sequence comes from Salvia rosmarinus, assembly GCA_036937905.1. Taxonomy (NCBI): domain Eukaryota; kingdom Viridiplantae; phylum Streptophyta; class Magnoliopsida; order Lamiales; family Lamiaceae; genus Salvia; species Salvia rosmarinus. The sequence goes on along the minus strand of CM072815.1, from coordinate 71,230,887 downwards.
TATTAATTGAAACCTCCAATCGCCCAAGGAATCCCACATGCAAGCCACGCGTGTGACGCGTTTACACGAACCCCGACTGCACTAAAATATACCTTTTAGTCGCTTAATTTCAATCCATGTCAACTTATCCTTATGACAAATGAAATTAACGATTGACCTTTCTATACCACATCACTATCGCAAGAAGGGACTTCAGGAAGTTGTACTGAGGTGATGTCTAAGCAATGACCACAATTTTAACAAAGAAAATGAATTCTTAGAATCGCATACCACCTGACCATACCGCCCAATTCAAATTCTTTTGTTATCTCATTTTATATCTATCTCTAGAGAACTTATGAAAATCGCACATGCAAGCCACGCTGCGTGTGGGCGCCACATGAAACTCCCACTTCTCAATAGACTTAAATGTTTTATTTAGAAATCTCATCTAACAAACTTATGACAAACAAAGGCAAGCAAGCCACGCCGTATGGATCGCTTACTCACATGCGCGTTCACTTTGTTTAGAGATGAAAAGGTGGAGGTCTTGACATTTTAATTTGAAAATTAATTTGTCGGGTTGCTTGCTTAGTCTTTTTGTTCAAAAGGTTTGTCCATGCAGATCACGTAATCCTAGCATGCTTTTCTATAGAACTCAACATGTAAAACATGCTCGCGTAATTCTAAACTATGCTTGAAAACGCGATAAACCTAGCATGCTTACTATGCGCACTCCAATTACGAAAACACTTAAAGGTTTGTCAACGTAATTTAAACATACATAGCATGCTATCTGCATAATTTAAACATCCACGACATGCAATGAACGATAAAAATAAAATAAAACGCTCATCGTGGCTCACTCGTGAATCGACTTTCCCGCCTAATCTATTACATAGAATTGCAAAGTACAGATCTTTATAATCTTCAAAACGGCCTCGCGTGCGGGCACGGACCGGATTCAACGGGCCTCGCGTGCGGCACGGACCGGAAAATCTGGTTGGCCGAAAAATGGATGCTCGGAGGAGCAGCCCGTGCGGTGCATCCGTGAGCGCCGTGAACGCTTGCGTGCCGCCGCCGCGCCCGTGCGACCCATTTTTTCCGTCGTCTCGATCTGACTTCTTTCGTCTTCGTTTTACTTTTACAGATAAGATTTACAGAAAAATAAATCTAATCTAACCACGGATTTTCTCGTGGTGAAAAACAAAATCCGACAAAAATTAAACGAGCCACGATGAACGACAGATCCATCAATTAATTAAGCGCACGTAATAATCAAACGTGAATTAATCCAACAGAGCCAAGATACTGAACCTAGCTCTGATACCAATTGTAGGGAAAAACTATGTTTAGCCCTCGCCCCGAGGATCTATCTTGGATGTTTAATTCACCATACATTGATTATATACCTAGCATGCACCTATATAATTAATAGCAACACGTTGGGGTTTTCTCGTGTTTACCTTTGAATATGTCGAGGCGGATTGGATCGAGACTCGTGCTTTAACCTTCTGGACTGTATCCCGATTGCCCAATCTCCAACGTCGAGTGAGGACGATCTATGGAGAATGCTTCGGAAAATCACTCAATGCTCTCACTATTTTCGAAAATCACTCTCTAATGATCTCAAGAGGTGGACGAAAATTATGTGGTTGATTATGAGGATTGACTTTGATTCTATCTCTTACCTTATATTTATAATGCATTACCATAATCCTATATGGAAATTACCATAATCCCATATGGAAATTACCATAATCCTTTATGGAAATTACCATAATCCCATATGGAAATTATCATAATCATATATGGAAATGATTATTACCATAATCCTATATGGAAAGGATCTATGCATATCCCATAAATATAATAATATCCTTATAGGATAAAGAGAATCAAATCCTTACCATAATGCATAGGGGGTGCCGATTTTCACTCTAAGCTTCGGGCCTGGATGGGCTAGGGATCAAATGCAAGGAATAAAGATAGGCCTCAAATAAATTAATTATCTTATGTTCAGCCCAGAACATAAATTAATTTATAAACATTTATTCATGCCACTAGAGAATAAATGCTGACTTACCCCTTTATTATCGAAGTTGAGTCGGGCTTGCACTTAGACATTACGAATCCCCGTATTTAAGATATCGAACGTCCATTAATTATTTATAGCATCCTGACTGCTTAAAATAATTAATATCTTTAATTCCTTAAGTAGTACCACTCAACCTTATTATTGTACTTGAGCTAACTCAACCCGCAGGTTTAGTACAATAAACCTTTGAGCTCATTAAGGGACGTCATCATCCTAAACGGATGTGGTGACTCGATACAGATAACTAGCATGACATACAAGCACTGCCACCACCCAAGATGCGGAGAATATTGGGTTAGAACATATAACCCTCACCCATAACAAGTCAAAGTGATGGTCAGCAACTCATACTCATCTAATACCTTATCGAGGTTTAGATCATCGTAAGTCACCGAGATCTTGGTTCTTCACGACGGTCAGATAGAAGAACTCATCTCACCGTGATCCTTCAATACGTCGAGACGCATCAAAGCATAGACAAGCAACCAAGTCAAGTCACTTCTTATCTATATGGCAGCCTATACCGACAACTCGTCCTCAAGTTGTCTCAGCTGTGAAACTTTTATATCTCATTAAGCTTGACCAATCATACAGACTTATGTGATCTTCTACACATCGTATGATCTAACTTATATATGAGATAAGGGACACGATATATGCAATCAAGTATTCATTTCAAATAGGAGATTGTAATAGTGGTAACAGGAAACATTGTATACAAGCTCAACCAAAACTGCTTTCAGTATACAAATCCAACAGAAAGCAAATAATGCATCATTTAAGCTCAAATCAAACATCCTATTCTCCAAAGAAAAATAGACTATTTCAATTCCCAAAGCACAATACTTTGATGAATTAGGATGTTGACAAATTATGGATGTTACCTCAACCTTTGTTCTCACTTTGTCCTCCTCTGGGAACACGTACTTCAATTGTTGAGGCAGTCCTTTCACTTCCAGAGTGGGTTTTGGTATTCTAGTAACTTCAAGTGCCCACTCTTTCTTCATCCTCTCTTCATCTTCCTCCACGTGTTTGGGTAGTTCTTTCACCTCCAGAGTGGGTTTTGGCGTGTCATCAATTTCTTGTACCCACTCTTCCTCGTCAGCCATCCTGGTAACAACTTTCTCGTGGCTCTGATCCTGCTTCTCATCCTCACGTACCCATTCTTTCATCTTTTCCACCTTCTCTGGCTGCAGCGACTCGTCAGGTGTCTCTCCCACCCAATTCTCAATAATTGGGTCACTTTCTAGAATAGTGACCGCCTGGACCTGATTGGATTGGTTTGAAGTTTCCTCCATTGCTTTGACTCACTCATTAACCGTGCTATTAACATATCCCACTTGCGTCTCCAACGCTGAAGTGAGGCGTCATAAGCATCCAAACTTTTGACGAACTTATCATCCCAAGTCGGCATTTGAGGTAGAGGTGGTCATGGGTATGAATACTGAGGTGGAGGTGGTTGTTGTGAGTACGGATACTGCGGCGGAGGTGGTTGATCCCAGTATGGATTGTAGGCTTGATCCTCATATTGCGGTGGAAGTGGTTGGTCCCAGTAGGGATCATAGGCTTGTTGCTCAGGGTAGGGATCGTAGGCTTGATACTCATGGTTTGACGGGTATCCCTCAAAATAGTCGAACTGGGCTCCTTCTTCGTAAGAAGAATTTGTCCAATACGACGAACTTTCCTCCCCCCAGCCTGTTTGACCACATTCGTACTGCTGATACCCCTGCATTAACAGACACCAACAACAAAAACAAGATCACACGCACCGGGGGGGGAGGGAAATAACCAAACAGAACGAAAAGAAACACAGAAAACAAACAACACAAACAATATGCCTAAAGTTTTTCCCCGGCAACGGCGCCAAAATTGGTCGAGCTAAAAACACACTCAAATTCACTCGCAATCGTACGAGATAATTGTAGCGTGATAAGTTAACCCAAGTCGTCTCTCAAAGAAAACTTAACAGGCTATTGTTCGTGTTAAGCATGTAAAGCAATTAAAACCTAAACATTCTAATGCCAACAAGGGTTTTGAAACATACAGGAATAGAAATACGAGAAAATAAACAAACAACCTAAGCTAGGGGTTGTCAATCCCGAGCTCAACTAATAAAGCATTAAATCTAAACCAGGGGTTGTCAATCCCTAGTTGAACTATGAAAGAAATAAAAGGAAAGCAGTAAACAAAAGCAATAGTAAACCTATACTTAGGGTTCGTCAAGCCCTAATCTAAGTCTACTTGTAAATGAACAATAAACATCAATCAACTAACAAGACATGAATCAAAGCAATATAAATTGATAGAAACACGAGAACAATCCATTGTCACAATGGAATTGAATCCAACAAAAACCATCAAACAATAAACTATGAAATTGATTCCAAAAGAACTAATAAATCCAAAGCACAAATTGATAAATTAAATTATTCAATCGATGAAACTAAAAACAGGAATTAAATCTAGGATTTATCTGTCTCTGTGCCGTCGTTGAAAAACTCCAGAAGAACCATGGTGAAGAGCACCCGCGGCTGCGTGAGAAAAATAGGAACTGAGAGACGCTTCTTCTGACCTAGCGCGTAATTTATATAAATTAAAGAGTGAGCGCTGGCTGTAGATGAGCGCTCGCTCAAAAATCATTATGTATTGAAAGCGAGCGTCGGCTGGGGGTGAGCGCCGGTTGGGTGAAGAGGTCGAGCGCCGGATGGAGGGGTAGCGCCGGGTGGAGTGCTGCGTCGGCGGGGTATGCGGAGCGCTGGGCGCTGGGCGATGCCCAACGCCGGATGGGAATCAGCGTGCGCGGCAGGAGGAAGGCTGGGCGACGAGTTGAGCACCGGGTGAGGGGCGCTGGAGTTGTGAGCACCGATTGACGAAGAACGCACGCTGGGAAATGGGGTGAACGTGTGCTCGTGTTCCAGCGTCGGGTGCGCTTGCGTGCGGGCGAGGGCAACGCTCGGCGTGCGACGGGTCTTGAACGTGCGCTGGAAGCGCGATGGGCGCCTGGCGAAGCTGCCGGGAGCGGGCGCGGCCACCTAGCGCCGGACGGGCGGCGCTGAACGATACGCTTCGCATGGGCGCCGATGCACGGCGAGGCGGGCGCGGCGGGCGAACGAAGCGCTGGCGCTCAGCAAGCTGGGCGGAACGCACGCGAAGATGCGTGGCGCTACTGGTCTCGGCGCGGCGATGGCGCTGAGTGCGTGTTGGCAAGCGAGCATCGGATGATGTCGTGGGCGAGGCGAGGCGAAAGCGGGCGCGGGACGTGCGGGTGAAGCGCGCCCGGAAGCGCGCGGACGATGGGGCCAGCGCGCACGCACGTGCGCGACTTCGTTGTTTTGGCCCGTTCTCCTTCGTCTGGACTCCGATTTGTGCATGGTTTTCACCTACGAACTCCTGTCGAGATGCTCTTCAATATATTTAATCCTTGGCAGATTCATTTCATCATATTTAATGCCGATTTTCTGCAAAACATTGAAACAAACCAAATAAGTTCGAATCGATAAATAATAATCAAACCAACGGCAAAAAGAGAACAAATCATGAGAGACAACATGCACAAAGATATGAATAATAAACACAAATTCATACCAAACATAAAACTCTAAGTGTTATTTACTTTCAGTTCTTTACATTCAATATCACTTTTATATTGCTTGTCATTGAACTGTCATCTCTAGCTTACAACAACACAATATAATTTTTAAATACTCTATCAGTATCAGTTTGATACTGGAGAGACAACAATGAAAACTGACTAATAAATATTTGACAATATATTTTGAATCAATTTAAGTTTTCTCTAAGACAAATACAGTAACTATCATATTCTATTATCAGTTTAACCGACCATCTGTCTTATCAGTTAGTAGGTTTGTTAACTGATATCACTCGAAACAATACTTTTCTTAACTGACTAGCAATACTGTTATCAGTATTGAACTTCTAGTTACCTGATCAAATACTGTATCAATACCAATTCAATCTTGTTAAGAAAAAGTTTTAAAATTTGTCTAACTGATGTATTCCCAATATAAATATGTACGTATCTAGTGGAATCCATCAGTATCAACAAATGTCTATATAGTATTATAAGAATATTTGTTAATTTATTTTTTTATAAAACATAATGATTAGATAAAAATGAACAGATATGTAGTTTTGTAAGAATATTTGTACTATATGAATTTCAAAATTAGAAGAAGCTAATGAAAGATTGTTAAGTTTTTGTGTTATATATATATATATATATATATATATATATATATATATAGAGAGAGAGAGAGAGAGAGAGATATGATGGATCAGGTAAGAATGTTTTTTTTAAAAAAATAAGAATAAATTAAACAATTGATTTTAGTAAATCAAGGACAAGATTTATTTTCGTTGTGCTACAAGTTATAACTATATGTGCTACAATTTTTTTCTTTGTTTTCATCAAAGGTTAAATAAGTAATTTATCTATTAAGAATCAGTTTTGTTTCCTTAATTTAAGAAAAAATACGGTTTTATACTTATTTTTAGGGATTTGTTGTAACTTATACTTTAAATCCTTATCTGTAATATTATTTTAGTTTCAATACTTAATACTTACAAAATTATTTATGATTCAAGCCAAACAAATCCATCGAAAACTTAGATAAAATAATATATATATATATATATATATATATATATATATATATATATATATATATATATATGATCCATACGTGTGATTTTATATAGCACTAGTATAACGATTTCATAGCATTGTTTTAATTATTCGTTGCACATACCACTAAAATTTTAAAATTATTGTTAGTTTGTTTTATATGTTGTTATGTACATATATCGTTGCACTAGTGGAATATTTTTGTAGCATTTTAACGTATTCATTTTGCACATAAGCAAGTAAAAATATTATGTATTCATTCGTACATGTTTTTAAGTACTTATTGCACTTGTGGATATTTTCATAGCACTTTTTTACTTATGCGCTGCACATAAGGTTTAATCTCATCAGGACAATAATTTTTGAAATTTTAGTGGTATGTGTAACGAATAAGTAAAAAAATGCTACAAAATTTTTACACTAGTACTATAGTTTGAATCACATGTATAAATCATATATATATATATATATATATATATATATATATATATATATATATATATATATTATTTTACCTGATTTTTTCATGGATTAGTTAGCTTGAATCAAAAATAAATTTGCATATATTAAGTATTGAAACTAAAATAATGTTATAGATAATAAGTTAAATGATGGATTACAAAAATCTTTAAAAATAAGGATAAAACCGTGTGTTAAATTAAGGGGAAAAAATTGATTTTTATATGATTAAATTACTTATATAACCTTGACTGAAAACACGAGTAAAAATTCATTGTACATATAGTTATTATTTGTAGCACAAAAAAATAAATCACGTCCATTGATTTACTAAAATCAATGGATTTAGATTTATTCTTATTTCTTACATTTATTATATATATATATATATATATATATATATATATATGAGAGAGAGAGAGAGAGAGGTGAAGATTTCAAAGGTTCGGTTCAAAATCGAACCGAACCCGGAAAATCGAAAAACTAAATTTTTTTTAAATCTAAGCCGAACCGAACCATTTTATATATCCAAACCGAACCGAAACCGAATTGAAATACTCAGGTTGGTTCGGTTTGATTCGTTTTAACCGAATTTAAATTATAACTAATATAAATATTATAATATTTATAATATAATCTAATATATATATATATATATATATATATATATATATATATAATATTAACCAATTTAACTATTAATAATATAAATAACATATATATATATATAATATAAAAATATATATATAAAAAAAATTCGGGCGGTTCGGTTTGAAAATCGAATGTTTTCCCCAAACCGAAATCGAACCGAATTAATTTCGATTTTGAAATTTTAAAACCGAATCGAACCGTTTTATTGTACAAACCGAACCAAACCGTTAATTTCGATTCGGTTCGGTTCGGTTTTGCTCTCCCCTAATATAGAGAGAGAGAGTGAGTGTGAAGAAAATTAAAGATACCATTGTAACCTTTTTTTGCTAAGATTTGATAGAAATTTCTAGTATACATTTTTTCATAATATTAGAAAAACCCATCTCATATGACTGAGAAAGCACTGTCTCAACCTTTTTTGTTTAATTCTCTCTGTACATCTTTCCCGTATGATCATAATGCTTTAGCCTCGAAAAACTGTTTATGGTTCTAATTTAATATATTTGACTAGTAAGTTCTTTTTAAAGCATATTATTAATTTAAATATTAATAATATATACTCCCCTTGTCCCATTTAAAATGTCTCATTTTTCTTTTTGGGTTGTCCCATTACAAATGTGTCATTTTATTTTAGGAAGAAATTATCCCTTCAAAATGTGTGGGTCCTACCCATTTTTTATCACTTTAACTACTTTATATATTTCTCCTAAATAACCATGCCCAAAAGAAATGAGACACTTTAAATGAGACGCAGAGAGTACAATATTCTGTTTTTAGCTGGGGGAGGATTCTTTTGGAACATAAATATGAAATAAATGGTGAAACAACATTTTTTGGCACATATCAGAGGATATTTTTATGATCCATATAATAAATTTAAATAGCATATTTTTTGCAATATCTTTTGTCATTATAATTATTTTACTATAAATAATATTTTATTTCTAATGCATTATACTCCATCCGTCCCATTTAAAGTATCTCATTTCTTTTGGCACGGTTATTTAGGAGAAATGTATAAAGTAGTTAAAGTAATAAAAAGTGGGTAGGTTCCACACATTTTGAAGGGATAATTTCTTCCTAAAATGGAATGAAACATTAGTAATGGGACAACCCAAAAAGAAAAGTGAGACATTTTAAACGGCATATGGAGTATGTTGAACTGGTATGTATAAATTTGTTTAAAGTCTAGTAAATTTGATTTCAAGAATGTTATTTGTTCCGGCAGAACCGAGATTGTTTTTCAAGTTTGAGCTCTTCTAATATCTCTTATACAATATAATTAGGGTTGATCATCAGTTCGATTTCGATTAATCGAAATAAAAAATCAAAAAATTTAGTAAGCGTAATCAAAATCGATCCGTTAACCGATTAACCGACTCAGATAGTCGGATCGGTTATCGGTTAGTCGAAATTATAATATTAAAAAATAATCAAATATTACCAAAATTAACCAAGTAATTTCAAATATTACAAAGTTACACGGAATTACAATATTAAAATAGAAAATTTTCAAATACTTAATAATTAATTTGATAAATATATATTGGTTAATCGAATATATCGATCATTTAATCGGTTAAACCCGATAACCGAAATTATTTTGAAAATGTAACTGATACCTGAACTGAAACCAAAAAAATCAGTTACCGGTAGCCGACTTTTTCGGTTTCAATTTCGAATTAACCGATAACCGATTCTCACCCCAATGACAATCAACAAAAGTTAAGAGCAATCACTTTTTTATGTCGATTTTTTCTTGCCTCGATCAATTTTACACATGGCCATTTGTTGTTCACAAGATCACAAATAATTTTAATATGTTGATTTATGAGAAAGATAGAAATGATGGTAGTACTACCACAAATGTTGTACATAAAGTACTTTTTTGTCCACCAAAAGATTATATTTAATTCCTTTCGTCATGTCTACCAAAAATTTGTATTTTCCATTTTGAAAACATCAATTATCCCTAATCTATCCACTTATTTACAAAAAACTCATATATGATCAATAGTTTATTTTCATTTATACTCATTATAATTTATTAAAATATGTGCCACTAAAAACAATACAAGTTTTTGATAGAAAGAATGAATAATGTTCTAAAATTTATAATATTATGTCATTTTTAAAATTTTATTAATTATTTGACTTAATTATACGTTGTGTTTAATATTTATATTTATTTACTGAATTTGTCGCTTAAATTTTATAATTGATGTGCATTGTACGTTGGATTTACTAGTTATTGTATATGTTTGAGATTGATGGGAGTTCTAAAAGGCTAAAATCCAATCATAAGAAACACAATATATATAAACACACACATATGCACATTTACAATTTAACATTTTCTTTAAATATATTTCATGCTAAAAACTAACTGACTTAAAAGGAAAAAGCAAACTTTGAAATGAAACTAAACTCTTTAATTAGTTCAACAAGAAGTTTATGAAATGAATTGATAATAAATTCATCTTTAATTTATCAAAAACAAAATCCATGTACAGCCATATCTAATAATCATTCTAAAACTGATCAAAATTCTAAATCTTTCTATAATTCAAGAATAATCCTGCAACGAATAGGTTACGCCTGGACTATTGCTGGAGAGAAAAAGAATTCATCTGCACATTGAACTGTCCCGGGATTCTTGAACTGCAAGATGGACAAATAGTGCCAATTGCACCCGTATGTATTCCAGCTTGAACGTGCTCGTTAAAGAATATGTTTCTGCACCATACACAAACGGACGCAGCCTGACTGGGCCAAGATGCATTTGGCGTTAAACCCTCCTTTCCCAGCCAAGATGAGGGATCCAACCCTTGTTCCATATCTGTACCATATGCGGAATTCTTGGCTTCTCCAGGTAACGAGTTTACATGTTGTTCACCCATGAAACTGTATTCCACGGGTTGGACTCTACCTGGCCTCATCATGTCACTTTGAATACCGTAGTTTTGATTCACACCAAATGAGCTTTCTTGTTCCTGCACAGAAAGCATAAAATCGACAAAAGCATGAGCATAGGAAAACAAGAAAGAGGAACTAGGTTCAGCTTTCATGATTTGGAACTTCTATTTAGAGAGAGAGATAGAGAAGCACCCATATTCATAAAGTAGTGTCCCCTTTGAAACATACAACCAACAGAACAGATAATCCTAAAAGGATATCCTATTGCAAGAAATAGGTCGAAAATTATTAGAGCCATTGATTTTTCTACTCAAAAAATTTAGGATTATCTTCTTTATAGTTTATGTAATAATGAACAAGAAAGATTGATGGAAGTTACCTTATTTGGTGCAAGGCCGAAAGTGGGAAAAAAGCTTGATGACGGATTATTTTGGCCCAAATTAGCATCATAACAACCTCCAAATACATTATCATGACTGGTTCTCCACGAACCATCAGCTGCAGCACATTCACTGGTTGGCAAGCTGCTATCCCCAAAACCAACCATCAAGTTCTGGCTAGAAGTTCTTAACTTGTTTCCTCTGGTCCTGTCCCAGTCCCTTTCCGGGCGAGCCATATTGAAACTAATGCCGGGTTCATTTGTTGTGTCATGCAAGGATATATCAGAATACCCAAAACCAAAAGGCCTGGCTCGTTCCAGATCAGCAGCTATGTTACTACTTAGGATAGGATCAGTATATGCTTTAGGGCCAACACATTCCATGTTAAAGCTATTTGCTTGATAGCTTTCCTGTTCAACCCTATTTGACTCTGCACACATATCCCTCTGAAGACTACCAAAGGAAAGGCTTAGCTCATGTTTCCCAGCATTTTCGATTCCATTGAGTTTGGAAGGATTAGCAGGGGGCGTGCACATCTTATTCAATGTAAATGCCTCATTTGATACTTCTGAAATGCCAGACTGATTGAGTAATATACCCTCAGATGGATCCTGTCTGTGCTCTTCCATGGTATCATTGAACATCATAATCATATTATCCTCTGCAGATAACTGCTTATCAGTTGTAGATGTAAAAGGAGAGCACACTCCAAGTCGTGTATCCTCCTTACTTCCTGAACTTATTCTAGCAGAGCTGCTGCTGGAAAGATCACTGGATTGAAAATTTTGGAGACTATCAAATTCGGGCATTTTTGTCTCCCTTCTACAAACTCCATCATTATTTTCATAATGATCTATGTTTTTATCATCAGCAACTAACTGACTTCTAGACATGTCCCGCACCACAGGCACCTCCAAAATATGAGTGAATACTTCAGTGTCATCTTTTTTGGTCACATTTTCTTGCTCATTCCAAGACTGAATAACTGAAGCCACTCCATACTGCATTTCCTCATGCCTGTTTGTACCTTCATTATCTGACTTGGAACTCTCATTCTCACATTTACTGAAACCGAGTGTTTCACCAACTTTGTTTTCTCGACATGCTTTCTCCTCATTAGCTATGGGCATACTGATGGTTGGACCTTTCTCAAGTTTAGATGACTCTGATCCAGAAGTTGATATGCTCTCGGTGGTACCAATGTCCTTACAAGGCAAGTATTCCAAATCACTCTTTTCCGTAATACTAACTGCTAAACCCTTCTCCTGGTCTCCTTGACCTTGAGTCCCAAACAGATCAAATACAGATTCATTCACTACAAGCTTCTGAGAATCAAATTTGAGCTCCATCGTCTTTTGATTGCTATCATCATAATTTCTTTGCTGATCATTGTTCACATCATTAGAATCTAATAAGTAATTTGTAGATGCCATAATTTGCTCAGGATTCTTGGTAGCTACAGATTTCTCAATCACACTGCTGTTCATATCACTTTCTGCAGCGACATTGTGAGACAAAGTTGATTCCATCATCATTCCCCCTTGCAAAATGGAAATATCTTTACTTATTTCAGCAGCAGAATCTTTCTTACATGCATCTTCATGCAAACTTTTATTCTCATTGCTAGAGAAGAGAATATCAGGAACTGAACAATGATTTGTTTCAGTGACTATATCGGAAGCTTTATCAATCCCTCTAATGTTCCGACTAGCATTTTCTAGATCTCCGAAATGACCATCAATTTTATCACGATGTGAGCATGTATTTGGCCCATTATGTGCGATACAAAGCCCCATAGCGTTATGAGACTTTGATGATCCTTCCATTGCATTATCTTGAGTAGGAAATTCATTTAAAGAAGTGGGATAAACAGACTGGGATAATTCTCCAGCAATCTTAGGTTGGAATCTCACATGGGTACCGACATGACCGTTGTACCTATGCCTCTCACTGAATGTTTTATGACAGAATTGGCATTCGTATTTTCCATCCTTAATTATCACTCCATCAGTAATGCGTACAACGTTCTTGCTCCTGTTTTTCCGATGAAGTGATGATTGGTGGTGCAAGAATTCATCTTTGACATTGAAAGTTATATTGCACTTGTGGCAAGATTGACTCTCCCCTATCCTATCCTCGGGCGGATTTCCCACATTTACTGCAACTTGGATCTCATGATTACCAGTTACCAAGTCCAAAGGAGGTGATGTTGCACGGGAGACTAAGTTCTCTATTTCATGATCATCTTGAATATTTAGCTGCAAAATCAATCACGTTTACCGTGAATAAATTTATAAAGACAAAGCTAAGGACCCACAGATAAAAGGAAGAAAAAGACAGCTAACTTACAGGGACAGTAGTCAATTTATCAGCATCACTGACAATATCATTATATTGGCCAAAGCTATACGGACTTGTATCTTGCATGCCATGAAGAGAGAGCAAATACGATGACACTCCCTTGCATGAAACAAAATGCAGTCCACTGGGGCTGAAATGAGTAACATACGATAATAACCACATGAAAAAGAAAATTGATTAAATGGTTTTATTTAATCATTAAATTTTAAAAATAAATTGTCACTAACAACTAACAGGTTAATAGTGCCAGAATGAACCTGTCAAATTAAGCATAGGGCTTCAGCAGTTTCCAAGTAATTGTTAAACAATTAATAGAAATTAATCAACTTCTCTGTTGCCTATTTTAGGCAGAAAAGATGCAATACTGATGGTAATTTATAAATTGGGCGTGCATGACAAATCCTCTTAGTCCAAATATAACACCTATAATGGCCTAATTTTCAATATAAATATGAAGAAAATTCGTCTTGAAAATCGACTTTTCTGGAGTACTTGACTGGAAGATACTCTCAGATGTCAATAAGTTAGTTCCTAATTACTTGAAACCACAGCACAAGCAAGAGATCATCAGTCAACAAAACAATCAACATCTAAATCGATCATCAACATGCCTAACTCAAGAAATGCGATGATTGGTCCCATTTGACCAATCATTGCTCCCCAAAAGAGAACCACCTGGAGCTCTTAAAGTATTTTCTCAAGAGACAAATGTTATTGTGATCAGTCTTTTCCAAGCCATTTATAGGATGCAAAAAGCCTAGATTGCCCAAGATGAAATTTCCAATCAAATACCAGTTCCAATAATACCAAAATACTCTCTGCGAATGCCACGAATTTCACACACTGGGGATAGAAGTTTCTAGAAGAGGAGTGACATTAATAGATCACCTGAATCAAATAGTACTGATAGTTTCCCCAAATTCCTAGTACTATTTTTGTCTTTTTCATGATAAATTCCAAGGCAAATGCTAATAACAATATTTTACTATCAAAGCTAATAAAAACAGGAAAAAAAAGGAAACACAGCATCACCCAATTTCACGAAAAGAAAATAATTCCACAATGTATTAAGATAATGATCACTTCAACTTAGATATATAAAAAGGAAATAGAAACGGAACCTTATGTAGCGACGGCAATACAGCCACACATGGCGATTCTTCTTCTTGACGGAAAGCAAAAGCTTCCAACCAACCGGCAGCTTCGGCCCAAACTCATTAGCATCTACGATCCTCTTCTTCTTCCTCCTACTTCCCCACCTTCCATTCAATCCTTTCAAAAACCCCAGTAATTCCTCTTCTGTCCGCAATCCCTCAGTCCTGCGCCGAATCTCCTCCCAATAAGGATGCTCCGCAGCGCCCAATGCCGCCAAATCCACGGCCACTCCGTCGCTATTCAACACATCTCGGTCTTTATCCTCCTCATTGTCAAGCGGAACGAATTCACTCAGCGATTGCATTGGCAATTGCATCCTATCCCATTCCACATAGCTGGCATCAATAACACTAACCTCCACAGCCAAATTCCCCGGATTCCCTACATATTCGGTCCTGCGGGGCCGGCCGCGCTTCCGCTTGAATCCTGCAGGGGTCACATTGGACGGAGACGGCGACGGCGGAGCCGGAGATGAAAATTGCTGCACCGGTAGCGAATTCAGGTACTCTATTTTCACGGGGAATAAATCCGTAGGGTTCATGTCCGCGACGAAAAATTGCTTCAGGAGATTGATAATTTGGTGATTCTCGGCGTTTTCCGGATCGCATTTGCTGTTGAAGGCGTCATAGACCGTGGCGGTGGAGCGGAGATGGGGCGTGCGGCAGCAAGGGGTGGCGGCGGACGAGGAGTCGGTGGGGGCGAGGCGGAGGCGGGAGTAGGTCTGCTTCCGGGAGCCGGCGGACTCATTAAAGACGGAGCGATCGATAATTGGGATGACGACGTCGTCCCGGCGGTTGGGGTCCGCGGCGGAGGAAGAGCAGCGGGAGAGATAATAGAGCTCCGATTGGGAGAGTAGGCGGAGATCCACAATGGGAATTGAATCCAATCGAAATATGCCGCCGTCTGTGGTACTTGCAGCTCCGGCGGAATCGACGGTGGCGGAAGCCATAGTACGGTCGGAATATGGAAGTTGGTATTGGGGTTTTAATTGTAGGAATAGCTGAGTATAAAATTACTTTTCGAAACCTTCAAACTAGGTATTTTGAAATTTGAATCGACTAAAATCCCTAATGTGTAGCTTACAAAAATCCCTAATGTTTGAAAAATTATCTCTTTTATTATTATTATACTGAGAGAGTGTTCGATTTTTATTTTACTTTTTTAAGACTAAGAGAGTGTTTGATGTGTGCTTCTGAAGTAGGGTGAGTATTCGGGTATTTGGTGGGTATGGTCGAAAAATATCCAAATTAAAATAACCAAAATTTTAGAAATGATATCCGAACCAAACCGAAATAATTTCGATTACTAAACCAAAATAACCGAAAATTATTTGGATAATTCGGATAAAACCGAATTTTTGCCTTAATTAAAATTTCAAACAAAACATACAAAATATTCTAATACTCAACAAATAACTAGTTTGCAATATTCATAAATAACATTATCAAATACTAAACAACTCATTACCAACAATCTTCATAAGTTCAAAGTTAAAAAAACATTACCAAATACGAACAATTCATAAAAATGCTACAATCTTCTCAAAACACCAAAGTTAAAGTTCAAATTTAGGGCAACTATTTATTTTAATTATAATATTACTATACTATATATAAATATAAATTTGGTATCGGATATTCGGGTAAAAAACTCATACCGACCGAAAACCATACTACTAAAATATATTTCGGTTATAACTGATTGTCCGAATAATCGATTTACCCGAACCAAATTAGATATTTCGGTTTGGTTGGGTTCGATTATTCGATTATTGGATATTTTGCTCACCCCTAGCTACAAGTATTTAAAAATATTTTATAAGGCATTAAACCACTTACAAGTTACAATTAATTTTGTAACAAAGCATGCGGTTACAAATATTCAAATTATTTTAACATTTTCTTCGAGTAAGGGCAAGAATTTAATTCAACATCTAAATTGAAGTTCTTTTTAGAAAACTAAGAGGGGTGAAAAACAGTTTATAAGTTGTTTTTGAGAGTTTATAAGCTCAGTCAAACACCCTCTAAATCGCGTCGCGTGTGACGAATGACCGACAATTACAATAAATTTACGTGAGCTTTTATCCAAAAATTATTTGCATAGATAAACAATAATTGAAAAACATTATCGTTTTAAGATGTTGACAATACTATATACCTGAAAAAGTTAGCAAACGCAGAAAAGTAAAATTCACCATAATCTTAAAAAACAGTGTTTGGTTCGCAACATTTTAAAATCTACGCTGTTATTAAAATGAAGACAATTAACCATTTACAATAAAATCTAATGTCATCTCTTGTTAAACGTCTTATAACAAATATATGAGTTTGTAAATTTTCTAAAATAAGTTCATTCAAAAGCACTTTGATATTGTCATAATACATAGTTTTGTATTATAAATTTCTTGAATTTCTTTTGTACGTCTGTGAAAATTGTTAGGATTCGTTCTTGACAACATCTAATGCGCAGCGGAATAAAACTATCAAGAATATATCTAGATATATAATTAAAGCATGCGATGAACCCTAGAACACGAAGATCGAAGACTTACGTGTTTATTACGCTTCCAGGTAGTAGTAAAGCTTCCAATGAATCCTTCGAGAGCGTTTCCACAACTATGGTATCCACGTGTCTTTAATCAGGTGCACGAACAATTCCTCGATATACAAAATCAACGAGAGACGCCAAGAATCTCCTATTGAGTTTGCGATCGTCTTTCTCAAAATGTTTTACGTATTCGGTCTAACGTTAATCTCAAAGATTAACTACCATTATAAAACAAAACCACCCACTACCTAGTTTGTGGGCTTTAGGTTTAATTAATCAATGTCTAACAATTAATTAATTAGGCCCAACTTAATGTCTAGTCCATTAAGCTTTCAATCTCCCACTTGGACTAGCATTAGACAACATACCGTGCACTATGCATATACCTTGATCGATTAACAATACACTTGATAGTGTAACCCAATAGGCCCATTACCGACGATGATCTAATCAAAGTCTCGCACAAAACTCTTGAATTGCGTTGTGCGTGAACTCGATATATGACGGACGTTTACGTGGAAAACGATGAAACTAACATTTACACGAAGTTTATGTAATATCCTTTCATTCATGACACACTCAATTGAGCTGGATTTTGCTACGTATCATCGATAGCTCAATCATTTTCTCATCTTTATTATAAGACCCATATGATCATATTCAATTACTTTAATTGAATATATCTCTTACATTGAGCGATGACTTTATGGTCGAATAATATAGAAAATAAGTGCTCACTCGAAAATCTAATCGAGGAATGAATCCCATTCTTGGCTCAACTACCATTTTCATTTGTCTCATGATGCACCCAATCCAAGCCGTGTCTTGCCACTGCATAGCGTTGCCTTGGTCAAAGTACATCACTCAACAAACAAAATGTAGAATGACCTCAAGTCTAAGGACTATTACATACTCCACACACTAAGATATCGTAGACATCAAACAAACGATTTAATAGTTGGGTATACCAATACTCCAAAGTATCCATGTGTCCATCACGGATATCAAATATCTCGTAGTTGTGAGAACCACTACATTCTCTAAGAATGTGATGCGCACCACATGCTAACCTATAACATATCATCAATATCCCATTCTTGATGATCATTGGTTAGAAACTATTTTAGAATTATACTATATCATTGATGTCTCACAAAAAAATGACGGTGATAATTCAAGGAACAAATAAAAGAATAACGACAAACATCAAAATAATTATTTCATTAAATATACAAACCCATAGATAAAACATTATCTTGATTGTGATCAATAGAAAGTACGTCTCAACAAGGAGTTTCTAAAACATACAAACTATAAACTCTCACCGAATCAAAGCCATTTCCCATATACAACACCCAAGCCTTGAAAATGTTTGTTGTGTTTTTCTATACACAACGGCTTGGTAAAAGGATCAACTAAGTTATCGTCAGTGGGTACTCTTTCTAATTTTACATGTCTCATTTCTATAATTTCTCTAATCAGATGATATCGTCTTGGAACATGTTTATTTCTGTTTGTGGCTCTTGGTTCCTTTGCTTGCACGACCGCACCAGTATTGTCACAGAACAATGGTATCGGACCGCTTGCACTTGAAACAACCTCCAATTCTTTCACAAACTCCAACAGGGCAACCGCCTCTTTAGCAGCTTCAGATGCAGCAATATACTCGGCTTCGGTGGTGGAGTCGGCGGTAGTAGTCTGTTTGGAACTATTCGACTCACCGCCCACCATTGAGGATGAAAACATATCGGATCGAGACTCATAGTCGTCATGGTGCATTTGGAAGCTAACATCGGTGTACCCAATCACCGATAGCTCATTGCCCACCATAGACTAAGAAGTATTCTTTAGTCCTTCTAAGGTACTTAAGAATAGTCTTAACAGTTTTCAATGTTCCTCACCGATTTCTTGAAATCATGCGTAATGCTAAGCGCATAGGCCACATCGGCCTAGTGCATATCATGGCATACATGATTGATCCTATAGCCGAAGCATATGAGATCCTTTTCATGCAAGCAACTTCTTTGTGTAGGAAAATCTGATTTTAACCCTCTCCCGAGGATCTATCTTGGATGTTTAATTCACCATACATTGATTATATTCCTAGCATGCGTCTATATAATTAATTGCAACACGTGGGGTTTCTCGTGTTTACCTTTTGAATCATCGGGGATGAGCAGGATGAGCGGATCGAGACTCGTGCTTTGATCTTCTGGACTGTATCCCGGTTGCCCAATCTCCAACGTCGAGTGAGGACGATCTATGGAGAATGCTACAGAAAATCACCCTAATCCTCTCTACAATTTTCGAAAATTCTCTCCCAAAAGACAATGGAAATTCTCGAAAATAATGATGGATAATTGAAGATTAACCTTGATCTTATCTCTTACCTTATATTTATAATGCATTACCATAATCCCATTAGGAAATGATCCATGCATATCCCATAAATATAATAATATCCTTTCTGGATAAAGAGAATCAAATCATATCCATAATAGAGATAGGGGCGTCGATTTTCCTTAAGCCACGGACCTGGATGGGCCATCCAGGATCAAATGCAAGGAATAAAGATGGGCCTCAAATAAATTAATTATCTTATGTTCACCCGAACATAAATTAATTTATAAACATTCATTCATGCCACTAGAGAATAAATCTTGACTTACCCCTTTAATACCGAAGGTGAGTCGGACTTGCACTTAGACATTACGAATCCTCGTATTTAAGATATCGCGTCCATTAATTATTTAGAGCATTACATTGCTTAAAATAATTAATATCTTTAATTCCTTAAGTAGTACCACTCAACCTTATTATTGTACTTGAGCTAACTCGACTGCGGGGTTTAGTACAATAAACCTTTTGAGCTCCTTAAGAAGACGTCATCATCCTAAACGGATACGGTGACTCGTCTGATAACTAGCATGACATACAAGCACCGCCACCACCCAAGATGCGAAGAATATTGGGTTAGAACATATAACCTCACCCATAACAAGTCAGTGATGGTCGACAACTCATACTCACCTAATACCTTATCGAGGTTTAGATCTTCGTAAGTCACCGAGATCTTGGTTCTTCACGACGGTCGATAGAAGAACTCATCTCACCGTGATCCATCAATACGTCGAGATGTACCGGCATAGACAAGCAACCAAGTCAAGTCACTTCTTATCTACACATGACTATACCGACAACTCGTCCTCAAGTTGTCTCGGTGTGATCCTTTTATATCTCATTAAGCTTGACCAATCATACGGACTTACGTGATCTTCTACACACTGTATGATCTAACTTATATATGAGATAAGGGGACTCAGATATATACAATCAAGTAATCAATTTAGATAGGAGATTGTAATAGTGGTAACAGGAAACATTGTATACAAGCTCAACCAAAACTGCTTTCAGTATACAAATCCAACACTTTGTCATTAGAAGGACAATCCTTCTTAGACAACTTGATGCCATGTCCCATAGGAAGAAATCCTTTCTTAGAATTTTTCATTGAGAAACGCCGTAGCAATTTGTCTATATAAGTGGATTGTGACAGCCCCAACAATCTATTAGGTCTATCCCGATAGATCTTGATCCCAATGATGTAGGAGGCTTCACCAAGATCCTTCATCATAAAGGATTTAGACAGTCAGTCTTTCACGGATTGCATCATGGATCGGTCGCTCCCCATAATCAGAATGTCATCGACATATATTACAAGGTAGACAACGTTTCCATTCTCGCGCTTACTATAAACGCAAGGATCCTCTTTGCTTCTGACAAAATCAAACAATTTGATAGCTCTGTCAAAACAAATATTCCAACTTCTCGATGCTTGCTTAAGTCCATAAATGGACTTCTTTAGCCTACATCTTGCATTCGACCTCTCTTTGGATACAAAACCTTGAGTGAGTCATGTAGACATCACCTTCTAGTTCTCCATTGAGTTCTCCATTTGAGAAATATCATTTTGACATCCATTTGTAAAATATCAAAATTGTAGTATGCAGCTATTGCAAGTAAGATCCTAATGGACTTGATTTTGGCAACCGACGAAATGGTCTCATCATAGTCAATGCCTTCACGTTGACTATAACCCTTTGCCACCAACCTAGCCTTGTAGGTTTGTATCTTACCATCTGCATCTCTCTTCTTTTTGAAGATCCATTTGCGACTTATGGGGTAAACCCCATCTGGTAAGTCATCAACTAGTTCCCAGACTAGATTGAAATACATCGAGTCCATTTCAGATATTAAGGCTTCTAGCCACATCTTTGAATCGGTGCCAGACACCGCTTCATTATAGGTCTTAGGTTCATCATCATCCGATTCGACTTCATCATCTTGGTTCTCAACCATTAGATTCAATCTATCGGGTGCACGACGAGTCCTCTGTGGCCTATTGAGTTGGGTTCTTTGCGCAGGTTCAAGCTGTTCATTCTGAATGTGAGTAGGAGGCTCCTCCGTGTTGACTTCATCAACATTTTGGAGATTCTCAAGAACTTCCTCATGAATTTCTTGAGGTGGAAGTAGCACAACTATTGTGTCATCAGATGGCACAACTGTTATGTCATCTTGTATTTGATGAGTCTCATTGTCGTGAGGTGACCCTCTAAGAGTCATTTCCCCTCCCAATAGATCGTCAAATACTCCCACTGAATTCTTGTTCACACCATTGAACAATCTTTCGTCCTCTGTGTTGTTTTGTGGTTCTCGAATTTCTTCAAGATCTACCTCGTTGTAACCTTGTTCCTTGGAAACATAGGAGTCTTCAAGAAACATCACATTCCTAGAAATGATCACCTTGTGATCTCCAGGTGAGTAGAATTCATATCCTTTTGTTTCCTTTGGATATCCCACAAAATAACATTTCTCACTTTTTATTCCAACTTATCGATCGCATCTTTCTAACAAAGCGGGACAACCCAGTCCGCATATGTTTAAGACTTGCTATTTTACCACACCATAACTCATATGGTGTTTTCTCGAATGATTTAGATGAAACCTATTCGAATATAAACGGCGCTAGTAAGGCGTGGCCCCAAAGGAATAAAGGGAGACTAGCGAAACTCATCATGGATCGAACCATATCTAATAAAGTTCGATTTCTTCTCTCGGATACACCATTCATTTGTGGTGTTCCCGGAGGTGTCCAGTCTGACCGGATTCCATGTGATTTCAAGTAATCAAGAAACTCTCGGCTTAAGTATTCCCCTCCTCGATCTGATCGAAGATTCTTAATACTTTTACCAAGTTGTTTCTCGACTTCTAACTTAAACTCCTTAAATTTATCAAGAGCCTCAGATTTGTGTTTCATCAGATACACATATCATCAGTGAAAGTTATGAAGTACGAATATCCACCTTTTGCTTGAGTTGGAAATGGTCCACACACATCTGAGTGGATTAACTCTAGCAATTCTTTGGCTCGTAACCCTTTCCCAGAAAATGGTTTCTTAGTCATCTTTCCTTTGAGACAAGATTCACAAGTACCATATGATTCAAAATCAAATGGTGTGAGATAATCCAATTTTCTCAGTCTTGCTATCATTTTCTCATTGATATGACAAAGTCTACAATGCCAAAGATAAGTAGCATTATTCGTATTACTTAGCTTAGGTCGTTTGTTTTGCACATTGAGAATATCTCGTTCACATTCAAGCATATATAAACCATTCGAAAGAAAGGCATTTCCATAAAACACTCCATTAAGCGAAAAAGTACAACGACTATTTCCAAAATGGAAGGAAAACCCTTCTATGTCCAACATAGGAATGAAAATAATATTCTTTGAAATAGCTGGAACGAAATAACAATCATGTAAATCTAGTCTATAACCCGAAGGAAGATCCAATCTATAAGTCCCCACGCGTTCGGCAGCAACTCTTGCTCCATTTCCCACGCGTAGGTCAACCTCCCCAGGATTCACCTTCCTGCTGTCACTAAGCCCCTCCACATTATTACAAATGTGTGAACCACACCGATATCTAATACCCAAGAATGTGAATTATTTATAGACATATTTATCTCAACGACAAATATACCCGAGCTATCACCCATTGCACCTTGTGCCTTAAATTTTGGGCAGTCTCTCTTCCAGTGCCCCTTCTCATGAAGCGTGCTCTTGGAGAGATCTCGGAGTATCTCATACTCCAAGGCTTGTGCCTCTGAGGCAAACAAACTCTCCAAGTGCTGAATCATTTCATAGGGTAGCATGCATTCATGTTGCCTTTGGATTTCTAAACTCATAGAAGTCAACATAATGCTCTGAGCCGACATAGCATCCTCAATGTGCTTCTTATGAGCAACCCAGTCAAACGAGGCATACTCAGGAGAACACTCATCGGGGATGATATTGATTGGTTTGTCCAAGACATACTCAATCTTATCCGTCCTTAATACCAAACGCAGGCAACGTAACCAACCGGATAGTTTGACCCAGTCAACAAATCATTTTCCACCAAACATTTATCTAACAAAGTCGACATCGTAACTGAACGAAAAATAAAAACAGCAAATTAGAACAAAGTAGACATTGATCACAATCGTATCACTAATCAAACAAGGGTTTATTGTATTGATTAGCTCTCACTAATTTTAACATATATTGCACCCCCAAATGCAAAATACGGATTTATAACAAATATAAATCTTAGTAGTCCAAGATCCAAGTCAATATTATTACAGCCTCTGCTTTGGCTGATGACTGTAAATAATATCACTCGATGGGCCTCAAACCGATTGCAACATTGATTTGTAGTGATTGAGTCTTATATTATTATAGCATCGCTTTGGTGATGACTTTAATAATAATACTTGGTCGATTTCAAAATCGATCACAACAAATAAATTTACAATTATTGATTTATTAATCCAATTAATATGCATTCACTAATTATTTTGATCGCTTTGGCTATTTCAAAATAATTAAGCAAATCAACCCCATTTCACGATGCCAACCATGCATCTATAAATGAGCATTTGCTTTGTCGATTTAGGAGTAAACACTTTGGTGTAAAACTCTTGGGCGAAAGAGGCTAGGATCCTCACACAATTATGATGGACGATGCATTTTGTTTCAAAACTAGACTTGTATTTTAGTGGAGATAAAACATGTGATACTAATTGTATATTTAATATCCAATATTAAATTAAAACAATTCTTGGGTGAAACGGGACCACATATATTGGCCCAAACATAGTAACACGGACTACAAGTATTGGGCATCGCCTACCCAAATATAAAAGCGGTCTCTAACTACTATAGTTAAAAAATAAGCATAAAATCAAATAGCATGCTTATCACAGAAAAACAACAAATAGGGCTCAACGAATAAATTAATTAATCCAATTAATAATTTAATTCTCTAATTAAAAGTGGATTTAGGCATTTATATTAATTCCAAATTAATATAAATATTCATTTAACATTATTATTTCTAAAATAATAATCTAATAAGATTTATTAATCTAATTAATAAATCAATTTTCTAATTATGAACACTAGTAAATTATATTAATTCTAAATTAATATAAAATCAAACTTTATACTATTATTTCAAAATAATAATAAAGTTATAATTTATTAATCTAATTAATAAATTAATGTCCAAAATAGTGATTAGTTTTATTAATTCTAAATTAATAAAATTAATCCATGTACATAAGTAAATTATATTAATTCTAAATTAATATAAAATCAAACCTTATATTATTATTTCAAAATAATAATAAAGTTTAAATTTATTAATCTAATTAATAAGTTAATTTCAAAAATTGTGATTGAATTTATTAATTCTAAATTAATAAATTAATTCATGTACATAAGTAGATTGTATTAATTCTAAATTAATACAAAATCAAAATTAATGTTATTATTTTGAAAATAATAATATTAAACAAAACTTATTAATCCAATTAATAAATTATTTAGTGTAATTAGAAATTAAATTTTATTAATTCTAAATTAACAAAATTCGTTTTTTTTATTGAACTGTACAGCCCAATTGGGCTGCCACAGCAATAAGGGCCAAAATTGCCCAGATTCGCGTGGCCCAGTAGCAAACTCGTGGCCCATGCGCACGGAAATGGCCCAGCCTTTCTTTAAGCTGCTGTCCAGCAGCCCACACACTCACGGCCCACATGCATGACGGCCCGGAGGCCCGTGACCCGGACGCCCAAAACCCGTTAGGGTTTCTGCCCACGCGTCGCGTCGCCTTCCTCCCCTCCACTCTGACCGCCGACGTCGTTCCTCCGCCGGCGACTCAACGTGCGACGGAAGATCCAGCGCCGGTGTTCGCGCACGCCCAGCGTCCACGGAAACCAGCTCTGGCGACGCGACCCAATGGTGCTCGGAAAAACCAGTGCGCGACGCACGCCCCTTTCGCCGTCGTTTCCTTGCCGGCGACTCCAAGTCGTCGATGATTCCATCTACGATTCCCGGCGACGGCGATGACTCCGAGCCGTTCCGAAGTCACTGCGTTTTCCCTCTTTCTCCTCCGATGCTCCCACGCATCTCTACGGGAGGCACAAAAGGGGAAGTCGGCGGCGTTTGAACGGAAGTGAAGAAGGATCGGCGAAACCAATTCCAAAACAATTTTCAAATTACACAAATTCATATATCAATTCCCAGATTTTCCAGAAATTTGTTTTCGATTCTCAAAATCAAAATTAATCTCTGATTTCAAAATCAGATTATCCAAAATTCCTTTTCGTTGATTTCCAAAACCAATTTCTGATTTCCAAATCAGATTTTCAAATTATTCAATTTTCTTTTTCCATTTTCGTTTTCTTTTCCATAATCTAATTATAAGAATAATCAAACGAAATGAAAATAAAATCGAATCGAAATTCAAAATTTCGATTAATCCACAATTAATAGAACACGAATTAATTATAAATCGAGCCCCGGGCTCTGATACCACTGTTAGGATTCGTTCTTGACAACATCTAATGCGCAGTGAAATAAAACTATCAAGAACATATCTAGATATATAATTAAAGCATGCGATGAGCCCTAGAACACGAAGATCGAAGACTTATGTGTTTATTACGCTTCCAGGTAGTAGTAAAGCTTCCAAGGAATCCTTCGAGAGCGTTTCCACAACTATGGTATTCACGTGTCTTTAATCAGGTGCATGAACAATTCCTCGATATACAAAATCAACGAGAGACGCCAAGAATCTCCTATTGAGTTTGCAGTACGTCTTTCTCAAAAATGTTTTCTGTGTTCTGGTCTAACGTTAATCTCAAAGATTAACTACCATTATAAAACAAAACCACCCACTACCTAGTTTGTGGGCTTTAGGTTTAATTAATCAATGTCTAACAATTAATTAATTAGGCCCAACTTAATGTCTATTCCATTAAGCTTTCAAAAATTTATAGTCATTATCTTTAGTATCCATTTGGTAAATCCATATTTATCAACAATAGCCTATACTATAGATTTGGTTTCTCGTTCAATAAAACACGAAGTTAAATTTCACAAACCAATTCATGGAACTTGATATATAATTGGACAAATATATTGGCTGACACTTAAATTGAAAAACTTGATACTAAAATGTCCGATCAACGGTGGAATTTTTTCGTCACCATAAAGGAATATTCCGTCGCAGTGGAGGTAACAACAACTGAATTCCAAATCAAACTAGCTCGTCGTTATCAAATTTATCAAGTATATTTTTGTCATGATAAAAATATGGTCTTGATATGATGAAAGGGTTTTCTTTGAATACGAAAAACAAATATAGATTTAAAATTGCAAAAGTCATACTTTAAAAATATATAAAGATGATGAAAATTTGGTCGGATTATTATTGATAAACAGTAGTTTGAATCCATATCACTCTTAACAAGAAAAGTATATGTAGAGTTATTATTCACTTATTCACTAATAGTTAAATATTTGGCCGTATAATTATTCTGTAGCCCAACTTTAAAAGAATTACAAAAATATCACAACATTTGCTCCGTTATACACTTATGGCTTCTAATTTGACGCCAACTTTTAAGCTTGAATACAACCACACTGATATCGGATGATGATGGACCGTATTATTGGATTTGTATATTGAAAGCAGATTAGTTGAGCTTGTATATAATGTTTCATGTTGTCATTATTGCAATCTCCTATCTGAATTGTTTACTTGATTGCACATGTATGTCTATTTATCTCATATATAAGTTAGATCATATAGTGTGTAGAAGATCACATAAGTCTGTATGATTGGTTAAGCTTAATGAGATATAAAAAGGATCACCTCTGAGATTATTTGAGGACGAGTTGTCGGTATAGGATACAGTGTAGATAATAAGTGACTTGACTTGGTTGCTTGTCTATGTCGGTACGTCTCTAACGTATTGATGATCACAGTGAGATGAGTTCTTCTATATGACCGTCGTGAAGAACCTAGATCTCGGTGACTTTACGTTGATCTAAACCTCGATAAGGTTTTATGTGAGTATGAGTTGTTGACCATCACTTTGACTTGTTATGGGTGAGGGTTACATGAGATAACTCAATATTCTCCACATTTTAAGTGGTGGCAGTGCTTGTATGTAGTGCTAGTAACATGTATCGAGTCACCATATCTGTTTAGGATGATGACGTCCTCTTAAGGAGCTCAAAAGATTTATTGTACTAAACCTTGCAGGTTGAGTTATCTCAAGTAAAATAATAAAGTTGAGTGGTACGACTTAAGGAATTAAAGAGATTAATTGTTTTAAGCAGTCAGGATGCTATAAATAATTAATGGACATGCGATATCTTAAATACGAGGATTCATAAAATCTAAGTGCAAGCCCGACTCAACTTCGATAATAAATGGGTAAGTCAGCATTTATTCTCTAGTGGCATGAATGAATGTTTATAAATTAATTTATGTTCTGGGCTGAACATAAGATAATTAATTCATTTGAAGCTCATCTTTATTCCTTGCATTTGATCCCTAGGCTGGTCCATCAAGGCCTGAACTGCTGGATAAATTCGCCCATCTCTAAGTTGAGTCCCACTAGGACTCTGTTCTGATTCTCCTATATTTAGATAGATTATATATGATATCATTAGATATCAAATGATATTATTCTAGATATGATTGTATTTATTCGATATGCAGAGATCATATCCTAACAGGATTCTAGGGATGTATTATAAATACAAGGTGAGAGAAAATCAGAAGTAATCAAACTCATTGTGATTTTCTAAATCTACAAGGAGAGAAGAATAATGTGAATTTTTGCAGTATTCTCCATAGATTGCTCTCACTTAGAATTGAAGTTTTGGCAAACGGGATACAGTGCAGAAGATCAAAGTACTAGTCTTGATCCTCTTTTATCCGATAAATTCGTAGGTAAACAAGAGAAAACACCAACGTGTTACAATTAATTATATAGGTGCATGCTAGGTATATATAATCAATGTATGGTGAATTAAACATCCAAGATAGATCATCGGGAGATGGTAAAATCAGATTTCCCTACACGCATATTGTTGGAAAGCACGCTAAATACAAAATATATAGGCTTCTGTTTCGTGGAGTTTTGTGACTTATTCAAGTATAATTTTGGTGATAAATAACATTACCACATATTGTTCCGTAAACTTTCAGGGTCGATTCCCATGAACTCGCCGCGGTTCAACCGCCAAGACCACTCAAATCGAGGGGCTCGATGTGAGTTTCCTAATGATATTTTTAAATTTATTGTTTTATTGATAAATTGACGATCAATTAAGACATTCTTGAACATCTGGTTTGCTATCAAGCAAGGTATAATTTTTTTATTGAAAAAATTAAAAAAGAAATTCACTAAACGAGGTTGTTCTTGCTCAATTGGTTTTATGTGACAAAATTAACCAACATGCAAGAATCTGTTAGCCATAGTCACACTTCTGTTAATTGCTTCAAACATGATTTCCTCATTATACGGGAAAGTCATTAATCCAGTAGCAACATACTCAACAAAAGTAAAAATTCAAGAATCTATTATGGCATGATCTCTACTTAAGTTGAGATATCTATATTTCATGAAAACAATCAATTTATTTGTTTCATGTGTTATAAACATAGTATATATAGCATAAATGAAATATATTTTATGATTTTATGTCTTCGAAATTTGCAAGCATAAATTTATCGCATTATTTTTGCTATATTAAGACATTATTTTTGCTAGTAGGTGATGGTCATGACCGAAATATCTATGAATCTTCACCAAGACCTTCAGGTCATCAGATGTTATTGCGTCAGGATTGTGCGTCTTAACACGCAATAGTCGAGCGTGTAGACTCACTTCTCCAAAAGGCCAGGCCTCATCGTCCACAAGGATGACAAAGAAATACTGATTGAGTCAGTCCTTATCCAATTTGGGATCCTTGTTGTATAGATGTGTAGAACTCGTATGTTTTTAGTAAAATAATAAAACATACCACAGACATAAGCATCGTGGATAAAGAAAAAATGTGAGAAGTATAAAAAATTCCACATTCCTGGAGGATAATATAGAAGAATAGAGCTTTACGAATAGAAGAAGGACATAATTGGTTTAATGGAATACTGTAACCTATAGATAATACTGCTAAAAATGATAAATGGGTAAACAAAGACCAGCCTTGACTTGATAAAGCTAGAAGGTCATCGTGGGGGGATCAGAAACTAGGGGACTGTCATTCGGCATAAGAGACGAAAAACCAAAACCAACAAAAGAACGAAGAGTTTCTAATAACTCATCAAATTTGTCACCGCGAATAGAAGATGGTTTGAATTGTTGTTTATTGATAGCCATGAGATTGGACTTCCTAGAAGGTTTACGATTTCGGTTAAAGTGAAACCTATCTATTACCTCTAACACATCATTGGAAGAAGAAAAAGAAAATGATTCAGACATCAAAAACCTGGAAGGTGTTTTAAAGAAAGCAGATGTCTTTGGAAGCAAGATGGACTTTGCGCGAGAATAAAGAAGTGAAGTTCTAAAGAAGATGACGAAGAAATGAAAAGTTCGAAATTGAAGAATAAATGCTTGATTTATAAGGTTTCCCTATTAAATCTTATAGAAACTCCTTCGAACGAGTGGAAGGTCCAGATCCAA
Organism: Salvia rosmarinus; assembly: GCA_036937905.1. NCBI lineage: Eukaryota > Viridiplantae > Streptophyta > Magnoliopsida > Lamiales > Lamiaceae > Salvia > Salvia rosmarinus. The sequence goes on along the minus strand of CM072815.1, from coordinate 71,200,605 downwards.
GAAGGTCAAACGTTTTTCAAAATCAACGGACGATATTAAAAAGTAGTTGAAGAGTTATGGCAAAGAATGTCGGGAAGAAGAGGCGAGCTTTTCAAAAAAAGCTATAAAAAGTGCTCCGCAAATTTAATGCACGACGAAAGTAATAGACAGATGCAACACCGGAGTTGGTCTTCTAGATCTCGCACCAAATATAATCTACTCCGATAGAAAACTCATAGTAGACAGATCACTCGGAGTCGGGGGAGCTGTTGATATGGAATAAATATCAACTATGCCAACTCATAAAAAAAGTGCACGCGGATGTCCCACGTATATCATATCACAACTCAGAGATGCCAATTCAGCACAGTAGGACAAGGATATAGGCCCAAGAAGTTTGAACTGTAGGCCCAGTTCCATATGATCATAGCTACTTCTTTTGAGTAATAAACGACATCATATGTACTAGTGAGTTATAACCGTAAGGACTCCTCTCTTCGGATATGTCTCTGAGGATCTGTACATATCCTATTCCTATAAGGCTTCGGATTACCTTACTTCAAGCCATATTACATCTATAAATACGATCATCATTCAAGGGTCATGTACAGAATCTTAAGCCACCAACAAGCCTCAAGCATAATATACTGACTTGAGCGTCAGAGTGTTTATCCGGAGATTATCTCAGGCTCTGGTTTGCAGTTGGCCTAATTCTCATAACATTCCAATGGTTAACCAATGTATTCCAATTATGTTCACAATCATTGCTCAGTCATTACCACGAGGTACGCCAATTTTATAATTATTTATTCGATTTACAAATTGAATCTTATACTTATATATGCAATGAAAAATGTGAAAAAAATCCTTCATTTTACCTCATTACATGTTTACGTCGAATTATACAGTATTTTCATATTATAGAAGTTATATGATCACTCATATATTATATAAAAATCATGTTGCGTTCTCTAAACATGAAATCCTCTTAAATATAATTTAGTTACGTCTTGCAAAAACACTAGTACTCAAGCTTTCTCTCATTAAACCCCATCTCTCCGTCATTTTCATCAAACCGTGGTGTATTTTATCTTTTTTCTTTCTTGTATGATTTTAATTTATATTTTCTTCATTTAATGAAAGTAATTAATTCATTCCCTTACATAGAAGTAACTTTCTACCTTTAGTGTGAAAGTAATACTTCTACCTTTAGTGTGAAAGTATTTTATCTTATTATTGTGAAAGCTCTCTTTTTTTTGGATACTTTAGAAGTACATGAGTTTATTCGGACATACTGAATTGACATTTATGTTTATTTTATAGTTAGCTAATTTGAAGGATTGATTCTTCGATTGTATCTTCACATTTTAAAAGTGTGACAATTACTCTACCAACTAATATCAACAGCTACAACCATCTGATTTTGATCTGAGTTTTTAAGTACTTTTATCAATTTTATAGTACTTGTGCTATTTTCCCTCTTGAATATGGGAAACCTCATTTTATTTTTGAAAAATTATATATGCACTAAAGAAATTCATAATACAAAGCATTAATTTTATAAATTTGCTTTCAAAAAAGAAAAAACTTTTTAAATTTGATCTCTTATCATATCATAATACACAAGCATCTTTCTCGTGAAGCGCGCGATTTGAAATATTTATTTTCGAATTTATTAAATCAGTATTCATGTTCACATAAATTATTTAATGAGATAAACATGTGTACATAATAATTAAGCGTGGATCCAACATTATTAAGTAGGCCACTACAAACATGAATGCAACATAAATGCAAAGTAAGATTCATCAATGGAGAAAATTGTGGCTTGTTTTTCCCTTGGACCACGTATAGATCATTTTTTTTATCATAAATACTAGGGTTGACAATTCGTGCGTGTAGGGTCGTTATCGTGTTGACACGATAACGACACAATAAGGCCAAATACGAACACGATTCGAAGGATCTGACCGACATGAACACGACACGAAATGTACTGACACGGACACGACATGAATATGACTCGATTTTTTTCGTGTTGACAAGACATGATAACGATACGACACAATAAATTTAAGTCAAAATTAGAAAATAAATTAATAAAAGAAATAAAAATATATAAAATGTAATTAAATTAAGGATAAATATCACTTTAAACCGTAAACTATACCCATTTTATCAAAAATATCATGAACTTTAAAAAATATCATTTTAAATCCCAAACTATTAACATTTTATCAAAAAAATCTTAAACTTTGATAAGTATCACTTTAAACCTCAAACTGTTAAATTATTTATCAAAAATACTCTACATCAATTTTTAAGCTCCTAAAATTGGAATAAAAATATCTTCTTCTCGTTCGATGAGCCACATCAAAATTTAAAGGCAAGAAATGAACGTCGGATATATCCGATGAGCCAATCAGAAGATATTTCTCGTCCAATTTTGGGAGCTAAAAAATTGATGTAGGATATTTCTGATAAAAAAAAATTAACTGTTTGAGGTTTAAAGTGATACTTCCTAAAGTTTATGATTTTTTTGATAAAATATTAATAGTTTGGGGTTTAAAATGATATTTTTTAAAGTTCAGGATATTTTTATAAAATGGGTATAATTTGGGGTTTAAAGTGATATTTACCCTTAAATAAATATTAAAAATATATAAATATTTCGAATTATGCGAAAAAGACACGATCCGACACGAACACGAATGCAACACGAAAATTATCGGGTTACACGAACACCAAAATTTTGATCGGGCTATTTTCTAACACGAAAACGTGCAAGTAGATAGGTAAGTCGAGTATCGTATCCACAGGGATTGTAACACGAAAATACAGAAGCTAACTCAATAATCATTCATCATTATCCAAACAACATATTTGGTTTTGAAAGGTTTTGGGACTTCAAATATTTAATTCAAAGTTAAGAGAAATAAAGCAAATAAAACGATAACGATAGAAATCAAATAGATAAAAAGACAAAGAGACTAACCCTAGGGATGTATTAATTCTACCAACAGCGTGTGTTTATCCTGCTTCCTATTAACCAATTTTAATCCAACCAATATGAAAGATCACATAAGCAACCAACAATTTCAGTTACGACAATTGTGGTAGTAGATTACTAATTTACCTATTACTGTTACGTCTCAAGGTGTAAATTAGCAACTCCAAAAAGATCATAAAGAATATGCTTCCCACGGATGTTCCTATCTCAGCTACGACTCAAGGTTTACCCGTATTGTGCATTCAAGATCGATTGACAATTAAAACTGTTAAGTATTCAACTGACAACTAGATATGCATCAAGATTGATCATAAATTAACACATAAGATTTAGCACCAAGAATTACAAATCAATGACTGGAAGGTAAATAGCAAATAGCAGGAATCACCACACTTAGGATAAAATCATACAAACCCTAGGATTAGAACGAAAATTTAGCTAGACATAGAAATTGAAATAAAATATGAATTAACCATAGGAATAAGAATTGAATAGATAAAACACTAATGTAGCGTCTGAAGAACAATGGTTGGGTTTGAATCCAAACCCGAGTAGAAAACGGAAAAAACTGAATTCCTTCGGATGAATTTGTTCCAAAACGATTACAAAGCATTAATGTAGCGTAGAATAATAATAATCTAAAGTCTAGATGAATGAAAATCAAAGCTAGAATGAAAGTATGTGAAAATATGCTAAAAACTGAGGTAAAACACAGATAAAACAAGATGGAGGCGCCAATGCACGTCCAGGGGTATATATAGGTAATGGTCGAAACCACAATTCGCGCGTCGAGTCGCTAGCGGCGCCTAGCGGTCGCTAGGTCGGTCGCTAGCTGTGAGTCAGTCACTTTCTTCGATGAGCTCGCGGTCAGGTTCGCGGTCGCGTGATTTGCCTAACGATCAGGCTAGCGATCGCTAGCTCAGTCGCTAGTCTTAGTACAAAAGCTTTTTCGGAATATCTCACGGGCAAGCTTGCGGTCACTAGATTTGCCTAGCGGTGGCCTAGCGGTGCTAGGTCGGTCGCTAGTTTGACTCCAGAATGTTTTCCGCCTGAGCTCGCGGTCGGGCTAGCGGCCGCTAGCCTCTGTTCCTTTTCATCTTTGGTTCGTTCTTTGCTTTGTGCTCGATTATCACTTGAAAAGTCTACAGAACACCAAAAAGGAACCCCAAGAGCAACATCTTCCAAAAATAGCTAAAAGCATTAGATCAACTATATAAACACACTTAAACTGATCTTAAATCATCTTAATATATCATTAATAGTAAAAAGCGCGTTTATCACCCGACACGAACACGATACGAAATTATCTTGTCCTTATCATACGAACACGATAAGGCTGAACACTAACCCGCTAATTTCTTGCGTTTGTCGTGTCGAAAATTATCAACCCTAATAAATATAAGTAAAGGTCATCCATTTTTCTTTCTTATTTTGATTGAGTAAATATCCAACATTTTCTCATCTTTTATTACTCTATCCGTTCAAAATTGTCCACTTCTATTTTCATATGTATCAAGAAAAATATTTTTTTAAAAATAAAATTACATAAATCTTTAATATTATGCCATTATTTACCCACTCTAAATAATAAAAAAACATAAAGATTATTATCTACAAAGAGGCAAAGAACATTAAAAAGACATATTAAGAAAAAATTAATAAATCAAGCAGTACAATTTCTTTTATGGCAAAGACTTTGTGCAGAGTCCACACCGTATGCACAAATAGAAATGACAATTGTCATGAAAAATGGTAATATTTATTATTTTACTTTCTAACTAAAAGGTGGCAATTATCCCAAAAAAGTGATAATTATAATGAAGAAATGCAACAATTTGATATCTATCCATATGGTGTGGATGACCTAATGAGAGACCCCCTTTTTTGAGTCGAGAAATGATGGATTGGTTTCGTACATTGATCTCTCTTTGTATCATTCTTACTAGGGGTGGGAAACGGTTCGGGTTCGGTTAATCGCACCGATTTTTTCGGTTAACCGAACCGAAATTTTCATAAATTTAATAACCGAAACCGAACCGTTTATTAAGTTCGGTTAACCAAAAACCGCATCGGTTAGTGCGGTTCGGTTTTCGGTTAACCGAAAAACCGAAAAATTGCTTGGAGATTACATGAATTTATAAGAAACGACATGTCATAAGATACAACTTTGCAATCAGATGTGTAAACTTTTCAAATTTTAATGTCCATAAAAAAATTCATACAATATCCATCAATAATTCAAAATAAATCAAAGCAATCAATATCAATCCATCAACAAACTATCATATTCATGCAATGATAATTTGATACATTAGAGTAATTTGATACATTAGAATACTAGGGTTTAACTTTAATTAATATTAGTAATTAGTTTTTATAGATTTATAAAAAATTAAAATAATTAATAAAATAGAAATGATTTTCGGTTTTTCGGTTAATAACCGTTCGGTTATCGGTTAACCGAAAACCGAAAAAAATTAAAATATTATACCACAAACCGAACCGCAAACCGAATATACGGTATACGGTTAACCGAATATGATGCGGTTTCGGTTCGGTTCGGTATTAACCGATAACCGAAAACCGTTTCCCCAGCCCTAATTCTTACAAAGAGGAGGAATACCATTGAATTATAATATTCAGAGCAAACCAGTACAATTTGGGACAACACAAAAAGGAATAATATCATTTTTGAGATTGAGAGAGTTTATGACCTTTTTTAAAATAAAAAATAAAAAACAAAATTTGCTTGTGTAATCCCGAATAAAACATTTTCTCATTTCTAAGATATAATTCTATTCCAAAAGCCTAGAAAAATGTCCTTCAAATCCATCAACTATGTACTATTTTATAAAGTTAATTTATTAATACATAAGCCATTAAATCTTTGAAATCACTATAAAATCCCAACTCGCAATAAAAAAAATATACTCCATCTGTCCTTGATATTTGTTTACTTAATTCTATTTCGGTACGTCTATAAAATTTGTTCACTTTTCTTTTATAAATGTGAACATTACCCAAATTCCATACGTTTACCTACACTCAATCTATTTATTTATAAAAAAAATCACTCATAACCCACATTTCCACTAACATAATATATTTTACTATATGGATCTCATTCTCCACTCACTTTACATCTATTACGTTTATTAAAACTCGTATCGATAAAAATTAAAACTATATATAAGGGAAATATTACTTAGCATATGACATAACGATCACATGTTGACGTGCTATATTTCATAAAAAAAACTCCACAGGGCGTAAAATTACCACATTGGAGCAGTCTCCAACTTTAATTAACATTAATTTAGTCAAAGAATCCTAGCTCGAGTACGAGAATTCTGTTAATAATCATAGCACAATACCAATTCAATTTCCATGTAAAAAATAATTGCAGTAATGGTGTTGGGAGGCATATATTTTAATGCAAGCAGGCACCTGTAACACAAATTTTTTGTATTTAAATTTTATAAATACAAAATTTATACAAAAATTAATTGAATTTGGATTTGATGAATTTGAGATATGTTCGATCTTCTATTTATCCTCTGATTCTACTTCTTCGATGTGGATTTCTTGAACGATCTTGATGTTCTTCGAGTTGTTTGGAGGGATGTAGTTCCTTGATCTCCTTGAACTTGAAGTTTGAATTTGAAGATGTTGATCTGAAGGACTTCAGTCTTGTTTTCAGATCAACTGTCGGATTTGGTTTGATTTGTTGAAGAACGTTTGAAGATCTTCGAGTTTGAGCGCCAATGCGGAGGGCTTTCACCTTGTTTCCGAATTGAACTTCAACTTGGTTTGATTTAGAGGATGATTTTGGCGAAGAACGTGGTGATTTGCACGAAGAAAGCCTTGAATGTTGAAGAAGACTTCGAAGCTTCTTGAAGACTTCGCCGAGGATTCTTCGAGTGTCTTGAGCTCTTCGATTCTTCACCTTCTTCACTTCACTTCACCTCCTCAATTCTCCTCCCATTTATGAGAACCTTCCAGGCCTATTTATAGATGTAGGCTAGTGGACTTATGAGCTTATGGGCCTATGGGCCTTTTGGGCCATCAAGCCATGAGCTTGGGCTTATGGGCCATCAAACCATGGGCTTGAGCTTTAGTTTGGGCTTATGGGCCTTTTAGACCATCAAACCATGGGTTTAAGTTTGGGCTTGGGCTTATGGGCCTTTTATGGCTCGTTTGGCACAATTTGAGTGATTATTCGTCTCCGATGTATCGTTGCCACATGTCATGCTCCTATTCGCCGATGAAATCAAATATTAATCACATATCTATTTAATTTTGGAATAAATTCCATTAATAAAATAGAAGTATAATTAATTATTTAATTCGTGATTTACACATGGTGCGATCTTATTTGCTAACAACTTTTAATCGTCTACAAATTGCTCCATCGAGACTTGTTCATGGACGAGTTGTCTTGAAATGGACGAGTTGTCTTGGAAATGAACGAGTCTCGAAATCCATTTAGATAGTTTAAACTCTTGTCGAGGAGTTCTTGATTTTGAATTTGTAAACAGTTTATACTCATATTTAGGAGTTCTTGAACTTGATTTGAATTTGTAAACAGTTTATACTCGTATTTAGAAGTTCTTGAATTTGAATTTGTAAATAGTTTATACTCGTATTTAGGAGTTCTTGAATTTGAATTTGAATTTGTAAACAGTTTATACTCGTATTTAGGAGTTCTTTAATTTGATTTGAATTTGTAAATAGTTTATACTCGTATTTAGGAGTTCTTGAATTTGATGTGAACTTGTAAACAGTTTATACTCGTATTTAGGAGTTCTTGAACTCGATTTGAATTTATAAACAGTTTATACTCGTATTTAGGAGTTCTTCGACTTTGATTTGAATTTGTAAACAGTTTATACTCGTATTTAGGAGTTCTTCGACTTTGATTTGAATTTGTAAACAATTTATACTCGTATTTAGGAGTTCTTCGACTTTGATTTGAATTTGTAAACAGTTTATACTCGTATTTAGGAGTTCTTCGACTTTGATTTGAATTTGTAAACAGTTTATACTCGTATTTATGAGTTTTTTATTTTGATTTTGAACTTGAACATAAATTTTGAATTATTCCAAGAATGGGCTTTTCTTGAAGAGATGGTCTCTCACTGAGCGCGTGCGCATTGAGACCATCCCTTAATTAACTAATTAATTAATTCTTAATCCTAATTAATTAATTAATTTAATAAAATTTAATTGTAAGTTAATAAATAATAATTTTGAATTAATATATCTTAATTTTTAATTAGTAAACTCTAATTATGAAATAATAAACCCTAATCATGAATTAATAAATCCTAATTTTGAATTAATAAACCCTAATTGAAAATAATAAACCCTAATTTTGAATAATAAACCCTAATTATGAATTAATAAACCCTAACTTTGAATTAATAAACCTTAATTGAAAATAATAAACCCTAATTTTGAATAATAAACCCTAATTATGAATTAATAAACCCTAACTTTGAATTAATAAACCCTAATTGAAAATAATAAACCCTAAATTTGAATTAATAAACCAATTGAAATATAAACCCTAATTTTGAATAATAAACCTTAATTAGAAATAATAAACCATAATTTTAAATTAATAAACTTTAATTATAAATTAATAAACCCTAATCGTCAAAATACAAAATAACACACTAAAACAATAAATAAAAGAACATCACAAAATGTGATCCACCTTGATTTTTTTTTTTGGCAGCCCAAATCACATAAAGAAAAATGATCCAAGTAAAATGATAGCATAAGTTTTAAACTGCCGAAAAGGAAGTGGACCACAAGTCCAATTTGCCTCTATCTGCCACGTTGCTTATTAGTTTTTTTTTTGCAGGCTGCTTATCATATCTTTTTGTGGGACAACACGTTGAGATCAAGACAAACATTAAAGTAGACATATTTAATAAGGCTTGATGAGGCACAGGAAAAAGAAGCCAAAGTTATTGCAACTTGAAGCAATCCCTGTACTATTGCATTTAAAGAGGTTGTTGAGAACATCTGATCTTGTTGCATAATTTGTCGAGAATCTGTTGTGAATGGAGACAAAAGTTGTTGGAGTTTGTTTAGATAGCAAAATGCCAAAAACTGCAGATTCAGGTTTCAAAGGCTACTGTGTTTTGGGCTCTCAATTTTCTTCTATAAATTGAGCCATATCTTTCTTTCTCACAAGCACAGCACTCTTGAGTTATTTCCTTTCATTTGTATATCCTTTCTCGTTTTCAATTCATTCCTCTTCTTTTTATCATCATGTAGTTCTCCAAAATTGACAATTTTCACAGTCATACAGCAAACACCGCTGCACAACTCTTTCCAACATTTCAAAAATATTGACTGAGATGCGAATTTTCTGCCATAAACTCTGCAACTTTGCTACCCCCACTGCCTCCATATCAACCATAAACTCTGCAACTTTGCTACCTCCACTGCCTCCATATCAAACACTTGTGATAATGGGTGCGAAATTTCTCTTTTTTTTGGTGCTTGCCTTCCATTTATGCTCCTTCAATATAATCAGATTTTTATTTTTTATTTTTTTATTTTTGTATATATTTTTTTGCTGCTCGATCAATGTGATTAAATGAGTTCCATCATTCCCCTCGTATTTTCCAGGTACAGATGGGCTGTCTTCTTCGAGCTCAAAATTCCATTTCTTGAAGTTATTTCCTGGCTTAGGGGCTGTATACTCTTTGGTGGTAACTCCTCCAACTACTGGAAAGACTCCAGGCTCACTGTCACTTATATTTTGCTTCTCTTCACGTGACAATACAGTAAATCGGAGGTGTTGAGGCACGTTGGGCAGCACTGGCTTCCAAGGTGGGAGATGGCAATAGCGGCGTCAACGATGGCTGTAGCAGCTGAGAATGGATGAATCGATGGCGGCTGCTGAGCGTGACGACGAAGGGAACACGGAGGTACTGCTGCGCATGGTGGACGACGACCGGAGTGAAAGAGTTACACCCGGCGCACCAATTAGATTGGTCGTTTTTACTCTTTTATTTAAATTGTAAATTTAATCTTATTGGAAATTATATTAATAAAGGCATTTATTTGTCTAAAGTATTTGTTATTTAATAAATTATGTACTTTAGATAAAGTCCTTAGACCATGAAAAGTTATAAGATATGATCACGCATATGATGGTGATTATGAAATATATCTTTGAAGCTTTGGTCTTAAATTAGTTCCGAGTGAAATAACTATTCAAGATAGGACATTGAATTGTTGATGTAACTCGCACATATGATACATGCTCATAAGATGAGAATATTGTGTTTCATCAATATTAATGTAGTTGACGTAAGTGTATATATGTGGGTGCTTGTTAGAGAACAAGTACACTGAATTGACCGCTAGAAATTCTTATATGGAATTTATCGAAATAAGAATTACTAAATTATGATAGTACATGATTAGTCCTTTGACTTGAGACACCATAGTAATCTTGTATGAGTTCTATTTCATTTTGATGTATTCTCTGATTGCAAGACAATCATCAAAGAGTTTATATTGGATGTAATATGAATGAATATGGAGATTGATGTGTGGTCGATAAAGAATCTATTACTTGTTTGAGACAAGAGAATTTCCTCTGCTTTCATTATTCATAACTCAAGACCTTGGCGGCATGATGAATATTGATTCATAAGGAGTTATTGAGTTTAATGAAAATGTAACTATTGGGATTATTTATGAGTTTTCGATTTAATTCCATACTCAATATCCAATTGGGAAATTAGATAATAGAAGGACCATACGTGTATGACGATTCATATTTAAAATAGGTTTACTCGCTGTTTCACCTAGTGCTAGGTAGCCATGCTACTTGCTAGATGTTCCCATGGATTATAGGTTCTTGAAATTACGGAGTTAATTTCAAACGAATTAATTTATTGGATAAATTAATTGAATAACTGTTATTTGTTTAAGTTGTAATTTGTTACAAGCCTATTACAAGTGCTAGTCGTGAACCTAAGAGGGTCACACACAAAAAGCTAGAACGTGTCAATTGAATTGATTTAATAGTTGAATCCGATTAATTAATGATGATTAAATAATTGAGACTTGTTCTAATTTAATATGTTAAATTAGATATTCAATTAAATTTATTTAGTTGAATATAATTGGATTAACAAGTCTAATTCTATGTTAAATTAATTAGATTAATTTAATTAGATATAAAATTAATTTGATTAATTTTAAAATCTAGAAAATCAGATTATATATATATAGATAGATATATATAATTGTTGGATAAAAAAAAAATAAGAAAAAAGGAAAAGAAAACGTGTGATTGTGAATCGCCAACTGTGGAATAATTGTGTTAATAATAATCATGATTAATGATGATGATTATTAATATTGAATGAGGAAAAACGTTTTCTTCTTGGCTATTGATATTCCATTCTTCTTTTATAAAGAAGGCAGCAGTTTTTTTTTCCTTTTTCACGTGAGTTGTCCAATTGATAATCTGATTTTTGAGAAAAAGGAGTGTTTGGTTTTGCTAGCGAAAAATCATTCATTTGACGTGTTCTACAAAGTGTGGACTTGATAGAGGGGAGACGTTTGGATCCCTGCGAGTTTGGAGAACGAGCAATTGATTGCTTCTAATCTCTACATCAAACGGAGTGCGAAAAAGGTATGCAATGATTCGATCGTTCAATACCTTACATCATGTTAACGTGAAGTCGTCAAAATCGTTGGAATGAAATAATCGTTGTTTCATTTATTCGTTCGAAAAATTTTAATTTCCGCTGCGTTTTTCGACCCGATCCTAACAGTGGTATCAGAGCCCGGGTTCACGTTAACATGATGTTTATCATTATGTGTTGGCATGGATAAATTGTTAATTATGCTAGAATTTATTTTGTTATTGATAGCATGAACGAAAACTGAAAATCGCATGAGTGTTTATGAATATTGCCTTGCCGTATTTCATCAAACATTTTGTGAGCGTCAAGTAAATGGATGTGTTGTGGTAGGAGGCGGCCATGGTCGATCGAGGTGTGTGACGCCGAGGCCACCATGGGTGTTTAGGACTACCTCAATGTGTTCCATTCACTCGAGTCGCCACGTGGGATTGAGATTTATCTCAAGTTTTGTCTAAATGAGTGTTAGGCAAATGTGATATCGCTTTTATTACGAATGTCGTCATATAAATCGATATCTTCGATTTAAATTTGATTTTGGCATTTTAGAATTAATTGTTAATTCTAAATGTGTGATAAAAATTGTTTTATCCAAAATTAAATTTTATGCTTTTAATAATGAAATAAATTATTAATTCCACTTGTAAATTTATTATGTTTTTATTCATGTGATGAATGTTAGCATGATTTATTTAGGGATGATCATGGGCCAATACCGATGTGATGGTTTATTATTTTTATATGCTTTGGGTTTTAAAATGGGATCATGAGCCTCTTATTCCATTCAATGTAATCGTTTTATTTATGCAATGAGTGTAGAATAGAAAGTGAGGTTTTCTATTTTCATTGTAATTTTTTATTGGAGGACGTTCGTCATGAAGAAAATAAGAGGCGCTTAAAGACCCATATATGTATGGGGTTACATATGATGTAATAGATATGTCTTTCATTTTAAAATCCTTAGATTGACCTTGACCGTTTTGGCTCAAAACGGGTCGCATAAAACGACCATGATCATCCCATCGCTTTATGTATAGGATGCATGTTAGTATTTATTTAATGCTTATTTAGCAAATCATGTGATGAGGTTTGCATTAATTAAACTCACCTAGATAATAGTTTTCGATGGTCTTGAAAATAAAACCCTAAGTTTTTGAAACTTTTATAAAGAATTTTTGAAATTCGATTTCAAGTTAAATTGGACAAGTTGAATTGGATTCATCGTTCCAAGTCTACCATCAAAAGTAAAGACATGAGATGCTACCACACTATATCACTTATCACGAGTCGTGGAGTGATTTAGTGATGGAAAGCTGTGATCTTCACTAAGTATAGAGATACTCATGGAATAGATTTATCAATGTGTTGTCCATGAGTCGTGGAATATATTGGTGCTCTATTTACATGAATGTTTGATGGGTATAACTTGACACTTAGTACTATATGGGCTCATAAAATTGAGGTATATAGGAAGAGTGAGACAAAATAAAATTAAGGGTTATATAGAGATATAATCGTCAAAGAGTTGACTACCGATAAAATATTTCATGTCTTCATAATATTGAGTTATGAAATATTTTTATTGGACCTTAATTCTACTAGGAAATTCGATTTCCGAATTCCATTTGGGGTTATGGAATTTGAATAAAATAGTGGAGACAATTAATTATTAAAGACCTTATATTAATTGAATATATTTTCCATAGTCTCGCTAATTTTCGCATCTTATTTGTAGATTGTGCGCAAAATGTCGAAAAATCCATTATCATCAATTCTTGACCAAAACAAACTTCTTGGTACAAACTATGTTGATTGGGTTCGAATTTAAGAATTGTTCTAATTTCGAAAAGAGGGCTTATGTCTTGGATGCCCCAATGCACGAAAAACTCGCGATGACGCAAATGATGTACTTACGAAGTACCAAAGTCATGTTGATGACGATTTGCAGGTTCGTTGCTATATGCTAGCATCGATGTCAAATGAACTTCAAAGACAAAATGAAGGTGTGGCTTCGACTTATGAGATCCTTATCCGTTTACAAAGGTTATGCGGAGAAAGTATTAGACAACAAAGATATACGATATCTAAGGAGCTTTTCCAGTGTCGTATGACTGAGGGCTCTTCAGTCCAAACTCATGGGCTGAAGATGATAGCTCTTATGGAAAGGTTGGGATCTCTAGGAGTCGAGATTGAAGCTGAATTGCAAACTGATCTCATGTTGCAATCTTTGCCACCATCATTTGACACTTTTATCGTCAACTTCACTATGCATAGCATGACAACTAGTCTTCGAACTTGTCGATATGCTAGTGACTACCGAGTCCACTATGAAAAGGACAAGCTGTTTTTCTTGTTGGTTCCTCCTCCTCGTCCGAAAGCTCCAAAGGCTAAGACTAACAAGTGGAAGGGGAAAGAAAAGATGAAGGGTTCATCTAAACCCAACAAGTTGAAGGCACAGGGTGGAGTAGGGAAGAAAAAGAAGAATGCTCAATCCAATGACATTTGCCATTTTTGCAACAAACCGGGACATTGGAAGAGGAATTGCAAGGCATATCTTGCAAGCCTGAAGGGTTCAGGTATTTACTATGTTGAAGTTAACTTATCTGTTAACGATGCTTCGTGGGTATTGGATACCGGTTGTTCCTCACATCTTTGTAATGAATTACAGGTGATGGTGGGAACTAAGAAGTTGAGCAAAGGAGAGACAGTTCTACGTATGGGCAATGGAGCAAGAGTTGCTGCTTTAGCTGTAGGAACTGTTTACCTAGCTCTTGATAGTGGTTTTAAACTTGTTTTGAACAATTGTTTTTACGTACCTAGTTTGATTAAGAACATCATCTCTATTCCGCTTTGGATAGAAAAATTATGAATTTTCAATAAAGGGTGGAATATGTTCCATCTTGAAAGATGCTTCTTTAATTTATTCTAGTGTATTGGTTAATGGTCTCAGATACTATTATACCACAAAACCCTATTTTGCATATTCAACAAAGTAAAAGAAAATTAGATAATCATAGTTCCATAGAGCTTTGGCACTCCAGACTAGGTCATATTTCTGAGAAAATAATGAATCAATTGTCTCAATTGCTTGGTCTTTCGAACGAGCAAAAGTTGGCAACTTGTGAATCTTGTCTCAAAGGAAAGATGACCAAATCACCATTTGTTGGACAAGTGGAGCGAGCTCAACATTTATTGGATTTGATCCATACAGATATTTGTGGACCACTAAGTGTTAGTGCCCGTGGGAACTATCACTATTTTGTAACCTTTACCGACGATTACTCTAGGTATGGTTATGTGTACTTGATAAGACACAAATCTGAAGTATTTGAAAAGTTCAAAGAATTCAGACAAGAAGTGGAAAAACAAACTGGCTCAAGTATTAAAATCTTCGATCTGATCGAGGAGGTGAATACTTAAGTGGTGTGTTTCTTGATTATCTAAAAGAGAATGGGATTCTATCACAGTGGACGCCTCCTGGCACTCCTCAACTCAATGGAGTTTCAGAGCGCAAGAATCGTACCTTGTTAGACATGGTGCGATCTATGATGGGCTTCACTTCATTACCTCTTTCGTTTGGGGATATGCTTTAAAACCGCAACACATTTGTTAAATAGAGTGTCATCTAAAGTCGTACCTAAAACACCATATGAATTATGGTTTGGCAAAACACCTTCTTACAAATATCTAAGGATATGGGGTGTCTTGCTTATGTGAAGCGATTAATGGGAGATAAGTTGGATATGAGATCCATCTTATGTAATTTTGTGGGATATCCAAAAGAGTCTATTGGATATTATTTCTATGATCCTCGTAACAAAATGTGTTTGTTTCGAGGAATGCTACTTTTCTTGAGGAAGAGTTTCGCTCAATGTATAACAAGATTGTAGAACTTGACGAAACTCAAGAACCACAAAGTGTCCCGCTTGTGGTGAAAATACTCAATCAACAAAAGGTGAAACTTCTTATGCAAACCCGTCAAAGTCCACCGAGTTTCTAAGCCGCCTGATAGGTTGAACTTATTGATGGAAAACAATAAGGAAAAACCTCCTATGGATAATGATCCAAGAACTTATTCTGAGGCAATTTATGACATTGACCGAGATAAGTGGCTAGAAGCTATGCAATCCGAAATGGATTCTATGTACTTTAACAAAGTATGGATCTTAGTGGATCTACCAATTGGAATTGTTCCTATTGGATGCAAGTGGATTTTCAAGCGAAAGCTTGGAGTAGATGGAAATGTGGCTACATATAAAGCACGCCTGGTTGCGAAAGGTTATACTCAAAGGAAGGAATTGACTGAGGAAACTTTCTCACCGATTGCGATGCTTAAGTCCATTGAACTCGCTTGCCATAGCTGCATATTATGACTATGAGATATGGCAAATGGATGTAAATCGCATTCCTTAATGGAAACATTAAGGAGGATATTTATATGGTGCGACTGAAGGCTTTGTATCTAAGGAATGAACAAAGGTTTGTAAACTCCAAAGATCAATATATGGACTTAAACAAGCTTCAAGGAGTTGGAACATCCGATTCGATGAAACAATCAAAGCGTTTGGTTTTCAAAAGAATCCGGAAGAGCCATGTGTGTATAAGAAAGTTAGTGGGGCCTTGATAGTGTTTGTTGTGCTTTATGTTGATGACATCCTAATCATTGGGAATGATGTTGGAATGATGCAATCAACAAGAGTTTGGTTGTCAAAACAATTCTCCATGAAGGACTTGGGAGATGCATCCTTCATCCTTGGAATTAAAATCTATAGAGATAGATCGAGAAGGATGATTGGATTATCTCGGTCCATGTACATTGACAAAGTGTTAAAAGGTTTAGCATGGAAGAATCCAGCGTGGGTTCTTGCCAATGAGTCATGGTATTTCTCTCTAAATCTATGTCTCCTCAAACACACGGAGGAGAGAGAAATGACTCGGGTACCTTATGCTTCATGATAGGAAGTATAATGTACGCCATGTTATGTACACGACACGATGTCGCACATGCTCGAGTGTCACGGTAGATATCGCCTAATCCGGTGAAGAGCATTGGAAGGTCGTAAAATCAATTCTTAAGTACTTGAGAAGAACTAAGGATTTATTTTGATCTACGAAATGGAGAAATAAACTAGAGGGTTTCACCGACTCTAGTTTCGATTGTGATAAAGATGACTCCAAATCTATGTCGGGATTTATATTCACTTTGAATGGTGGAGCAATTTGTTGGAAAAGTTCCAAGCAAGAAACAATTCTTGATTCAACCACCAAGTGAATACATTCTTTGCATCGATCTTTAAAAAGAAGTTGTTTGGATAAGGAATTTCATTCAAGAGTTGGGCGTAATTCCATCATTGTTGATCCATTACCTATATCTTGTGATAACAATGGAGCTATTAGCAAGCTAAAGAACCAAGATCTCATCAAAGATCCAAACACATTATGAGAAGATATCACTGATTAGAAATCATTGGTAGGCGAAATCGTGGTGGAGCGAGTTGCTTCAATGAGAAAATGTAGCAGATCCGCTAACTAAACCCTTGTCACAAAAAGTATTCGAGGACATCTTGATAAGATGGGTCTAAGATACACGGTGATTGGTGCTAGGGCAGTGGGAGATTGAAAGAGTTACACCCGCGCACCAATTAGATTGGTCGTTTTACTCTTTTATTTAAATTGTAAATTTAATCTTATTGGAAATTATATTAATAAAGGCATTTATTTGTCTAAAGTATTTGTTATTTAATAAATTATGTACTTTAGATAAAGTCCTTGAACCATGAAAAGTTATAAGATATGATCACGCATATGATGGTGATTATGAAATATATCTTTGAAGCTTTGGTCTTAAATTAGTTAAGTGAAATAACTATTCAAGATAGGACATTGAATTGTTGATGTAACTCGCACATATGATACATGCTCATAAGATGAGAATATTATGTTTCATCAATATTAACGTAGTTGACGTAAGTGTATATATGTGGGTGCTTGTTAGAGAACAAGTACATCGAATCGACCATAGAAATTCTTATATGGAATTTATCGAAATAAAATTACTAAATTATGATAGTACATGATTAGTCCTTTGACTTGAGACACCATAGTAATCTTGTATGAGTTCTATTTCATTTTGATGTATTCTCGATTGCAAGACAATCATCAAAGAGTTTATATTGGATGTAATATGAATGAATATGGAGATTGATGTGTGGTCGATAAAGAATCTATTACTTGTTTGAGACAAGAGAATTTCCTCTGAGTTTTCATTATTCATAACTCGAAGACCTTGGCGAGGCATGATGAATATTGATTCATAAGGAGTTATTGAGTTTAATGAAAATGTAACTATTGAGATTATTTATTAGTTTTCGATTTAATTCCATACTCGATATCCAATTGGAAAATTAGATAATAGAAGGACCATACGTGTATGACGATTCATATTTAAAATAGGTTTACTCATTGTTTCACCTAGTGCTAGGTAGCCATGCTACTTGCTAGATGTTCCCATGGATTATAGGTTCTTGAAATTACGGAGTTAATTTCGCGAATTAATTATTGGATAAATTAATTGAATAAATGTTATTTGTTTAAGTTGTAATTTGTTACAAGCTATTACTAGTGCTAGTCGTGAACCTAAGAGGGTCACACACAAAAAGCTAGAACGTGTCAATTGAATTGATTCAATAGTTGAATCCTATTAATTAATGATGATTAAATAATTGAGACTTGTTCTAATTTAATATGTTAAATTAGATATTCAATTAAATTTATTTAGTTGAATATAATTGGATTAACAAGTCTAATTCTATATTAAATTAATTAGATTAATTTAATTAGATATAAAATTAATTTGATTAATTTTAAAATCTAGAAAATCGATTATATATATAGATAGATATATATAATTGTTGGATAAAAAAATAAGAAAAAGGAAAAGAAAACGTGTGATTGTGAATCGCCAACCGGAATAATTGTGTTAATAATAATCATGATTAATGATGATGATTATTAATATTGAATGAGGAAAACGTTTTCTTCTTGGCTATTGATATTCCATTCTTCTTTATAAAGAAGGCGTGATTTTTCTTTTCACGTGAGTTGTCCAATTGATAATCGATTTTGAGAAAAAGAGTGTTTGGTTTTGCTAGCGAAAAATCATTCATTTGACGCGTTCTACAAAGTGTGGATTTGATAGAGGAGATGTTTGGATCCATGCGAGTTTGGAGAGCGAGCAATTGATTCTTCTAATCTCTACATCAAGCGGAGTGCGAAAAAGGTATGCAATGATTCGATCGTTCAATACCTTACATCATGTTAACGTGAAGTCGTCAAAATCGTTGGAATGAAATAATCGTTGTTTCATTTATTCGTTCGAAAATTTTTAATTTCCACTGCGTTTTTCGACCCGATCCTAACACGGAGAGGATCTTGTTCGTGTGGCCAACGAAGCGGCATGCGGTGGTGCAGATTTTCTCGACGGCCTCAGCTGCGTTGGAGACGACCAAAGGCAACTTCTGGAACTCCCTCAATCTCGTGATCGAGAGCAAGCATCAAGGCATGAATGGTGGGTTTGGTGGCCGTCGCGCTTCAAGAAGACAGTGGTCATGATGGTGGGGCGCTTCGAAACGGAAGCAGACGGCTGGAGATGGAGTTACGACAACGATGCTGCAGGCGGCACCAGCTAGAAGCTGTCGTGAGGGAGATGGCGGAAGCTGCTGACGAAGACGGTGCCAGCTAGAAGTTGTGCGTAGTGAGACGAGTTCGTGATAGAGCGAGCTTGAAGCTGCGGCATGTCGATGTGAGCTTGAAGAGATGGCATTGAGAGGAGGCGTGTTCGTGATAGAGTGAGCTCCTGCGGCATATCGGCATCGACGTGAGCCTGAAGAGATGGAGGAGGCGTGTTCGTGATAGAGTGAGCTCCTGCGGCATATCGGCATCGACGTGAGCCTGAAGAGATGGAGGAGGCGTGTTCGTGATAGAGTGAGCTCTTGAAGCTGCGGACGAAGACGGTGCGAGCTAGAAGCTGTCGAGAAAGGCAGCGCGAGCTGGCTAGAAGTTGTGGGCGGCGGCACGAGCTAGACGACGATGCGATGGTGTCTTCGGCGAGCTGGAGCTGTGACGAGGAGATGCCGGAAGCTGCGAACGAAGACGGCTGAGACGGTGCTCGTCGATGGAGATAAAGCAGACTTGACGTGTGACCATGGTGGCCTACGACGGCGTGAACGACGACGACGTTGTGGAGGCTTGGCGACACGAACCAGAGGCTGTTCGGTGGAGACGGAGGCAGTGCTCGTCGATAGAGATAAAGCAGACTCGACGTGTGACCATGGTGGCCTACGAAGGCGTGAACGACGATGATGCCGTGCGGGCTAGAAGCTGTCGGGTCATCGGCGCGGGAGGGAGATGGCGATACGAACCAGAGGCTGTTCCGTGGAGACGGAGGTGGCAGTCGAGGCAAGCTCTTTGATGGAGACGGTGGGATGCACGAGCTAGTAGCTGTTGGATGGCGAAGACGGCATTGTACGTGAGCTAGAAGCTGTGGAAGAAAACGTTGCGAGCTGTCACTGCCTTCTTCATGGTCTCGACCACAATGGTTGAGCGCGATATTGAAGAGACACGACGTCGCGACTGGAAGTTTGTGCGTGGTGAGGCGAGCCCAAAGCTGCGGTGTTGTCGACGATGTGCGTAGTGGAGATGTTGGCGGCGGTGATATACTCAACGAATGGCTCCATGCATACGTCAACCACTTTTGGAGTGTGCATGTGTTTAGAGTGAGAGATGGGTGAGGGTTTGTGTGTATGTGTGTGCGTGTTTAGAGAGTGGCGAGAGACATGAGATTTGGGTATGGGTTTGTGGTTTGTGTGTGTGTGTTTTAGAGAGAGTCAGAGAGAAATGGAGGAGATTTGTGTGTGCGTGTGGTTTATGGAGATTTGTGTGTGGGTGTGTTTAGAGAGATTTTGTGTGTGCGTGTGTTTTAGAAAGAGAGAGGTTGGGTGTGTATAGAGAGAAATAGAGATTGGGTTTGTGTGCAGAAGAGATAAAGAGTATGGGCTATCATTTTTTTAAAAGGTGGGCCGATGTTTTTTTTTTGAAGAAAAATGAGTGTGGGCTGAGAGAGAGAGAGAGACGTGAGATAGGAGAGTGTGGGTTTGGTTTCTTCATTTTTATTTTATTTTTAGATAAAACACAAGTGGATTGGGATAGCATAAGGTGCGATCCTTTTTGTTTTGGGCTCCTTGTTCCCTTTTTGGTATGGGCTTTTGGATTGGGTTTAAATTAAAAAAAGTAATGGCCCAATGATTACAATCCTTTTAAAATTGGACTTATTTTCTCCTCTCTCTTTTTGGATGAAATATTTATTTGGAGTTTGATTTTTTTTGATAACTTGAGAAACGAAGTCAACTTAACTCCATTTTTTATGTTCTTTATGATTGCACATTTTTCTTTTTTTCGTTATTTAAAATATTTTCATAACTTTGTGCATGTGACTGTCTTTCAGGTTGCAAAAGTTCAGGTTCGCCCGAGGCTTCGCTTTGAATTACTTTCAAGGGTCACTTGTTTAAAGACTTCAAATTCGATCCATTAAAAGACTTCGATTTCTTGATGTTGGCTTCGCATTCGTCGTAGACGTCGTCCTCATTTTTGCAGAAGAAGTGATCTTGATCTTAGCAGCATGAAAACACGACAGTGCAGACGACATCGTCATCATCAACGAACTCTACTCATTCTGTGTAGATGACACGAAAAGCAGCGTCTTGCACGACTTTGGGCATCATGGCCTCAACGAACTAAAAGCAGCTGCGGAGAAGAAGCTAGAAGTTGTGCGCCATCTGCGAAGAGGAAGCTAGATGTGAACCATCCGCCATGAAGAGAATTGAAGCCTAAGCGTCAGTGGAGATCGGCATCACGACCTCGACGAGCTAGAAGCGGCTGTGGATGAGGAGCTTGAAGTTGTGCACCATTCACAAAGGGAGAGCTAGAAGCTATGTACCCTTCGCGAAGATAATTGAAGCCTAAGCGTCAGTGGAGATCGGCATCGCGACCTCAGCGAGCTAGAAGCAGTGTTCTCAACTGAAAGCAGGCTGGATTCATCAAGCTGACGTCATCTCCTAATCGAAGTCAGCGATATGGTGTTGGGATTATCAAGCTGAAGCCATCCTCAAAGCAAGACTGGTGACGTAGAGTTGGACTCGACAAGGTAGAACCATCTTCAAAGCAGATCGACAACATCGAGCTGGAGTTAACAAGCATGAGTCATCTTCACAGCGTAGAACTAAACTCAAAGTTGAGGTCATTCTTAAAATGTATTGACAATGAAGTAATGAATAATCCATCATCTCTGGTTGGTGCCCCATGATTGTTTTGCTTCTTTACAATTTTTACCTTACTGTCTCTTCCAAAAGTGTGCATCATTTTACTTTAATAGTCTGAGCTTGAATTTTGATCACCCAAGTTGAATTATAAATTAATGGCGAACTTTGACCACATAACTTGAAGGAGAAAAAAAACACGTATCATGACTGAACTTTAGAAGATATCTAAGCTGCCTACGTACCCTTTTGAAAGGGATCAAGTCAAAACGTAGTTCAAAAGATCAACTTGTGTTTTAGGGGAGTGCCGTGCACAGTTTATACTCATGCGGGCCAGGAGTAACATGCAGTTTATGCTCGTGCATCATGGAGCTGTCTTACTCTTTTAGCGTGACGTGCAGTTTAGGCTCGTGCGTCATGGAGCTGTCTTGCTCTTTTTGATGATTTTTTCTTTGGTGTGACATGCAGTTTAGGCTCATGCTTCATGGAGCAGTCTTGATTTTTGTTTGATTTTCCTTGGAGTTAACAAGCAGTTTAGGCTCCTGCGTCATGGAGCATGTCTTGGTCTTTTGATTTTCTCTTGGAGTTAACAAAGCAGTTTAGGCTCGTGCGTCATGGAGCATGCTTGCTTCTTTTTGTTGTTTTTCTTACTTTCTCATTTTTTGACTTTTGGTTTTCTTCATTTTTTTTTGTGGTTTTCTTTTGATCGATGTACATATGTACATGTTTTCACCACTGCATTTAGGGAGAGTAGCACTTCGATAACTTTAGAGTTGTTGCCCCAACTTCCAAATCGTCGTCCAAGGTTGACTTGCATACACTATTAGAGATGTAGTGAGATGAAGCCGCTCTTCTGATGGTGATTCGAATAGGCACCTTTGACACAAATCCTAGACCCACTTTGGTGTTCTGGACCACATCATCTTTCTTCTTCAAGTTAGGTTTCAGCGTAGAGCTTCCTTGAGGATCGTATCCAGCATTGACGAGGAGCTTATATGCCTTTGGATCAAAATGCTTCGTGAGTTCGTTGTCTGAAGATTCTCCATGTTCGACAGCATCACTTTGCTTTGGTCGAACAAACCCTTGAAGAGGTAGAGGAGTTGGTATTTTAGCATCGATCTTGGTCAGAGGCATCGTCAGTCCCTCGAATGAGTCCATCTTGGAGAGAGACGTTTTATTCTTGACAATCGGACTGACTTCAAGTTCTTTGTCATACTCCATTTCTTCTTCTTTTGTTGTCTTTGTCATGTAGAATTTGACATCAGCAAAATATGACTCGGCTTCGGTAAAAGGCTTTTGATCGCCGACCACTGTCCTTACGATGCCGTCTTGACGATACTTGAGGCATTGGTGCAATGTAGAAGGGATTACACCATTTTCATGCAACCACGGCCGACCAAGGAGCATATTGTAGGATGTCTTAGCATCAATTACATGAAGCAATGCATTTGAACTCATGTCTTCCATCAGCAAGTTCAACCTTATGGCGCCAATGGCCCTTTGTCCTTCGTGGTTGAATCCTTGGATCATTAGTCGACTGCCGGATAAGTCATCCACTGGAATTTCCAATTGCTTCAACATTCTTAGTGGCAAGATATTGACAGCTGATCCTCCATCAATGAGGATCCTCTTGACTTTCTGCTCATGGGTGAAGCAACTCACGAACAATGGCTTATTATGAGGCTCAGACCCAAGCTGCAAATCCTCGTTGGAGAACGTGATCGTCAAGACACCTTCATCATCGATCACATTTGACTCGACTTGTTCTTTTACTCGGTCTGCTGTATCATACAATGCCCCAATACTTTCCACTATGTCATCGAATTCAGGGATCACAACATTTGTTGTAGCATTTTCCTCTTCGAGTGATATCTTCCCTTCTTGAGCTAGCCGCATGATCTTTTCTTTGAATACGATGCAATCATGTATGGGATGCCCGATCAATCGATGGTATTTGTAATATCTTGGATCATCAGTTCGTCCTGCCTCATTTGGTCGTTTCATTTCAGGTAGCACGATCAGTCCTTCTTTGAGCAGGTCATCGAAGATCCCGGAGACATCAGAGTCTAAGAAAGGGTATTGTTTTTGTTTCATTTCCTTAAATGTCAACCTTCTTTGCCCCATGTCTTGAGGAAAATTCTGCTTGTCATTTTTGTTGTCATCTTTTCTTATAAACTTTACAGGGGTTGCTTTCATCGCCATTGATTCCTCTTTCGGAGCATTGTCAAATGACTTGGTTCCTTTTCTAAATTCTTGTCT
Organism: Salvia rosmarinus; assembly: GCA_036937905.1. Classification (NCBI taxonomy): domain Eukaryota; kingdom Viridiplantae; phylum Streptophyta; class Magnoliopsida; order Lamiales; family Lamiaceae; genus Salvia; species Salvia rosmarinus. The sequence goes on along the minus strand of CM072815.1, from coordinate 71,176,363 downwards.
CTCTTTAAACTTGTGAGGTTCTTGGATTGGAGGCCCTTTAAATCCGCTTGCTGCCATACTTAGCTCCATATCGTGAGCTCTGGTGGCCAATTCTTCAACGTCTTGGGCTGGATTCCTCGCAGAATATATTGTAAGCCCCAATGCATTCCTTGGATGCACATTTCGATGGCAGATGATTCAGATAACCGGTCTTTGCAATTGAGACACAAGTTTCTCCACCTATTGATGTAGTCAATCACTGGCTCTTCTTTGAATTATCGAGAACTTGTGAGTTCCACCATGCTGACCGTTCTTCTGGTGCTATAAAAGCGATTGAGGAACTCATGCTCCAGCTGCTCCCAACTATCAAGTGAGTTTGATTCCAAGTCCGTATACCAGTCGAAGGCATTTCCTTTGAGTGAACGAACGAATTGCTTGACCAGACGATCTCCGAATGTTCCAGCGTTGTTGCATGTTTCAACAAAGTGAGCTACATGTTGCCTTGGATTGCCTTTGCCATCAAATTGTTGGAATTTAGGTAGCTGATAACTAAGAGGCATTCTCAAGTTGTCGATCCTTTGGGTATACGGCTCTCATTCGTTTTGCCGTTTTTTTTATCAATTAATATGTAGCATAGCCTTTCGGTTTTGATTTTTGTGTTACCTATTTTGATTATTTTGCCTGATGTTTGGGTGAAAATGGTTGTTTATTGGTTCGAAACTTCTCTAATTTGAGGTGGTGGACTGCCTGCAAAATTTGTTGTTTGTCGAGAATTAGTAAAAAGATCGCTTTTTTCGTGTGGTTTTGGGACTTTCTTGAAATGGGGTGGTGATTTTTGTTGATGGGGTTTTACAGGAAAGGAGGTTGGTGGAGGTTCCAAATATGCATTGCTGAGTTTGATTGATCACTCTGGACAACCTTTGCTATATATTTGAATTATGTTGGTTTTTCGAAAGGTTGGAAGCAAGAAAAGCGAGTTGTGAAGCTCTATTAATTCGGTTTGGGGGTTTAATGATTTGGTAGCTGCCGGTTGATTATGGCTAATGCGATGTGAAATTGATGCGTTTTGGGGGGAATTTGTTGTTGTTGTGTGGGAGGGCTCTGTTAGAGATGTGAGTGCTTTGGTTGAGTATACAATTGCAGCTTTGCCCGAACATGAGGAGAGGAGAGGAGGCGAATCTCAATACTATTAGGCTTCACCTTGATAAGTTTAGAGTTTGTTGAAGTTAGGTTTTGATCTGAGCAATGGCTTCTATTAATTGCTTCTGCCCTACTTGGATGAAGAAGAAGAAGAATAAGGTGATTGTCTGAATGAGTTGCTTCCCGTTTGATGGATGTAGTGTGTGTTTGTGTGTCGTCTCATTTGTTTATTGTTCGCATTTGTTGGATGTTGAATTGGTTTGATTTGACTGTAGGGAGTGAAATTAGAACATGTGGAGCTAACCAATAAAGAGAAGAATGTCAATACCTTGCACGTTAAGCTCGATCATGTCCAGACGTCTTCAGAAATGACCGAGTTGAGATCAACATCTTTCAGTGTTCCTGTTCCTTTCCATGTCCCGGGAAGTTCTAGGTGCAGTGTGAAGGTGATGAATCACGAGAGCCCCGTTGCAGCTGATTCGGGTGAGGTGGACTACGAAGGGGGAGATGAGCACGATGGGGCTTCCCGGTTGGAGAGGAATTCCGAATTTAATTTTCGGTCCGGAAATCTAAACGAACAAAAAGGCCAAGATGTTCAAGGCACTAAGAGTTCCAAGTCCTTGGATATAAACAATGACGAATTTGATTTTCAAGCATGTTTCGAACATCCCAACGAAGAAAAAAGTCTAACCCTACGAGAAGTGAATTCTTCGTGCTCTTTGAACATCGATGCTGATATTAAACACAGCAACACAGAAAAAATGTTCGAGATGAATGGACATCTGAGTGATCCGGGGACCGGGAAAGCTAGGTTTTGGGCTTCTCCGGAGCTGAAGCGTTCGTGCTCTAGTTTGGCGATAAGAAGCTTCTCTCTAGAGCTTGAGAAGTGTAAATCCTACGAGGATATGCAGATACTAGCTGAAATGCATAGTCTTAGAGGAGACGGTGCAAGTCCTGCGTCTGTCAAGACGTGTAGCAGTGCTGATAAGGTGATGTTGAAGAAGCATTCCTCGAGCCAGATTCTTCCTTCTGGGAGCCGGAAATTGTGGTGGAAGCTATTCCTGTGGAGTCACAGAAACTCACATATAACAACAGCTAGAATGAAACCACTTCTATCTGAAGTCGAGGCTGCTCCTGTCAAACAGCACGGTGGGTACTCATCAGACACAGTTGAGCCTAAGCAAGCCACCGCCTCAAGAAACTCGAAATCTCCAAGACACGAAATGGGATGGATTTTTACGGGCATTCCAGCATGTGGCCTCAAAATCAGTGGCTTGCTTTCCCCCCCGACTCGTCCCCATTAGGGAGAGTCAATGAATGGGTGAAAGAAGCCTCCTCACAGTCTCCTTGCCTTGTGGAAAGCGATGAGCCTCAACAAGAAGATGATATTCACTACCCATCTTCTCCTCAGCACGATACATCACAGCCACGAGGCTCTTCTCTTTTGTTTCAGCCTCCAGCTGCAGACATGCAAAAGGAAATCTCACACGCCAACACTGTCATCCGGTCCTTGACTACTAATTCGAGCGTGGCTCATATCACAGGCCTCGGACTTGCAGCCATTCCCTCGATTTCGCAGTTTTTGAGTCTTCGATCAGTCAACTTATCTAGCAATCTTCTAGGTGTATATATGAAATATAGTCATTTCAAATATTAGTTGAATGCTTATTAGTTCTTTAATAGCTTAAATGATTTATTGCCTCTCGTATTCGCAGTTCATATAACTCCGGGTTGTCTCCCAAAGGGTCTCCATGTTCTTAATCTATCGAAGAACAAGATAAGCAGCTTCGAAGGTTTGAGGGACTTGACTCGTCTCCGTGTGCTTGACCTCAGCTACAACCGGATCTCAAAAACTGGTCAAGGTACGTCCACTGCAACAAAATGTTCTAGTAGTGACATAATTTTTGGATTATGAGAACTGATAAATGTCACCAAGTAATTTTGTGACATCTTTGTGATGGGTAGCTAATTAGGGATGACAGTAGATCTTGGATCCGATCAAGGTCTGTAGATTCAGATCCATTTTTAGGACCTTTCCTCAAAGCCGCCTACCGTGCAACGACCAGGATGGGACGATGTAAACCAGGGTTGAAAAGCTTACTATTACTATTCGGATCATCAAAAATTATGATTCGAAGGATCTAGACTAAATCCGGATCTGAATCTGAATCTTGATTTCTGAGCTCCAGATCCGGCCCGTGGATCCATGTAATATATATGTATATATAATTTTTATTTATAATTATAAGTGTATTATATTATTTTTATAATCGAATTTGGATAAACTAGGTTATGAAATTAGATGATAGGTCAATAACATTAGAAAATTGTATCTTGTATTTGAGAAAATTTTGCATATGAGTAGTCTATTTGCTAAGATATCATATGTGTGCTACTTTTTCTATTTCTATTACTATATTATTTGTTATCATGAAAATAAAAGTAAATTTATAACTAACATTTTTTTTGTATATTGATACTTGTAGAAATTTTATATAATTATTATAGTGTTATTATGCATTTAGATTATTATTATTATTATGGTGTTCCTGTAAATTATAGTTGATTTAGAATTTATTTTAGAAGAGAAATTATATAGATTCGGGTCTAGACCCTGCGGATCTTATGGATCTGGATCTAATTTTTTTGAATTCAATGGATTTGGATCGGATCTCGACTCAAGAAAAAAAATTCGGATCTGGATCTAGCAAGATCCGGTCCATTGCCATCTCTAGTAGCTATTATGTTGTCACAAAATTTAATACAAAATTTTTGTATTAAATTTTGTAAGTATCAAAATTTACTTACATTTCTATATGTAACAACAATATATAAATGTATGTGCGGATATAATTAAATTTTGTTACACGTAAATGTAACAAGTTTTATGACACATGATATGGTTAAAATCATGTCACTACTAAACAATTTTGTTGTAGTGATCGTTTGCAACCTGTACAAATAACATCGAAAACAGATACTAGAAACTCCGAGATATATATGATATCGAGCAGAAGAGTGGGGATCAATCCTTGGATGAGGTTACGGGGCCTCGGCCCTTGTTAGTTTATCGACGGCGGAATCGGGCTTGAGCCCACTTTCGTGGGCCAATTTATATTAGTTTTAATTAATTGTTTAGTTTATCGATTATTAGTTGCTGTTTATTAGGAGTTCTAGATTTATTAGGAGTCTATTCTTATTAGGAGTCTTTTGCTGTTTATTAGGAGTTCTAGATTTATTAGGAGTCCTATTCTTATTAGGAGTCTTTTGCGGATGTGAGGAGAGATAAATATTGTTATTAGGGCTGTTTTTAATCTATCAAATTATTGGAGATTTTCCAAACACGGAGGTGTGGCAAGCGAGTTAAACTTGATTGTGTGTTTATCGTGCAGTTTCTATCAATTGGTGCGGTGAATGTGGAACCCGATCCGCCGTGATGTCGACAACACGATCCACGGTAGAGAGATTGGACAAATTGAGACCGACTGACGAATCTCTGCGCGGTCACGGAAAACTCGGGGACGGATGCGGGATTTGAGACTAGGGTGACGGAAAACAACACCAAATTGCGAGAGATGTCCGCCACATTGGCCGCGCCGTCCACGTGATTACGAGCCACGGAGGCTGCTGAATCGAACCGTCGATCGCAGGAGAGTTTCGCTTGAGCGCCGTTCATCGGCAGCGTTCTTATTGACCTCTGATTGCCGATGTTGAAGAAGCGAACCGATTGCTTGGTTAGCTCGCGCCAACCAACAATTTGAATTGCATAACCGCGGAAAATTCGAAGGTGCCACCGTTGTTGTAGTGGCAATGGATGGCGCCGCATTGCATTGGGTTACTTGCTGCTGCACGGAAGCTAACATCGATTGGGCGAATTCTCGCACTCCACAGGTGGCGAATTCGACTCCATTAAAGAAGTCCATATGAGAGGTTGGCGAGTTAAATCGAGGCGAGGGCGGTTGAGAATATGTAAATGTGTTTATCTGATTCATTGGACAAGTCCCCAAGTTATCCGCGCCCATTATTTGGGTTACTTCATGTCGGGATTGAAAACGACTATTAGCAATTCCTACGAATACTTGACGATGAATTTGGAATCGGCAATGGAGCTCATGCGAGATGTGGAGGAGAATTTGGCGCAAGCGGAGAGAGACAATCGAAACTACAGGAAGTTCGGGCAACAACCGTTGGGTACACTCGGACGTCTGTGCCAAACTAAGCGCTATCACCGAGCCATTTGGGGGAGGTAAATAGTCGGGAACTCGATCGGGGACGAAACCCGGTTCTTGCCGGCACCCTCGGGGCAATCCACGGCGAGATCAAGGTTTACCGTGTAACATCAGCGAGGTCTCGGACTTAAGGAGAAGGGTTATGCTTCAGTGTCGAAGACTTATCTGGGCACGGAGAGTCCGTCCCATCGTGAGCTGCGGTCTTGTTGTTGAGCCGAGGGAGGAGTTCGACTTGCGAATCATGAGTACTTTGACCCCACACCATGGAGGAAGTGGCGAGATTATTGATGAGCCGAAGAAGAGGGGCTCTACACCGTATTCTCAATGGCGGAATTTCTAGTCAGGACGATGCGAATGCGGAATCCTTCGAGGATGCAGTAGCAGTTCTCATAGATAGTGGTGCAAGCCACAATTTCATATCATCCTCTCTTGTACCATTATTACGACAGTAGGATGACTCAGTTAAATTTGGAGTTCAGTTGGGTGATGGTCATCGCCAGAAATCAGAGGGGATGTGTCGTGGGCTCGTCATGACTTTGGCAGGATGCGAGGTAACCACGGATTACTTCGTATTCGCGTTGGGAGGTGTCGATGTGATGCTGGGGGTAGCTTGGTTGGCCACTCTAGGAGGCGTGAGTATTAATCGGGCGCGCATGTCGATGTCGTTCAAGCGAGGGCGAGAATTGAGTTGAGGCGACCGACAATTAACCGTAGCCCGATGGGGTTCTTGGTTGCAAGTGCGCAGACGCCCAGATTATGGGCTGTAGTGGTTGATCTGAGCGATAAGGCGGCGGGAGCGAGCGGGCGCGTGAAGAGGTATTAGAAGAATTCTCGAGGTCTTTGGCGATCCGGCTGTGCTGCCACCACAGCGTTCCGTTGACCACCGCATCGAGTCGCCGCACGGTTTCAAGCCGGTTTCGTAAGGCCATATCGATCGGTCTTTGCAAAAGATGAGATCGAAAAATTGGTGAGCGACATGCTCACGGTGGAATCATCGGCTAGCTCGATCCTTCTCGAGTCGGTGTTGCTAGTGAAAAGAAGGATGGGAGTTGGCGATTTTGTGTGGATTACGAGTGAATAAAGTGACAGCCGAACAAGTACCTATTCCGGTAATCCAAGAGATGTTGGATGAGTTGTCGGGGCGATGTGTTGGATTTGTATCTTGAAAGCGGTTTGGTTGAGCTTGTATACAATGTTTCTGTTACCACTATTACAATCTCTATCGATTTGAATACTTGATTGCATATATCGTGTCCCCTTATCTCATATATAAGTTAGATCATACGATGTGTAGAAGATCACGAGTCCGTATGATTGGTCGAAGCAATGAGATATAAAAGTTTCACACCGAGACGCGACTTAAGGACGAGTTGTCGGTTTGGGCCGCGGTATAGATAAGTGACTTGACTTAGTTGCTTGTCTATCTTTGATGCGTCTCGACGTATTGAAGGATCACGAGTGAGATGTGTTCTTCTTTCGACCGTCGTGAAGAACCAAGATCTCGGTGACTTCGATGATCTAAACCTCGATAAGGTATTAGGTGAGTATGAGTTCTTGACCATCACTTTGACTTGTTATGAGTGAGGGTTATATGTTCTAACCAATTCTCCGCATCTTGGGTGGTGGCGATCTTGTATGTCACGCTAGTTATCATGTCGAGTCACCGTATCCGTTTAGGATGATGGCGTCCCATAAGGAGCTCAAAGGTTTATTGTACTAAACCCCGCAGTTGAGTTAGCTCAAGTACAATAATAAGGTTGAGTGGTACTACTTAAGAAATGAAGTTATTAATCGTTTTAAGCGGTCGATTGCTATAAATGATTAATGGACGTTCGATATCTTAAATCGAGGATTCAGAATGTCTAAGTGCAAGCCCGACTCAACTTGGTAATAAAGGGTAAGTCGACATTCTTTCTCTAGTGGCATGATCGAATGTTTATAAATTAATTTATGTTACAGGTGAACATAAGATAATTAATTTATTTGAGGCCCATCTTTATTCCTTGCATTTGATCCCTGGGCTGGCCCATCCAGGCCCGTAGCACTGAGGAAAATCGGCGCCCCCTATTGCTCAATTGGCAAGATTTTATTCTCTTTATCCACAAGGATATAATTATATTTATGGTATGTGCATAGATCCTTTCCATATAAGATTATGGTAATAATCTTGAGAGTATGGAAATAATCCTAAGAGTATGGAAATAATCCTAAGAGTATGGTAATATTCCATATAGGATTATGGTAATATTCCATATAGGATTATGGTAATATTCCATATAGGATTAAGGTAGTGCATTATAAATATAAGGTATGAGATAATGTCTAGGTTAATGCTCACATATTGCAAGCATAATTTTCGGCCATCACATATTGAGATTCTCGAAAATTGTGAAGAGCTCGGGTGATTTTCCGGTGCATTCTCCATAGCTCGTCCTCACTCGACGTTGGAGTTTGGGTATCCGGGATACAGTCCAGAAGGTCAAAGCACGAGTCTCGACCGTTCAATCCGTTCATCCGTTCGATCCACCTCGGCGGATCGGTAAACACGTGAAAACCCCTACGTGTTGCGATTTAATTATATAGGCGCATGCTGGGTTTATAATCAATGTATGGTGAATTAAACACCCAAGATGGATCCTCGGGCGAGGGTTAACATCGTTTTCTCTACATTGGTATCGAGCACAGGATCGAGAATCTTGGCTCTGTTGGATTAATCACGTTTGATTATTACGTGCGTTTAATTTAATTGTGGATCATGCGTTCATCGTGGCTCGTTTTTTATTTTGTCGGATGTTGTTGTTTTCACCACGAGAAAATCCGTGGTTAGATTAGATTTTATTATGTAAATCTTATACGTAAAAGAAAACGAGCGAAAGAGCGAAGAAGCAACGACGGGAAAAACGAGTCTCGGCGGTCCACGGGCGGTATCTCGCGGCGAGCCTCGCGATCGCGAGGCGATCGCGGCGCGCGGCGGCAGGCGTGCGTTCGCGCGCGAGATCCTGGCGCCACGCGGCGATCTAGCGATCGCGAATAAGGCAGCGAAAGCAGCGGCGGCGAGCTAGCGGCGGCGGCGCGCGTTGCGCGAAACCCGGCGCTTCACGGCGGACTCGCGATCGCGGTTTCGGCGTGGCGGCAGCGTCTCGGCGGGCGTTCGGCGCTCGGCGGTAACCACGCATGTCTGCTCGTCGGGTCGCGGTCGCCTTATCGACCGCGAGGCGATGCGAGGACACGCGAGCGGCGGACGGTAAGGTGGGCTGGCGGGCTCTGCCCTAGCGCGCCCGGCCGCATGATTAAACCCGAACCCGTTTTCGGTTTTCGGTCCGTGCCGTGCACGCGAGGCCCAGTTGTTGAATCGGTCCGTGCGGGTACGCGAGGCCCGTTTTCAGTTTAATTACATGCTTTGTAAATCTATGTAATAGATTAGATTTAAATGTGCGGGTTTCACGATTGGGCGCGATGAGCGTTTATTTTATTTTATCGTTCATATGCATGTCGTGGATGTTTAAATTATGCGATAGCATGCTATGTATGTTTATATTACGTTGACAAACCTTTAAGTGTTTTACGTAATTGGATGCGCATAGTAAGCATGCTAGGTTTATCGCGTTTATCAAGCATATTTTAGAATTACTGCGAGCATGTTTTACATGTTGGGTTCTATAGAAAAGCATGCTAGGATTACGTGATCTGCATGGACAAACCTTTTGAATAAAAAGACTAAGCAAGCAACCCGACAAATTAATTTTTCAAATTAAAATGTCAGACCTCCACTTTTGATCTCTAAACAAAGTGAGGCCTTGCTGTGAGTGGCGTCCACATGCGCTTGCTTGCTTGTTTATCATAAGTTTGTTAGATGAGATTTCTAAATAAAACATTTTAAATCTATTGAAAGTGGGAGTTTCATGTATGGCGTCCACAGCGTGGCTTGCATGTGCGATTTTCATAAGTTCTCTAGAGATAGATATAAAATGAGATAACAAAAGAATTTGAATTGGGCGGTATGGTCAGGTGAGTATACCAATTCTAAGAATTCATCTTCTACATGTTAAAATTGTGGTCATTGCTTAGACATCACCTCAGTACAACTTCATGAAGTCCTTCTTGCGATAGTGATGTGGTCTAGTAAGGTCCAATCATTAATTTCATTTGTCATAAGGATAAGTTGACATGGATTGAAATTAAGCGACTAAAAGGTATATTTTAGTGCAGTGGGGGTTCATGTAATAGCGTCCACAGCGTGGCTTGCATGTGGAATTTCTTGGGCGATTGGAGGTTTCATTAATATTGTTTTATCAAAGGTTACAATATTATTATTCACGAATTATTTGCGATCGTATGCTTATGTGTTTACATTATCGTTTCGAGATATGTCTCTTCATGATTATCAATATGCTACTTTAAAATCCGTTATCGGTCCAAATTTCATCAGTGGAAGCGAAACATGGAATATGTTCTTATCATTGAAGAACACATGTTTGTTCTCACTACTCCTAAACCCGATGCCCTTATTGGCGCGTTGACTAATGGCGGCGAGAGTCAGCGGACTTTGGAATAAGTCGAACAATATGGCTAAATCTATATGATGACTACGATGTCGAAAGGCTTGCATTGCTGACATCGATCGATGGCGACGCGACGATATTTGGTCAGTCTCGAGGTAAGTTTGGGCGGTCGGATCGGACGATCGCTTCCACACAATGAGAGAAATCTTGGCGTGTAAGATGGAAGAAGGAAGTTGGGTCCATGAACATGTCTCCCATGACTCATCTCATGGATAGTCTTGATCGGTTGGGAGGAGGTATTGGCGAAGACCAAGGTCGATATCATCCTCAACACCTTTGCCAGTCTTTGAGAACTTTCGGCGTGAATGCGATCATGAGCAAGACCGGGTTTACTCTTAGTCGGTTGCTTAATGATCTCGTTCTTTGGAAGGGTTATGGGAAAAGGGCACATGCTCTTGCTAGCACATCTAAGGGCCCAAAATTTTCGTTGCAAAATGGAAATAGAAAAGGGTGCCAAAGGTGGTAAAGGCAAGGGAAATAGTGGGAGTAATGGGAGCAAGAACATGGTTGCCAGGAGGCTTGAAGAAGCGAAGGAGAAGGCAAGTGCTTCAAGTGCTGTGGGCCCAGGCATTGGAAGGCAGTGCCCTATGCTCAAGGCTCAAGTCGCCGTTTGCTTTAATGTGAAACATGTTTAGCGACTTGTTCTACCCATTCTTGGGTAGTAGATCTGGTATGGCGATCATGTTTGTTACACCTTGCGGGGTTCTGCGGACAAGGGCTGTTTGATGGCGAGATAATGATCTCCATGGGCAGCGCCAAAGTCGAGCTGTTGCGAGTTGGAGATGTTCTTTATGTTTTGGGACAACAGTTTTAGTTTTGAAAGGCGTTTTATATGTGCGGATTTTCGGTGGAACCTTGTTTACGTTTGAAATTATTTACTCATGGATATTACATTATTTTTGATAGTGGTGTTTCTATCATAAGAAATGACGAAGTTATCGTGTTGGCACTTTATATAATTAAGCTTTATACTATTTACGCAAAACATAATACCTATAACTATGTTGCATCTTCATCAAACCCTAAAAGAAAGTTTTCTTACATGAGATGACTCTACTTTTCTGGCATCTTAGATTAGGTCACATCAATCTAAATAGGATCCAAAGATTGGCTAAGAATGGGCGTTGGGTAATCTCACGGTTACTCGGTTCGATCTGCGAATCACATATAGAAGGTAAGATGTCGACCAGGACCCTTCGAGCGAAGGGTTATAGAGCGAAAGAAATGTTGGAGTTAGTCCATTCGACTGTGTGGACCGATGTCCACACAAGCTCGTGGAGAATGCAGTATTTTGTCACTTTCATTGGCGATTACTCAAGGTGCGGATCGTATACACCGCTTCGCCTCAAGTGCAGATGCTTTGAAATTGAAAATTTAAGGCGGAAGTGGAGGCGAAGCTAGGTAAAAGTGTCAAGTCACTTGCGTTACGATCGCGGTGGCGAATACCTCGATAACGAGTTTATGGACTATCTAGTGAAGTGTGGGATTACATCCCAGCGCACTTCACCGGACACACTACAACAAATGGTGTGTCGGGCGAAGAAATAGGACTCTTTTGAAATGGTTAGATCTATGATGAGTTATGCTACATTGCCTATTTAGATTACGGGGATATGCCTTAGAGGCGGCATACTTGCTAAATCTAGTACCGTCAGTCGATCGAAAGACCCCTTTGAGTTGTGGTTTGGGCGCAAGCTGGTTTAAGCCACATAAGGATATGGGGCGATCCGGCTGCGTCTTTGAACAAGAAGGCGACAAGTTGGAGGCTAGATCCGGCGCAAAGGCTGTTTATTGGCTATCCTAGAGGAGCGAAGGTGGTTTATTCTATAGTCCTAAGGATCGGGAAGGTCATTATTAGCACTAATGCTCGATTCTTAGAAGAGGACTACATGAAAAATCATAAGTCAAAGTTGAAATCATTCTTGAGAATTAGAAGATGATCGTACTCCACCACCGATTAGGCGAAGGTGCGAGATGTCGAGTCTAGTGGGAGGATCGACACGAGATACTTCAAGAAATTGAAGTGGGTGGGAGTTCATTTGGAGATACCGACCGTACAAGTGGTACCTACCAGACAGTTGTGCAGTTAGAGAACCACAAGTATCTGCTTACCGTTGCCATTATGCTGTAGAACCTCGTCGTGAGTGGGAGGGTTGTTCGTCAACCGAGCGATTTATGTTAGTGGGTGAATCTTGGTTTAGTCGGCGAGACAAACATGCGATAATCGACCCATGGACATACGAGGAGGCGTCAAGATATTGATGCAAGATCATGGCACCGCTATGGACTTAGAAATGGAGTCCATAGCGGCTATGGATGTATATGAAAGACACCTCTACCGGATGGCAAGGAAGCCATGGGTAGTAAGTGGATATCTGAGAGGAAGAGATTCCGATGGAGGGTTTGACTTTTAAAGCCGGGCTTGTGGCGAAAGGTACACTCAGTTGAGGGCATCGATTTCGATGAGACCTTTTACTGTGTGCAATGCTCAAGTCCATCGAATTCTTCTAGCCATAGCACCCACTTGAACTAGAGGTTTGGCAAATGGATGTTAAAACCGCTTTTCTAAGCGGTTACCTTGAGGAAGGTAGAGACATCTATATGCAGCAACACGAAGGTTATGTGGTGAAGGGTGAAGAGCATCTAGTATGGAAGCTTAAAGTCCATTTATGGACTTAGCGAACCTCGATCATGGAACTTACGCTTTGACGAGGTGGTAAAGTCTATGGATTTACCAGGTTGCTAGCGAGAGTTGTGTGTATCGGTTAGATGTCAGCAGTGATGTGGTATTTCTTGCACTTTATGTAGATGACATCCTTCTAGTTGGCAACAACGTGAAGGCATTATCGGGCGTAAAGTTGGCTATCCGATCGGTTTCAAATGAAAGACTTAGGAGATGCGTGTACATTCTTGGGATCAAGGTTTCTGAGATCGCAAGAAAATGTTGAGCTTATCTCGGGCGTCTTACATTGATCTTGTGATTACTCGTTTTAGTATGCGAGACCGCGAAAGGATTGCTACCTTTCGGACATGGCGTTCCTTTATCTAAGCAGATCACCTATATTTGCAAAGGAGATAGAGAAATGAGACAAGTTCCTGCAACTTGCGTGGGAAGTCTCATGTCTGTAATCTTATGCGAGACCCGATATACGCTATCACGGTGGCATAGTAGCTAGATATCGATCTAACCTGGACAAGCTCATTGGATTGCGATAAAGCATATACTCAAGTACACGAAAAGGACTCGAGATTATAGGCTGGTTTACCATGCGAGATAGTCTAATGCCTTTGGGTTACCTGACTCGGTTTCAAGTGGCCGTGATGAGAAAAAGTCGACCTCGGTATGTGTTTACCTTGGGAGGTGGGCCGTATCTGGCGGTGCAAAGCGGCGATGCATTGCGGACTCTACCATGGAAGCCGAATATGTAGCGGCGGAGGCTTCTAAGGAGGCTGTATGGTTGAAGAACTACCTCGTGGATCTAGATGTGGTACTGGTTTGCCCAGTATCATAGTTTCTTGTGATAACTTTCGGTGCGATGGCAAACTCGAAGGAACCACGGACCCTGAAGCGACTAAACACATAGAGAAAGTACCATGTCATCGAAATCGTTAGGCGGTGGCGTCTTGATTGAAAAGATTGATCTGACGGAAAATCTAGCGGATCCATTCACGAAGAGCTGCCGCAAAAGTCTACGATGGACACGTTAGAGGACTTGGATTGCGCTTGATGGCACCCACTTAGAAAAAACTTTTGTATAAGTGGGAGAAGCAAAGTGATGGTTGTTTGTAATAGCTAGTAGAAAGACACATTGTATACTAAAAGTTTGCTTTAGTATAAGTGGGAGATTGTTGGATTGTATCTTGAAAGCGGTTTGGTTGAGCTTGTATACAATGTTTCTGTTACCACTATTACAATCTCTATCGATTTGAATACTTGATTGCATATATCGTGTCCCTTATCTCATATATAAGTTAGATCATACGGTGTGTAGAAGATCACAAAAGTGCATATGATTGGTCAAGCAATGAGATATAAAAGTTTCACGGTGAGGCGACTTAAGGACGAGTTGTCGGTTTGAGGCTGCGCGATATAGATAAAGTGACTTGACTTAGTTGCTTGTCTATCTTTGATGCGTCTACGGCGTATTGAAGGATCCGATGAGATGTGTTCTTCTTTCGACCGTCGTGAAGAACCAAGATCTCGGTGACTTCGATGATCTAAACCTCGATAAGGTATTAGGTGAGTATGAGTTCTTGACCATCACTTTGACTTGTTATGAGTGAGGGTTATATGTTCTAACCAATTCTCCGCATCTTGGGTGGTGGCGATCTTGTATGTCACGCTAGTTATACATGTCAGTCACGTATCCGTTTAGGATGATGGCGTCCCTTAAGGAGCTCAAAGGTTTATTGTACTAAACCACGGGTTGAGTTAGCTCAAGTACAATAATAAGGTTGAGTGGTACTACTTAAGGAAATGAAGTTATGTCGTTTTAAGCGATCAGTTGCTATAAATGATTAATGGGCGTTCGATATCTTAAATCTGAGGATTCGTAATGTCTAAGTGCAAGCCGACTCAACTTGGTAATAAAGGGTAAGTCAACATTCTTTCTCTAGTGGCATGATCGAATGTTTATAAATTAATTTATGTTACGGTTTGAACATAAGATAATTAATTTATTTGAGGCCCGTCTTTATTCCTTGCATTTGATCCACAGGTGGCCCGTCCGGGCCCGTGTGCGAGGAAAATCGGCGCCCCTATTGCTCAATTGGCAAGATTTTATTCTCTTTATCCACAAGGATATAATTATATTTATGGTATGTGCATAGATCCTTTCCATATAAGATTATGGTAATAATCTTGAGTATAAAATAATCTAAAGTATGGAAATAATCCTAAGAGTATGGTAATATTCCATATAGGATTATGGTAATATTCCATATAGGATTATGGTAATATTCCATATAGGATTAAGGTAGTGCATTATAAATATAAGGTATGAGATAATGTCAGGTTAATGCTCACATATTACGGCATAATTTTGACCATCACATATTGAGATTCTCGAAAATTGTGAAGAGCTCGGGTGATTTTCGGTGCATTCTCCATAGCTCGTCCTCGCTCGGCGTTGGAGTTTGGGTGTCAGGGATACGATCCGGAAGGTCAAAGCACGAGTCTCGGCCGTTCGATCCGTTCATCCCGTTCGATCCACCTCGGCGGATCGAAAGGTAAACACGTGAAAACCCTACGTGTTGCGATTTAATTATATAGCGCATGCTGGGTTTATAATCAATGTATGGTGAATTAAACACCCAAGATGGATCCTCGGGCGAGGTTAACATCGTTTTCTCTACAGTGGTGTTCTCGAAGATCGATTCTGACGGGGTATCATCGAGATAAGGTGTAGTCAGGATATCCATAAAACTGACCTACTACAATTTTGGTTATGCCTTTGGCCTCGCCAACCGCCGGCTACTTTTCGATCGGCAATGAATGACATGTTCGTCCCTTCTTACTTAAATTTATTTTGGTTTTTTATGACATTTTGGTGTATAGCAAAACTTGGGAGGAGCACCAAGCTCATTTATCCATGAGCTCTGCGATTCTTGCGGGATCATCATTCAAGGCGAAACTTGAAAGTGTGCTTTTGGGTGTTCTGGTGGAGTACTTGGGACACATTATTTCGTTGACGAGGGTAGCAATGGATCTAGCAAAGTAGCCTTGATGCTAAATTGTACGTCCCATTAGGTGCGAAGTTAGGGATTCACGGAAGCTTGGGGTATTCAGGAGATTCGTGCGAGAATATGGGTTAATAACAGACCGTTGTGAAATTCTTGAAAAGCAGCTCGGCGGTGTTAGAGTGGCCCTCGGGCGGAGGATGCTTTCGTTCGCCTTAAGCATTGACGGCCCGGTACTTGCCATGCCTCGGTTTGACCGCGTTTGTGGTGGAGTCACGATGCCTCGAGGTGACATTGGGCGGTCTTGATCACGGGATAGGCGGCGGTGGCGTGCTAGCAAATCTATGGTGACGGACTCTTACTAAGTCCGCATATGAGCGAGATGATGGGATTGGCCTAGCGAGTTACTGCTTTGGAGGCCATATTTGATCGGCGGAAGTCGTAGTAAGAGCGAATCATCGGAGTTTGAAGCACCTATTAACTCGGAAGATTGTGACCCCATCACAACAACTTTGGGTGCGAAGCTTATGGTCTGCGACTTTTCGATCGAATATAAGATAGGAGCCTCAAATGCAGTTGCGGATGCTTTGTCTCGTCGGGCGAGGTTGGAGTTAGGCGATGAGCATGCCAGAATGGTTGGGATTAGAAGAGGTCCATTGGGTAACAGGATACCTCTCTGCGACATCATTACATGATCGAGATAAGTCCGAACAGCCATCCAAAATTCGAGGTCGCCGGAGGATGTTTGTATTTCAAAGGAAGATTAGTTTTGCCAGTGAGGTCGATGTGGAGACGCGATTGATCACGAGGAGTTTCATGATACTCGGTGGGCGACCATCTTGAGCCTTCCGCGCCTTACGGCGGTTGGCGGCTAATGTTTATTGGAGGATGTTTGGAAGTGCGAAATATGTGGCTCAATGTTTGGTTTGCCAAAGCCAGTATCGAATATCGCTCCGTGGATGTTACAACCTCTGCCGATTCGGAATTAGTTTGGGAGGATATATCCATGGATTTCATCACTTGCGCGCTAAGTCGAGGGGCACTCTTCTATTCTAGTGGTGGTAGATCGGCTCTCAAAGTATGGACACTTCATAGCATTGAAGCCACCAATTACAGCTCGTTCGATGGCGAGGCATTCTGAGAGAGATGGTTAAATGCATGGGGTGCCACGTTCAATCGTGACGATCGAGATTCGATTTTATGGTACATTTGGAAGGAGTTATTTGCCAGTCGGGGACATCCTTGAAGTTTAGCTCGACTTATCATCCAAAACGACGGACAAGCGGGGTCTGAGCAGGGTGGTGGAGACTGTCTGCGATGTTTCACATCGAGAGCCCAAGCAATGGATACGGTGGTTAGCTTGGGCGAGAATATTGGTATAACACTTCCTTCGGACGCGACGAGATCACTCCGTTTGAGGTAGTTTATGGGAAAGCCGCCTTGATCGAGGTTCTAGGGAGAGTGTAAAGCATGCGGTGGCGATTTGTTGGGTGAGCGGGACAATTTGCTGCGGCGTCTCCGTCAAAATTTAAACCGTAGCGAAGATGGTGAAGCGGTGAATAAACACCGTAGGGAGTTGGAGTTCGGTGGGGATAAGGTCTTCTTGAAGGTGCGTCCATTCCGTGAGAGCGTCCTTGCGAAAGCAGTAGCATCGTAAGTTATGCGCAAAGTTTTATGGGCCATTTTGGTGGAGGAAGAATTGGTCCAACGGCATATCATCTTGTGCTTCGGTGAGCGGTCATATCCATTCGGTTTTCACGTATCGCAGTTGCGTCGCGTCGTGGGGGACCATCCGGTGGAGCAGGAATTACCAACTTCCTTGGAAATTTCGGTAGGGCCGGTGTTTGAGCCTGAAGAAGTGATGGCTGCGCGCAATGTGCCAGAGGAGGGGTGTGAGGAAGATCAGGTGTTGGTGAAGTGGGTTGGCCAGTCAGAGGACGATGCGACTTGGGTGGGACTGAGTGAGTTCCGGCGATAGTTTCCAGACTTCAACCTTAGGGACAAGGTTGTTTGAAGGGGATGGAGTTGATATCGAGCGGAAGAGTGGGGATCGATCCTTGGATGAGGTTCTGGGGCCTCGGCCCTTGTTGGTTATCGGCGATGAATCGGGCTTGAGCCCGCTTTGTGGGCCAATTTATATTAGTTTTAATAATTGTTTAGTTTATCGATTATTAGTTCTTTGTTTATTAGGGTTCTAGATTTATTAGGGTCTATTCTTATTAGGGTCTTTAGTTGTTTATTAGGAGCTCTAGATTTATTAGGAGTTCTATTCTTATTAGGAGTCTTTTGTTGGTTGTATCTTGGCGGTTTTGGTTGAGCTTGTATACAATGTTTCTGTTACCACTATTACAATCTCTATATAAAATGAATACTTGATTGCATATATCGTGTCCCTTATCTCATATATAAGTTAGATCATACGATGTGTAGAAGATCACGAAAGTCGTATGATTGGTCGAACTTAATGAGATATAAAAGTTTCCTGGTGAGACAACTTGAGGACGAGTTGTCGGTATAGGCTGCGGTATAGATAAGTGACTTGACTTGGTTGCTTGTCTATCTTTGATGCGTCTCGGCGTATTGAAGGATCACGGTGAGATGAGTTCTTCTGTCGACCGTCGTGAAGAACCGAGATCTCGGTGACTTACGATGATCTAAACCTCGATAAGGTATTAGATGAGTATGAGTTCTTGACCATCACTTTGACTTGTTATGGGTGAGGTTATATGTTCTAACCATATTCTCCGCATCTTGGGTGGTGGCGGTGCTTGTATGTCATGCTAGTTATCTGTGTCAGTCACCGTATCCGTTAAGGATGATGGCGTCCCATAAGGAGCTCAAAGGTTTATTTTACTAAACCACTGCGGTTGAGTTAGCTCAAGTACAATAATAAGGTTGAGTGGTACTACTTAAGGAATTAAAGATATTAATTATTTTAAGCGATCGAATCTATAAATAATTAATGGACGTTCGATATCTTAAATCGAGGGATTCGTAATGTCTAAGTGCAAGCTCGACTCAACTTGGTAATAAAGGGTAAGTCGACATTTATTCTCTAGTGGCATGAATAAATGTTTATAAATTAATTTATGTTACAAGGTGAACATAAGATAATTAATTTATTTGAGGCCATCTTTATTCCTTGCATTTGATCCACAGGTGGCCCGTCGGGCCCGTAAGCTAAGTATGGAAATCGGCCCCTCTCTCTACAAGGTAATGATTTTATTCTCTTTATCCTAAAAGGATATTATTATATTTATGGGTTATGCATAGATCCTTTCCATATAGGATTATGGTAATAATCCTTTCCATATAGGATTATGGTAATTTCCATATGGGATTATGATAATTTCCATAAAGGATTATGGTAATTTTCATATGGGATTATGGTAATTTCTATATAGGATTATGGTAATGCATTATAAATATGAGGTAAAGATTAAATCTATGTCGATGATTAATAATCATCATCATAATTTTGAGACTCCGTTGTTCTTGGGAGAAATTTTCGAAAAAGTGTAGAGAGGATGAGGGTGATTTTACGAAGCATTCTCCATAGATCGTCCTCACTCGGCGTTGGAGATTGGGCGGCGGGATCTGATCCGGAAGATCAAAGCACGAGTCTTGATCCGTTCATCCTCGGCAGTTCAAGGTAAATCGAGAAAACCCAGCGTGTTGCAATTAATTATATAGGCGCATCTTGGGAATATAATCAATGTATGGTGGATTAAACATCAAGATAGATCATCGGGAGAGGGCTAAACATAGTTTTCCCTACAATTGGTATCAGAGCCCAGGATCAGTATCTTGGCTCTGTTGGATTAATTCACGTTTGATTATTACGTGCGCAATATATTAATTGTTGAATCTCTCATTCATCGTGGCTCGTTTTTATTTTGTCGGATTTTGTTTTTCACCACGAGAAAATCCGTGGTTAGATTAGATTTATTTTACGTAAATCTTATACGTAAAAAGTAAAGCGAAGCAGCGGCCGGATCGAGGCGGCGGGAAAAGCGGGTTGCAGGCGTGCGGGCGGCGACACGCAGGCGTGCAGCGGCGCTGGACGCGCCGTGGCGGAGGCGAGCCGGATCCGTTTTCGGCCGAATCTGTTTTGGCGAGTCGGTCCGTGCCGTGCGCGAGGCCGTTTTGAATCCGGTCCATGCCCGTGCGCGCGAGGCCGTTTTGAAGATTATAAAGATCTGTGCTTTGCAATTCTATGTAATAGATTAGCGGGAAAGTGCGATTCCACAGTGAGCCACGATGAGCGTTTTATTTTATTTTTATCGTTCATTGCATGTGTGGATGTTTAAATAATGCGATAGCATGCTATGTATGTTTAAATTACGTTGACAAACCTTTACGTGTTTCGTAATTGGATGCGCATAGTAAGCATGCTAGGTTTATCGCGTTTTCAAGCATATTTTAGAATTACGCGAGCATGTTTTACATGTTGAGTTCTATGAACAAGCATGCTAGGATTACGTGATGCATGGACAAACCTTTTGAACAAAAGACTAAGCAAGCAACCCGACAAATTAATTTTTAAAATTAAAATATCAAGACCTCCACTTTTGATCTCTAAACAAAGTGAGGCCTTTGAGTGGCGATCCACATCGTGGCTTGCTTGCCTTGTTTATCATAAGTTTGTTAGATGAGATTTCTAAATAAAACATTTTAAATCTATTGAGAAGTGGGAGTTTCATGTGTAGCGTCCACAGCGTGGCTTGCATGTATGCGATTTTCATAAGTTCTCTAGAGATAGATATAAAATGAGATAACAAAAGAATTTGAATTGGGCGGTATGGTCTAGTGGTATGCAATTCTAAAATTCATTTCTATTTGTTAAAATTGTGGTCATTGCTTGACATCACCTCAGTACAACTTCCATGAAGTCCCTTCTTGCGATAGTGATGTGGTCTAGAAAGGTCAATCGTTAATTTCATTTGTCATAAGGATAAGTTGACATGGATTGAAATTAAGCGACTAAAAGGTATATTTTAGTGCAGTCGGGGGTTCGTGTATAGCGATCCTGCGCGTGGCTTGCATGTGGGATTCCTTGGGCGATTGGAGTTCAATTAATATTGTTTTATCAAGGTTACAATATTATTATTCACAATTATGTGCGATCGTATGCTTATGTGTTTACATTATCGTTTTGAGATATGTCTCTTACACGATTATCAATATGCTGCATAAAATCCTTTATCCGGTCCAAATTTTATCGAATGGAAGCGAAACATTGAGAATGTTCTTCTTGCGGAAGAAAATCTGTTGTACTCACTACACCCGTCCCAAGCCTCTATACAATTCATCTCTGATGAGGGCGCAGAGGAGCACGAAATGGGACAAATCAAATAGAATGGCAAAGTGCCTTCTTTTGGTCACCATGTGCGAGTCCACTGCAACTCGACATCGAGATGGAAGATGCGACCACGATATGGCTAAGTCTTATGAAATTGTATGAGGAGTCGGGTAGAATCGCTTGTCATAATTTGACAAAATCAATAATGTCAAGTTCAATGAAGGAAAGCGATTGGTGCATAACCATGTAGAGCAAATGATTAATCTCTTGGAGGCTCGAATTGGTTGGAGGATATATTGATGGCGTAGTCGAGAATCGATATGATCCTCAACACTTTGCCCAAATCTTTGATGACTTCCGTTATAAAGCGATCCTTTATGATAAGAGTTATACTCTAGATTCATTGCAAGAGGATCTAATGTGAGGAAGAGCATAAAATGGGCAAGGTGCCTGCGATCTTTAATCTGCACCTCGAAAACCAACGCTTTATCGAAGATGAAAAGGAAAAGTGGAATTCGAGATGCTAAGGCTAAAGAAAAGTGGGAGTGTCTGAAAGGGCTCTACGGCGGTTTGAAAAAGCGAAGGAAGGCAAATGCTTGAAGTGCGGTGAGGCGGGCATTGGAAGGCTAAGTGCCCCAGCTCGAGGCTCTGAGTGCGCCATTGCTTTAATGTGAAACATGTTTAGCGACTTGTTCTACCCATTCTTGGGTAGTGAACACGAGGTGCGTGATCATGTTTGTTACACCTTGCGAGGGTTCACAATGGACAAGGGAGCTGAATGATGGCGAGATAACGATCTCCATGGGCTCTGCGAAAGTCGAGGCCGTTGCGATCGGAGATGTTACTTTATGTTTGAGAAAATAGTTTTGGTTTTAAAGATGTTTTATATGTGCGGATTTTCGGAACCTTGTTTACATTTGAAATTGTTTATTCATGGATATTCGAGTTGTTTTGATAGTGGTGTTTCTATCATAAGAAATGTCGAAGTTATCGTGTGAGGCACGTTATATAATTAAGCTTTATACTATTTACGCAATACATAATACCTATAACTATGTTGCATCTACATCAAACCTTAAAAGAAAGTTTTCTTCATGAGATGACACCTCTTTTCTCTGGCATCTTAGATTAGGTCACATCAATCTAAATAGGATCAAGGCGGCTAAGAATGGGCGTTGGGTAATCTCACGATTACTCTGTTCCCGATCTGCGAATCACTGTATAGAAGGTAAGATGTTGACGGACCCTTCAAGAAGGGTCGAAGAGCGAAAAAAATGTTAGAGCTAGTCCATTACGACTGTGTGGACCGATGTCCACACAAGCTCGTGGAGAATGCAGTATTTATCACTTTCATTGGCGATTACTCAAGGTGCGGATCGTATACCACCTGCATGATCTGAATGCTTTGAAATTCAAAAAATTTTGAGGCGGAAGTGGAGGCGAAGCTGGGTAAAAATCAAGTCCTGCGTTACGATCGCGGTGGCGAATACCTCAACAACGAGTTCATGGACTATCTAGTGAAGTGTGGGATTACCTCCCGGTAGCACTTCAAGACACACTCTGACAAAATGGTGTGTCGGGCGAAGAAATAGGACTCTTTTGGAAATGGTTAGATCAATGATGAGTTATGCAACTTTACCTATTTAGTTACGGGGTATGCCTTAGAAGCAGTGACATACTTACTAAATCTAGTACCATCAGTCGATCGAAGAGACCCGCTTCGAGTTGTGGTTTGGGCGCAAGCCGAGTTTAAGTTACATAAGGATATGGGGCGATCCGGCACATGTCTTTGAACAAGAAGGCGACAAGTTGGAGGCTAGATCGGCGCAAAGGCTGTTTATTGGCTATCTAGAGGAGCGAAGGTGGTTTATTCTATAGTCTAAGGATCGGAAGGTCATTATTAGCACTAATGCCCGATTCTTGAAAGAGGACTACATGAAAAATCATAAATACAAAGTTGAAATCATTCTTGAGAATTAGAAGATGATGCGTATTCCACCACCGATTAGACCAAGGTAGGAGATGTCGAGTCTAGTGGGAGGATCGGCACGGATACTTGAAAATTGAAGTGGGTGAGAGTTCCTTTGGAGATCTGGGCCGTACAAGTGGTACCTACCAAGCAAGTTGTGCGAGATGAGAACCACAAGTTCTTGCACCCACGTTGCCATTGTGCACCGTGGTGCCTCGTCGTAGTGGGAGGTTGTTCGTCGACCCGGCGATATATGTTCGTGGGTGAATCTTGGTTTAGTCGGAAAGCGAGCAAGCAATAATCGACCCATGGACGTACAGCGAGCGTCTGAGACAATGATGCAGATCATGGAACTTACGTTTGGGCGGTGGTAAAGTCCTATGGATTTACCCGGTTGCCTAGCGAGAGTTGTGTATCGTTTAGATGTCAGCGGTAATGTGGTATTTCTTGCACTTTATGTAGATGACATTCTTCTATTTGGCAACAATGTGAAGTTGTTATCGGGGCGTAAAGAGTTGGTTATCCGATCGGTTTCAAATGAAAGACTTAGGAGATGCGGCGTACATTCTTGGGATCAAGGTTTGAGAGATCGCGAGAGGAAAATATTGAGCTTATCTCGGGCGTCTTACATTGATCTTGTGATTACTCGTTTTAGTATGCGGACCGTCGAAAGGATTGCTACCTTTCGACATGGCGTTCCTTTATCTAAAGGCGGTCACTATATGACGCAAAGAAGATAGAGGAAATGAGACAAGTTTCCTACGTTTACGCGTGGGAAGTCTCATGCATGCAATGCTATGCGAGGCCCGATATACGCTGTCACGGTGGGCATAGTGGCTAGATATTAGTCTAACCACAGCAAGCTCATTGAATTGCGGTAAAGCATATATTCAAGTACACGAAAAGGACTCGAGATTATAAGGTGGCTTACCATGCGAGATAGTCTAATGCCTTTGGGTTATTCGGACTCGGTTTCAATCGGCCGTGATGAAAAAAGTCTACCTCGGTATGTGTTTACCTTGGGAGGTGGGCCGTATCTGGCGGGTGCAAAGCGGCGATGCATTGCGGACTCTACCATGGAAGCCGAATATGTAGCCGCTTGAGGTGCTAAGGAGGCTGTATGGTTCAAGAACTACCTCATGGATCTAGATGTGGTACTGGTTTGCCCGTGAGTATCATGGTTTCTTGTGATAACTCGGGTGCGATAGCAAACTCGAAGGAACCACGGATCCACAAGGAAACAAACACATAGAGAAAGTACCATGTCATCAAAATCGTTAGGCGAGGGGCGTCTTGATTGCAAAGATTGATCTGACGGATAATCTGGCGGATCCATTCACGGCTTCTGCAATAAGTCGTTGGGCATGTTAGAGGACTTGAATTGCGCTAGATGGCACCGCTAAAACTGCGCAATAAGTCTCGTCGGACACGTTAGAGGACTTGAATTGCGCTAGATGGCACCGCTAAAACTGCCGCAATAAGTACGTCGGGGACGTTAGAGGACTTGAATTCGCTAGATGGCACCACTTAGAAAGGAAACTTTTGTATAAGTGGGAGAAGCAAAGTGATGGTTTTGTTTGTAATAGCTAGTAGAGACACATTGTATACTAAAGTTTGCTTTAGTATAAGTGGGAGATTGTTGGTTGTATCTTGAAAGGTTTTGGTTGAGCTTGTATACAATGTTTCCTGTTACCACTATTACAATCTCTATCTGAAATGAATACTTGATTGCATATATCGTGTCCCTTATCTCATATATAAGTTAGATCATACGATGTGTAGAAGATCACGAAGTACGTATGATTGGTCGAAACAATGAGATATAAAAAGTTTCACGGTGAGACAACTTGAGGACGAGTTGTCGGTATAGGCTATGATATAGATAAGAGTGACTTGACTTGGTTGCTTGTCTATCTTTGATGCGTCTCGGCGTATTGAAGGATCACGATGAGATGAGTTCTTCTATCGACCGTCGTGAAGAACCAAGATCTCGGTGACTTACGATGATCTAAACCTCGATAAGGTATTAGATGAGTATGAGTTCTTGACCATCACTTTGACTTGTTATGGGTGAGGTTATATGTTCTAACCGATATTCTCCGCATCTTGGGTGGTGGCGGTGCTTGTATGTCATGCTAGTTATACGTATCAGTCACCGTATCCGTTTAGGATGATGGCGTCCTTAAGGAGCTCAAAAGGTTTATTGTACTAAACCTGCGAGGTTGAGTTAGCTCAAGTACAATAATAAGGTTGAGTGGTACTACTTAAGGAATTAAAGATATTAATTATTTTAGCGATCGAGAATCTATAAATAATTATGGATTCGATATCTTAAATCTGAGGATTAAGTAATGTCTAAGTGCAAGCCCGACTCAACTTGGTAATAAAGGGTAAGTCGACATTTATTCTCTAGTGGCATGAATAAATGTTTATAAATTAATTTATGTTACAAATGAACATAAGATAATTAATTTATTGAGGCCCGTCTTTATTCCTTGCATTTGATCCACAGGTGTACCGTCGAGGCCCGTAACTAAGTATGAAATCGGCCCCTATGCTATACAAGGTAATGATTTGATTCTCTTTATCCTAAAGGATATTATTATATTTATGGGATATGCATAGATCCTTTCCATATAGGATTATGGTAATAATCCTTTCCATATAGGATTATGTTAATTTCCATATGGGATTATGGTAATTTCCATATGGGATTATGGTAATTTCCATATAGGATTATGGTAATGCATTATAAATATGAGGTAAGAGATTAAATCTATGTCGATGATTAATAATCATCATCATAATTTTGAGACTCCCATTGTTCTTGGGAGAATTTTTCGAAAAAGTGTAGAGAGGATAGAGGGTGATCCTGACTACTAACTGCTTTCGTCCATAAATACCTTTGGCTGCGCATTTAAAACAAACATGCATTTTGAGTACAGAGATACTTTCGTGGACTCATGCGAAAACATTTTA